>JAWNPC010000485.1:2225000-2557500 GCA_035045365.1 Drosophila leonis
CTGCGGATTTGAGAAGGGGACAAAACAGGATTAAACATCCAATATAGATAGAAGGTAGGAGATAGAAGATATCAAAAAGAAGATAGACGCTAGAATGTAGAACATAGAATGTAGAAGATAGAAGATATCAAAAAGAAGATAGACGAAATAATGTAGAAGATAAAAGATAGAATATAGAATGTAGAAGATAAAAGATAGAAGATAGAATGTAGAAGATAAAAGATATCAAAATGAAGATATACGATAGAATGATAGATATAAGATAGAATGTAGAAGATAAAAGATAGAAGATATTTAAAAGAAAATAGAAGATAAAATATAGAATATATCTGTCATAGCCTAACCTGACTTTGCATTCTGAAGAATGTACGTCAAGTTGACAGATTGAATCTACCATTTACAGGGTATCATTAATATAAGAATTTACATTCGGCTTTCTCGTCAGATTAGTATCCAGCTTTACGTCTGTCATGCTCTGCGGCCGTATACCCGGTCTGACAATGGGTCAACGTCAGCTATGCAGCGAGATGCCCGATGCGTTGATTGCACTAGGTGAGGGTCAACAGCTCGGCGCCCACGAGTGTCAGCATCAGTTTCGTGGCCATCGTTGGAATTGCTCGGAGGTGTGGCAACGCAATGTGTTCTCCCATGTTATACCAATAGGTGAGTAGAGAGAGAGAGAGAGAGAAAAGAGAGAGAAGAGATGCAGCAGTAGAATACTCTCTGTTATAATATCTATGAAGCTTCTCTAAAATACTCTATCTGTAAAGTTTCTCTGATATACTTATCACTCTCTTCTCAGTTGTCCACTCTATGTAACTCCTCCTACATACTGAATATGAAGTCTTTCTCATATTCTTCTTCATATGATATGCTCTCTCTTTGAATCTTTTATGCTACTCTACACTCTATGAAACTTCTCTAATATGTTGTCTCTTGCTCTCCCCACCTCTTTCTCTCCCTTTTAGCTTCTAGGGAGGCCGCTTACACCTATGCAATAGCCAGCGCTGGTGCAGCCTATGCAGTGACTGCAGCCTGTGCTCGAGGCAACATTTCGCTGTGCGGCTGCGATGTGCGGCACAAGACGTCGCCGCCGCCGGAGCCCTGGAAATGGGGCGGTTGCTCAGCAGATGTGGAATTTGGTATGCGTTATACGCGTAAATTTATGGATGCACGTGAATTGGAGCGAGATTCGCGTACGCTCATGAATTTGCATAACAATCGCGTAGGGCGCACGGTGCGTATACATCATATTTTAAATATATATCAATTTGTAATAGCTTTTACATAACCCTTGCCTGATCTATTAGCTGGTTAAGAAGCTGCTGCGCACTGATTGCAAGTGCCATGGCGTTAGCGGTTCGTGTGTCATGAAAACCTGCTGGAAAAGTTTGCCGCCCTTTCGCCTGGTCGGCGAGAAGCTAATGCAAAAATATCAAAAAGCCAAAACTGTGCAGGCCCTGAGAGGCAAACGTGGACTGAGATTAGTATTAAGCAGGTGAGTAGAGAGTAAAGTCTATATACAGAGAAGTTCCCTCTCCATGAAGTCTCTTCAACTCTTTTAGAAAAAAGCAGCTGATGGCGCAGAAGCCCGCGCTAATGTCACCCAAACGCATGGAACTGATCTATTTGGAGGCATCGCCCAATTATTGTGAGCGTAGCATTCAAACGGGCACATTGGGTACAATGGGCCGCATTTGCAATCGCACTGGTCATGGCCCACAGAGTTGTGATCTTTTGTGCTGTGGGCGTGGCCATAATACACAGCACATACAGCGAAGTCAGCAATGCAGATGCCAATTCCATTGGTGCTGCCAAGTGGAGTGCGAGGTCTGCGACGAGAGTTACGAAGAGTTCACATGTAAATAGACAAAAGTTTGTCCCAAAATGAACAGACAGACAGACAGACAGCTAAGCCAGTAAAAGATGCAAATGTTGCTAGTATTACTTAGTTACGAATAGTTCTTAATGATTCTAATGTTTCTAGTATTATGCGAAATATAATGTATTACACACACAAAAACAAACAGAAACACACGCACACAGACACACACCCTAGCTGTAAGACACACTGAAACACAGACATTCACGAATAAATAGTTTTTATAATGTTAAAAATTGAGTTTTAAAATATTTTATTTATACAATATTTATATTTCAATTAAAGGAAAGAGTTTATGACTTTAAAGGTCTTTACTTTCAGAAGTAAGTATATAATATAATATATAATATCGTATAATAATAAGTTGAAGATGCCTTAATAAATATCTAAATCTACAAATTATTATAAAACTTTTTTTAATTACATAACAAAAAAATATTCTTTAAATTTGAATTTGAGTTTGAACATCCGTTCAAAAATTAAAATAAAAAATGTATTTAAATAATTATTTACATTTTACTATTAAATTCTACAATACATTCAAAATAAAATTTGTAACAAAATTTATTTCAAAATCTCAAATATTTAAAAAAAAAAATTATTTAAATTTAAAAATTAAATATATAAATTTAAATTGTAATATTTCTAAATAATATGTATATATAATATATATATTTATAATTTTGCAAATTATATATTTGTTATTAAAAATAATTTACCACTAAAATTTCAGGAACTTCAAATTATTTGCATATAATAAAAAACGTAGCATACTTTTAGGACGTTGATTTTAAGTTACGGCATTGCCAGCCCAAAGAAAAAGAAACGTAACCATTTGAAAGCCGTTACGTATTAGTGTTACAACACACACACATACAAGCAACGTCAGCCGAAAACGTAACGGACACCGTTGCAAAGGAATTTCATATTTTACTATTGGAATTTTCATTTAGCCGCACAATACAAAAAGCAAAGACAATTAACCAAGAGCGGGTAAGACAGAGAGAGAAAGAGTAAGAGAGAGAGATGGACTGTAAGAGAGTAAGAGTGCGAGTTGAGAGAGTAAAGGAAAACTGCGCGAGCGCGATAAAAATTCATTGATTGCAATCAGGAAATGCCGAGCAAACAAACGCCAAATGCCGAATCTGCTCTTCACTATAGTTGGCAACAGCAACAACAACAACGACGACAATACTACGAAACTCACCTCGCAGCAAAACGGACTACGACTACGTTTACGTTTTTGGCTATGGCTTATATGTGTCGACTATAACAGCGACTGACACGAGCGAACAGCGCTCAGTACATTGAGGGTAGTTGTTAGTTGGACAACGGCGTTGCCGAAAAAACAAAATACCAAAAAATAAATTACATATACATACATATATATATATATATACGCATTCATATATACATATGTGAAAAACGGGCCCTACAAGCTGCCGCACAACAAAATTTTTTGGGTTAGATTATACACACACACACACACATACACATACACTTGCACATGTGTGTGTGTGTATCTGTAAAAGTATCTTTTAGCAGCAATACAAAAAAAAACCCGAAAAAAGCTAACTTAAATGCCAAAAAAAAAGGCTAAACAAAAACAAACTAAATGAAATTTTGTGCGAAAAAAATGTGAAAAAATTAATAGAAAAATGTTGCAAAAAATCACAAAAAATTAAATGTGTATATGTGTAGGCTGATATGTGTGCGTGTGTGTGTGTGTGTGTGTGTGCGTGAGTGTGCGTGTATAGTAGCAATTGGGCTTTAGGCCGCAACTGCACCCTGGATACAGAAAACTGATTTCCTGCAAAATTGTGCGAAAAGAAATGATTAAGCCAAGCAGAAACTGATGTATCAAGCTTACATCAAACATACATCAAGCATCAATCAAACATAAGTCAAACACTTAGAAGCTCAAGTCAAATGTATAGGCCCAGCTATAACCAATATATTATATTGGCCATGCTAAACGCATATCGATTGATGGAAGAAGAGAAAGAAAAATTTATTATAAATTGCTTCAACCTACATATAAAGCATACACACACATACACACACGCACAGCTATAAGCTGTATAACAGTAGACACACACACGTACACACACACTCTGTGAAGTTGGGGTTAGGCGCGCGGGGGCGTGTAACATAATGTAGGTAGCATGGGGATGGAGCGCGGGGATGGGAGCAAGCAATGGGGGTGCGGCAGAGGTGGGCTGGGGTGCTGGTAGCCCTTATGTCGTTAGCTTCGTTTAGTGGTTCGTTCGGTTCGTTACGCTAACGTTACGTAGACGCTTACGTTACAACGTAGCGCGCGCACACACTCCGGCAACTCCGTGAAGCGCACAACTCCCACTCTCACGCGCTCACCGCCATAGCCTCTGTATGTATGAGTGTGTGTGTGTCTGTGTGTGGGCGCAAATGTGTGTCAGTAGCTGAGAGAAAGAGCGAGAGAGAGAGAGAAAGAAAGAGGAGTGACTGTGTGAGTGAGAGAGAGAGAGAGAGCGTGTATGGCAGTGCTCTAGCCAACTTCAAAAAACTTCGCACAGCCCTTACAAATCACTCGTTGAGCACGCAGCACTCAAGCAACAATGCGAGCATAAAAAATTAAATATAAAAAATACATATATATGATATATATATATATATATATATATATATATATATATATATATATGTATTTGTATATGTATAATAAAGTGCTTTAATTAACTGTGCATAAGGAAAAAAAAGTTTTATATTTTTATATTAAATTAAAAAAGTTCAACAGCTTAACTCAAGTGCGGTTTGCGTGTGTTTTTTGCTCCAACCCAACAGCCATGTACATACATAAAAAAATAATAATATTAATATAAATGCATTAAACTAACAAGCGGCTATTAACAAAATGCAGTTAGTCAAGAAAAAATAACAGCAAAAATTTAGAAACAGATTTCCAAAAATTAAAAATCAAAGTGAAAAAGTGAGAAAAACAAAATTTTGAAATTCAAATTTAGCAGAAACGGAAATGCAACAACAGCAACAACAACAACAACAACAGCAGCAGCAGCAGCAGCAAACAGCCTATACACACACGCACACACACACACACACATAGGCAATGTATGTGTGTGTTAAACATAAATTTGCTAGTAGAAACAAATTGTTGAGCTAAAGGCAGCAGCAGCTAAAGGCTCAAGTTGAAACTGGAACTGGAACTAGAACTGGAGCTGGAGCTGGAGCTGGAGCTGCAGCATATCTAAAATATATATAAAATAAATTTCATACGCCGCGTGGAACCTTCAAAGCATTCAAAATTCATCGTCTAAGCAAAGCGGGTGAGCAGCTCTAACACACATCTATATTTATATCTATATTTATATATAAGAAATTTATGATCAAGACAATACACACACACAAACACATACACACACGCACACACACACACGTATGCATTGTAAGCTCTATTGATTTTCTGCGATTGTCTTGAGTAAACATAAAACAAAAACAAAAAAAAAGTTCCCTAAGATCAACTAACTAATTTCTGCTTGTGTATAACTCTCGTATATATCTCGTATAACTCGTATGTCTCGTATGTCTCGTATGTCTGTGTCTTATGTATATTGAACTTATTTGTAATATTAAATTAAACAATTTGTCATAGTATTTTTTAGTGTTTGTTGTGCTTAGTTTTAAGCTATTCGCTCTTAGACTTAAGTAGTTCTTAGTTTAATTACGCATACGCCCCGTATAAACCGTATTTATTTGATATATTTATAAAGAAATATATATATACATATATATGGCTAGATCCCTAGGCTCATATTTAGACTAGCTGTCAAAGTTCTCCTTTTTTTCAATTTATTTTGATTTTAATTTGATTTTTTTGTTATTTATTTTTATTTCACACGAAAAGCAATTTTCAAGCATTTTGCCCCCAAAAAACTCGTACTGCCCTAGGTTATCGAAGTGCCTGCAGCGGCATATGAATTGTCATGCGGGTATAGACACGCACACACACACACACACACACACATACACACACACACACACACACAGAGACACGCAGACAGCGCATATGTAATAAAGTATTTCGACTTTTTTTTATACAAATAGAGATTGCCTACAGCCACGCCTACTTGCAAGGCTGCGTGTTTGTTTTAATGCTTAAGCGAGGGCTTATGGGTTAGTTGTAGCTGTATAAGTGTGTGTATGTAGGGTTGCTTGGCATTGCTTTGGTTTTAGTTACAAGTCGTCATATCGTCATTTGCTGCTTGCCTTTTGTCTTAGGCTTTCTGTTCTAATTTTAGACGGGTGGAATAATTTTTATTGATTTCAAATTTTAACCTTATTTTATGTGGCTGCGTGTATGCGTGCGTGTGTGTGTGTGTCTCGCAGCATAGACCACAAAAAAAATGGAAAGAAACGAAATGTAAGAAAGCTAAAGAAACGCCGCCAAATGCGGCAAATGCTTTACGATGACGCTATTGTTGAATCGTCACATGTGTGTGTGTGTGTGTGTGTGTGTGAGTGTGTTCGCGTCTCTTGCTGAGCGCCGCAGCTGCGCAAGCGAGTGTGGTGAATAAGCCAAGACGAAGCTGCAAGCTGCGAGCCCGCACACAGTTTCAACATGTTTATGTGTAGGGGCGGGTGGCGGGGCAGCATGCCACACGCAGCGATAACTCACAAGCTCAGACTGCTGATAACACCTAGCTAGTGTCGACTGTAATAGCCGCGAGCATAGACACAAACAATTGCACGCGAATTCGTCAACAGCAAATGCAAGCCGGAAGTGAGAAAGACAAAAAAAAATTACAAGCGCCTAAAAGCAGGCAACAAAAAAGCGAGCTGCATAGCTAAACAGATGCAAATGCAGTTGCAGATAGATATCGATATAGATACAGATATAGGCAAACAGATATGGATATAGATAGCTGTAGTTGTGCGCTTTGTTTGCTTAGCAAAGTGCTGAGCCAGGCTGAGCAGATGTGTAATCGAAGACGTGGTCCAGCTATAGCTATGACCTCATCTTGATAGCTACTGTGTGGCATGTGGCACGTTGTTGTTGCTGCTGTCACGTAAATGGGCACTCAGGCGACACACACAAACACACACATACGAACAGATACTTTTGCTGCATTTGCTCAGGCATGCAAGTAAACATTTGAATGGTCTTCCGGTCTGCTGATTCGTTTAGCTTTTATTTAGCCGCTGTCGCCATTGCAACCCAACAACCCGCCGACCCTACGTCCCTCTTCCTTTTGCCACTGGTTTCTTTTTAAGCCATTGCTTTGGCCCATTCATAAAGCGACGCTGCCTGTGCGCGTCTGCACTTCATTTTTGAGCCCTTCCGTATTTGAGCCTGGCAAAAACGTGCAACTTCTGCTTCTACTTTCAATGCAATGGAGACTATCTTGTGGCTAGCGAGGGCTGCTTAAGAAACTATTGTAAATAATTTAGATGTGCAAGTAATTAAAGTTTCTTGTGAGAATACATTAGCACTTTTATCTTAGCAAAAAAACTTAGCTATGATATGCTATAATGACGGAGATGTCGATTAGTGCTTTATATTTATATAAGGATCTATATTTAAGAGTTGTTTTTGAAGCAGATGATAGATAGATGTTTCTAATGTTTGTTATATATATACAAAATCCAAAATAATTCTTGAATTTGCCCCAAGGTTCGCTGCCTCAACCTGCCTTGAGATTTTAGTTTATATCTAATCCTGATTCACAGTCATCTTCACCTTGATATCCTATTCTGTTCTTTCAGCAATTAAATAGAAAATATTTTATTATCTAATGGACAATGGATCTTTGCTTTAGGAGAATATGATACAATTGAAAAAACAAAGAATCTAACTGATAAAAATGGATATATAACGATAAAACATTGCAAAATTCTCTATCTCAACTATCTAAATGTGTCAATAGATCAAATAGATCAAATTGAACTTCAAATATGAGACATTTCTCTATCTAAGCAATATATTCGATCTATATATACTATATCTATACCTATATACATTTAAAGTAAACTACTTATTCAATATTTCCTGTTTTAAATCTAATTGACCTAAAAGCTTTCTACATTTAATAATGTTTTGTGAACAATTCTACATAAAGAGAATATAAAAGAAACATTCTAATCAGTAGATTAGAGCTGAAAGATCTACTGAATCTAATGCATATAATGATAAAAGATATATAAAGGTAAAAGATATCCTTGCCGATCTATGGATACATGCCTATATAATGATCGATGCTATTTAATATAAGATAATAGATTCGTTTACCTTTCTAAAGATATAGTATGGCTATACAATGACTTAGACTATTTAAAGATATTAAACATATATTTATGTAATTCATTTAGAGACCCTACAACTTATATATCTAAGGATATGCTACTTATGCTCATCCACTCCATCAAACATAGTTTTCCTATCAGATGAATCTAAGGTATTTACTTATATTGCACTGCCTTCACCTGAACTACTTTAATCTTACCTAACATTCTATACCTTATGAACTTTAGTATGCCAACGCCTCTTTCTTGATCTCAACTCTAGTTAACCTATCAAGCCTTCCTAAATAGTCTATGCTGCTTTCTAAAAGCAATAAATATGGGAATTCTCAAAGCTTAGCTATATATATTTATATAAATAATCTAGTTCATATAACACTAAAGTCAGCTTATTATTACTAAAGAAAAAAATCTTTAGCTTATTGAATACAAATGGCTAAAAATTGTTTACTTAAGCCACCCTCGTTGTCATTCATATGAAGCTCAAGCCGTGTGCAGGTGTGCAGGTGTGTGCACATACAGCTGAGTGCGACTCCTCTTGGCAGCGACTTGGTCGAGTGGCAATTTGCATGCAATTTGTTTTTGTCTAAATAGAAAACACAAAAAAAAAATTTGCATAGAAAGCAAACAGGAGCTGCCATAATGCAAAAGCCACTCGACATTTCTCTCCTCCTCTCTATCTGTGTTTGAGATGCTGAGATTTAGGTAAAAAGGTTAAGGATATGCTAGTTGATGTAGTCTAATTTAAATGCAAAAAGAAACACGCTGAATGCTAAATGCTTAAAGTTGAGAAAGGCATAACGGGGCGTATGCGTAATAAATGTATGGCCAGATGAGGCGTATGCCTAATATGTGTATGATATGTGTGTGTGTGTGTGTGTGTGTGTGTGTGTATGCTCTCTCTCTCTGTCTGTTCTATCTTTATTTTGTACCATGTTTGTTCTCTTTCACTTCTTACACTTGCAGATGCAGCCAATTGAAAGAATTTAACATAGAACCAAAAAAAAAGAAAACAAAAAACAAATAAAACGAACAAAAAGCCAATCAAAACGTGCATATCAAACGACAAAAACAAATAAAACCAATCAAACGAAGCATTTAACAGGACAACAGGACAACAACAACAACAACAACAACAACAGCAACAACAACAACAATTACAACAATAGCAACAACAACCACAACAACTGCGTGGGTGCATGCCGCGGATCAGCCGCGGATTATGTCACGCGACGATTATAATCCAGTGAATAGCTCTGGTGTTCGCAGTCCGGGTCGCGTGCGTCGACTGCAGGAATTGCCAACGGTCGATCGATCAC
Source organism: Drosophila leonis (assembly GCA_035045365.1). Classification (NCBI taxonomy): domain Eukaryota; kingdom Metazoa; phylum Arthropoda; class Insecta; order Diptera; family Drosophilidae; genus Drosophila; species Drosophila leonis. The sequence continues at coordinate 2,234,493 of JAWNPC010000485.1, forward strand.
CATCAAGGGATTACGGCGCACGCGGAAGTCCACTAGGTGAAGAAACAAACAAAAACAAAAAACAAACTAAGAATATCTATTATAGTTATGCTTAAAATTAGTGGCAAAGACTAAGCACAAACGTAGCTAAGCACCCCAAAGCTAAAATCAATTTGTCTATCTGAAAGATGCAAAAAAAAAAAAAAAACGAAGTACAACAACAAATACTAAACACAGCTGCTCACGTTTGTGCCAGAGAAAGAAAGAGAAAGAGAGAGCTAAGCTAGCGCAACTCGAAAACTATTTTTATATTTTGATAGAACTTCAATTGGCTTTTAAAACTTACTCAAAATTTATAATATAAAAAAAATTTATTTATAATTTTCATGGCTGCATAGAAACGAAATAGAGAAATATAATAAAAAATATAAATAGATTTAAAAGTTATTCAACTATAAATAAAAATATATAAATAGTTGAATAATTCATTTAATTTAATAACTACAACATTAACAAATAAAAAGTTGTTTGAATATAAATTTCGTTTCTATGCAGCTCAAACGAAAATGAAAATTGGCTTAAACATATTTGTCAAACTTAAAACTTTTTGTCCAAATTGTCATTTGTAAAGAATTTCATGAAATGCTTTTTAGTTTGTGCTCTTCTTCTTCTTCTTATACTTGTAGTTCTTAATTACAACAAATACTAATCAACAACAAAAAAATTGTATACTAAAATCTATAATTTCTGTCGTTAACATCACACGCATGCGCATGTTACATTTTGATTTTACGTTTTTCGCTTAACGCATCTGCAAAACAACAAATTGAAATTCTGTAAACATTTTTACTTATTTCTTACCTTAACAACCAACAAATACATAAACACACATCTAACACACGCTCACACACACACACACACTCGATGAATTGAAATGGAATTGCATTAAATGTAAACGCATTTGCATACTGAACTTTGCAAAAATGGAAAAAAAATCAATTTTTTTTTATTGAATTACCTCGAGCAGCAGCTTCAGTTGACTTGTAAATTGCATTGACCTGGCAGCAATAGCGAAAGAAAAAAAAAACATGGCCAACAGTTGGCATTAGCTGCCCCAACACATCCTACTGCCTCACACCAAGTTGCCCATCAGCATCAGCCACAAATCAAATTTATAATTCCTGCTGAAGCGTTACACTAAATCAAAGCCTCAAACTGGATTACAATTATGGTTAGCAAGCAAATTCACTTTATACCATGCCATAACATGTTCACATTTCCAACATGAAAACTTATAAAGCTTAGAGTTATGTTTAGCTAGCAAACAGTTTATAGCCATTTGCTTACCCACGTCATGTGAATTTACATAAATGTAATAAAAAGGAAGGCAAGAACTTTGCAGTCAGGCGCCAATGACTACAGAATACTCGCTCATGATGTGAACTACTTTGCTATAATTTTAAAAATCATATGAATATATATATATATATATATATATATATTATATTATATATTTATTTCCTAATCTCTAGACAGCATATACCCCATGAGTAAATATTTAAAATTTTACATCTCTAGCTTCATGCAGACAGAAAACCAATATACTCTCTTTTCAAACCCGCTGAACAAGCATAAGAAAAAACCTTGGCAGCATAGCAAAAGTTCTCCAACTAGCTTCAATTTATGGTCAGCTCAACATTCACTTTGTAAACATCCGTCTCATCGCTCTCTAACTTTTCAACAAGCAAAGTTTTTTCTATAGTTTTTAGACACTTTATTTAATAGAAAACTGCTTAATTGACCATCATATTTCACACATGCTTAAATAATATAAAAGTTGCTAATTAGCGTTTTAACTTGGCTTAAATTGATGGCTGTTATTGCCCTTTGCAGCTCGAGCTGTGTGCTCGAGCACACTATAAATAGTTTTTATTTTTTAGAATTTATGACTCAATAATGTCAAGCTACAGAGCTGACAAATATGTGCTAGCTATGAATTATAGCAGATTTTCCGAAGCAAAGAAAATATGGAATTTATTTGTATATTTATATATATAAAAGAGCTCGCTCTCAGCCTATGTCAGGCATACGTTTTCTCTTAATAACAATTTGTCATTATTCACATTGTATAACTAACATTTATAGCTTTGATTTGATCAAGAGTTATTTGGCTTTAAAATTACGCAAAAAACAGCTAACTGTAAGATAGCCAATATAAAACAGAATAGGCCTTTAGCTTAAGCTGAAGACTGTGGCAGCCAAAGCTGAAAAACAATGCTACATTATTCGCTTTCAAAATATACTATCACATCTTAGCTTTAAAAAGCTAAGTATTCGAAAGTCTATGAAATCTATAAGTATAGCTTATAATTTTGTCGAAAAAAGCTAAAAAAAATAAAGTCTTATTATTCGTTTTCAATATTTAACAGCCTTTTTTAGCTATATATTCGAGAGCCAAAGTAATCCTTAGCTACATTTTAAAACTTTGCCAGACAAAGCTGCAAAACGAGTCAGCACTATTCACAAGAAATATTAGACTTTAGCTATAAAACAGCTAAATGCTAAAAAGCTAACAAAAAAGCCGTAAGTTCAAGCTGAAAACTATGTCAATCAACGCTGAATTCTATATGAATTCCAGAATTCATTATTATACGCACAGAATATTTGCTAAATAGTTAGCTATAAAATGGCTAAAAACCAAAAACCTCAACACTCAAGCGCAAGGACACAACACAGCAACAAAAGAGCCACAAATTAAGTTTTCGTGTGGCTTAGCTTGGCTTGGTTACGTGCAGAATGTGCAGCTCGTGTGGCTGGCGAAAAAGTTTAGTTTATGCGCTGCACAAATCACACAACGTGTCTAAAGGTAGGAAGAAGAGGTGAGCGTTGGTATGAGAAATGGAGAATAGTCCACAAAGTAGCTATTTTATGAGCCATTTTATATGGCATGGCCAGTGGGGGTGGGTGGAAGAGCTCAGCCACAAGCTGTGCGCAACACGACAAAAACAAATTTTTCGTTGCAGTTTTGTCCATTTTATTTTCTTGCGTTCGTTTACTACTAACCCGTACTTTTTCTACATCTTTAGTAACTGCATAATTCAGTATGAGCGACACAAATGTTAGATTTAGTGCAAAAAGAAGAGCTAAAAGCAAAAATAAAAAACTAACAACAACAGAAATCTTGCAAGCTGCACTAGTTTTCACCAAAAAAAAATAAAAAAAATAAAACAAAAACTAGTTCAAGCTCTTTGGTTTAACATGTGAACCAGTTCATTTATGATTTCGCTTATCATTTCTATTCACATTCAAACAACCAATGAAAAGAGAAACAAAACGAAAACAAACCCAAAACCTCATCCTCATTTGATCATCGTCATGAATTCTGTGTGAATTTCAGCAATGGGCAGTCCATACTACCGCGACATGGATGAGCCAACAAGTCCCGCTGGAGCGGGACATCATCGCAGCCGTAGCGCCAGCAGACCACCGATGTCACATGCCATGGACTATCCAAGTAATAACCAACAGCCGACCTACCTATAAACCATCATCAAATGCTGCCTAGCTATGGCCTATATTCATTGATTATCTATATATTATATATATTAACTTTAGGAACCCGCTATCAGTCACTCGATCGTGGTGGACTTGTGGATCCTCATGATCGTGAATTTATACCCATACGAGAGCCGCGTGATCGCTCCAGGGACAGATCCTTGGAAAGGGGCCTGTACCTGGAGGATGAACTCTATGGCCGTTCGGCGCGACAAAGTCCCAGTGCGCTAGGAGGTAAGTCCATCTAATCAATTGGATCTATAATTAAAGTACTCTACAGAGTTCGATTTGGGATTTAACTAAATTTCATTTAAAATGGAAAAGTAAAGGATTTTAGTGATTTCTCTTAGAAAAAATCTATTTCTTAACGTGAAATTTACAGAACTTTAAAAGTTTCTTCAGTGTTTCTGTTGATTTCCGTTGAATGGTTAAAATTCCTTTAGCAAACTCACTTCTGACGGCTTAAGAAGTTTCTTCAATGATATTCTATATATGAATATAAATGCATTTGCTTCAGAAGAGCAAAATTAATAGAATTTTGATTAGGAAATCTGATTAGCAAAGCTAAACAAAGTTTTAAAAGTTTCCTTAAGTGTATACGAAATGGGAGACTATAAATATATATCCATAGAAAAGCAAAAGTTTTCAGTATTTTAAAGGTTCTTTGCATAAAAAAGTATATTGCAGACTTAATTTGAAATTGTTTTCAATAAGAAAATATAATTAGTTAAGAAAAATATTCAGCAATAATATGAATTGACAGCGCTTACCAGATATAATCCATAAAATGCCTGAAAAAAAGAAGGGAAATTTGGTATGAAAAATGTGATTGAAATACAAAATTCAACTATTAATAACAAGTAAACAATTATACGAAAAAAATTAAATATATATACCAATTTATATAATCATAAATAATATATATTATTTTAATTGAAAATAAATACTAATACAAATATATTAAAATATTCCACAAATTTATCAAATTTAAAAGTAAAATAAAACTACTTTAACAATAAAATTTTAAAGAAAAATACTTAAATAAAATCTAAATAATAATAAGTATCTAAATACAGATAAAAATAATAAATAAATACACTTTAAACTGAGAACATAATTATATCTTCAATTTCAAAAGATACCCACTTAACGTATTTCCCCTAATCTACAAATAGGCTATAATACGGGCATGCCAACATCGGATCGTGCCTATTTAGGGGATTTGCAGCATCAGAATACGGATTTGCAGCGTGAACTGGGGAATTTGAAGCGTGAACTGGAGCTGACGAATCAGAAATTGGGCAGCTCGATGCACAGCATCAAAACCTTTTGGTCGCCGGAGTTGAAGAAAGAGCGGGCGCTGCGCAAAGAGGAGAGCGCCAAGTACAGTATGATCAATGATCAGCTAAAGCTGCTAAGCACAGAGAATCAGGTAAGGCAAAGGTGTACAGGCAGCCCGTCAGTCAAAACCAACTATAACAAACTCCAATTGTATATGTAGAAACAAGCGATGCTCGTGCGTCAGCTGGAGGAGGAGTTGCGTCTGCGCATGCGTCAACCCAATCTGGAGATGCAGCAGCAAATGGAGGCCATCTATGCAGAGAATGATCATCTGCAGCGTGAGATTAGCATCTTGAGGGAGACCATCAAAGATCTCGAATGTCGAGTGGAAACACAGAAGCAAACGCTAATCGCACGCGATGAGAGCATCAAAAAGTTATTGGAAATGCTGCAAGCCAAAGGCATGGGTAAGTCCAAACCACTCTTCCACACCCCCTCGCTCTCTCTCTTTCTCTAATCGAGGGTATATGCATTCATATGCAGGCAAAGAGGAGGAACGACAAATGTTTCAGCAAATGCAGGCGATGGCACAAAAACAGGTAAGTCCTCTGACAAAACCCCTCTCTATCCCCCAACCACAAAAACCCCACACACACTTATCTTGAGTCAGCCTAAAAGAAAAAAAAAATACCAGGCCTAACTCAAAACACCAAAAAAAAAAAGAAGAAAAAAGAAACAACTCTAACTTTCGTTTTGCGGCAAACAAAATGCTCTAGTGACAATGATTTCGAAAAAAAACAAAGAAAAATACCAACGTTAAATACCACAACAACAAAAGAATATACAAAAAATACCAATTTCTTTATATAAATTTTCCTTTTTTTAATTTTTTCCCTAACTTTTGCGACTGCAATTGCTTTAACTTTCGTTTAACTGTTACATATACTAAATACCAAAAAATACCAAACTAACTCTAAACACACACACCAACACACACACGCATATATGCTCTCTATATTGTAGTGCCTAGCATTGATCTAAAAAAACCAAAAAAAAAAAAAAACAAAAACAAATTTTTGCTTCGTCTTTTTTGCTTTTGAACTTAACTGCCAGTTAAAACAAATTTAACATGAACTTAAATCTTAAATATTAAAACTCTTAGCATTGCAGTTTGTTTGTAGTATTTTGTTTACGAGTTTTTCATGAACATGCCAAAGATATACACACACCAACACACATACACACACACACACTCTCTCTCTCTCTCTCTTTCTCTTTCTATTGTTTGACATGTTTTTGCTAGCTAGTTTCTTGTTGTTGTTTAATTAATTTGAAACGTTTTTCATTTTGTTCCCATGCCAAAGAGATAAAACACTGTACGTATTGCAAATGAGTCAGCTATAAACGTTCTTTAATACACTCACACTCACACACACACACAAACACATACATACATACACTTACACCCACTTATTGTTAGTCATTTCATCAGTTGCAATGTCTTTTGTATCTGATAATTCCCTATCCCCTCTCCCCTCTCTCTCTCTCTCTCTCTCTGTGTATCTGTCCCAACTTAATGTGGGGCAAGCAATAAAATTCAATTTGTTGCATACAATTTTCGTACATCTCACAGACAGTTGCCATTGTTTTTGACAATACCCCCGGCATTATGTCGCCCATAAGTTTGTCTCTATTTTTCTTCCATTTATCCCCACCCATGTTGACCCTGTTTTATGGCACTTTATTGCTAGCACAGTTATGCAACAAGCAAAATGCATTCGATTTGCATCATATTTCATACTTATTGACACCCTAAACGCAACGAAACATAGAGTGCTCGACTAATAAATACTCTGCATATATTGAAAGGAATGTGTACACATGAAAACATAGAGACTGTCTGACTAGCAGATACCCTGTAGCAATAAGAACTGGTAAAATATAGAAAGATTTGACATGCTCCATTAAATATCTCTAGTTTTTATAAACTAGACATAGATAAATGAAGAATGCTCAAGTAGCATATACCCTATAGACACTCATTTAATAGACATCATAACTAGCTTTTATCCATGGCATACAAAACTCAAGTTGTTATATTATAAATAAACCTTTAAATCACTTGACTGCATCAATTTGCTGCACGCAGTGCATGCAAAAGCCCAAACTGCGTGATTTATATAAAGACTCCATAAAATGTGATATATAGAGTATACATAAAAAAAGGAGCTCAGACTGCGCCAGCAGGGGGGGTTAGCTGTCTAGCTCCCCATGTAGGATAGATGTATTGTGCCTCTCATGGGAAATCTAACTGAAAATTTGCCCTAACCAGTTCGACAACAATTTCTGACTCATCTGTCCCCAAGGACGTACCAAGCGGGGCAGCTGCTTATTACACACACACATTGGCACACACATACACACACTCTATAATTACTCGCATGCCAGGCCATAGATAACATGCGTATACATAATGCCATGTATTAAAAGACAGACACTCTCTTATTTCCCCCACTTCGGCTTGTTCGTCCTAGTTCATACATAAAGGCTAGCCATAGTCCAGGGCATGTCAACAAAAGCGTTGGACCGTATAAAAAGGCTGCACAGTACGCACACACACACACACACAAATATATACATATATATATATATAACCTTGATGCCATATGATATGCTACTTATTTAAGTCAGCTCCACATTCGAACCATTTCCATAGCGCTTGGCTAGCTGCCCACTTGGCAATTTATTCACATTTTATTCACGCATCAACTGAAAGCATGAATGCTCGCATTCAAACAATTTCAATTGTATGTATATATATATATATATATATATATATATACATCTATCTATATATATATATATATATTCTTTTTGCGAAAAGAAAATACAATAACGAAAAGCTATTGAAAGTCGACCACGCCTTGGGGCGGCATTTGACGTGGCTCGAAATGAATTTGTCTCCGGTTTGGTATACAATATATATTTTTTTCTTTTTGGCCAACGCCAAAAACGAGCGAAATAACCAGAGACAGTTGTAATTAAAAGTCCTCAGTTAAAAACAACAATGACAAGAAATGTTGGGCAGCAGGAAAAATACCGAATTGCTCTAGTTGCGAGTGGTTAACTAGAAGTTATGCTATAACTAAAGAGAATAGCTCTTAGGAAGCAGAAACTGCATATCGATATTTATCGATTTATTGATAAAGAAAATGTTATTGATATTATTATGCCTGCCATGAGCTCGAAAAACCGTGATACTTACTTGTACATAAAGATGTATATGATAAAGGCAAAAGCCTAATATCGATATTTATCGTTTTAGGTAGAAAAAAAACAATATATACAATGGTATTGAACTATGAAAAGCATAAAAACTATACGAATAGGCTCTTTTTATAGACTCAAAGCGCTTAAGCAATTTATATCGATGTAGTCGAACCATGTATATGTTATCGATTATTATCGATTTTATTCAGAGAATCATGAAACCTACACAAATACTTCAAAATTTACATATGTTTCACCTTTTAAATGAGCTATCAACACTTATAAACCATGCCAAAGAATTGTTGGTTATAGATTTTGATTCAAAGGGAGAAGTTATCGATTTTATTATTATTATTATATAGCTTCATAGATATTTTCAATGAACAGCGGCACAGCAAACAAAGCAGAATTCTTGATTTTTCAATCCATATACCCTATATGCGATTTGTTAAATCTAGCTAAAAACGTTGCCAAAGATAAACAGATTATTTCGATTGCACATGCCTAACACAGTCAAAAAAAAAAAGATAATACAAAAAGAAACTAGGAAAATACTAACAAAATTGCACCAGTTTTTGTTGGTGTTTGGTGTTTGGTTTTTGTTTTTTTTGTTTTTTGATTTTGATGCCGAACGAGTGGGCGAGCAATTAAAAAAGTTGACGTTGCGTATACGACGCGTGCAACAGCGGCAAAAGCGAGCAATCAGCGCCGTTAGCTGGGTCGAGGTCAGTTTTTTTGCTTTTGATGTTGCTCTTGTTGCTGTTGCTGTTGCTGTTGTCTCGATTCCAATTGCATTTGCTATAGGCACATGTTCAGTCCTTTCAGCCTAACACAAAAAAGGAAAGAAAAACGAAAAACCTATGTCAACTTTAATTAATAGTTCTTATCTAGTATAAAAAGTTTGTTGCACGACTCTTAGCCAAAGTTGTCACAACTTTAATGCGCTGTTTGCATATGCATCAAGTGCTGCGAATAGTTATTAAGCAAAAAGTGAGCCAAGTAAACGGGGATAAGCAAACGAGAAACTTTGCGTTGCTTATCCAAAGAGCAAGCAAATTGATTTGAAGGAGGCGCCTTAAAGAAGGTAGAAACTAAGGAAAGGATGATCTATATAGTATAATAGAAGACAAATATGAATATTAATATGAATGTGAATGAGTATGAGGATGAGTATGAGTGTGAGTATGAATATAAATATGAATATGACTATGAATCTAAATATAAATATGAATATGAATATGAATATGAGTATGAGTATGAATATAAATATGAATATGAATAGGAATATGAATATGAATATGAATATGAATATGAATATGAATAGGAATATGAATATGAATATGAATATAAATATGAATATGAATATGAACATTAATATGAATATGAATATGAATATGAATATAAATATAAATATGAAAATGAATACGAATATTTAGAAATGTATCTAATAGATTCATATGATGACAAATGCATCTGGTGTTTATAGTCTTTACAGTTTTGACATATCTCATGTCTTTATTCTGTAGTCTATCCATCCATTCACATATATCATATCAACTTCCAGATTCCAGAATTCAATATATTTCTCAAAAATAGACTACAATAAAATATTTTTATATATTGTAAAAGAAAGAACAAATTTGGAATTAAGGCCATCTTAAACTTGGAATATTTCTACTTTTCTGCAGTCAAGATTCTGGTTCCTTTACCTATTTCTGTAAATTCTAGTTTTATTCTAATAACTATCCAACTATGGTCAGCTACTAAATGCCAATGTCTATAAAACTTTGCCAACTTTTATAACATATTACTTCATAGCAATTGCTAAATTGAAACACATTTAAAAGTCTCTTTCATATTGTAACTAAAGCCTTCACAGCCCTTAGTGCTAAAACTTTCCTGATCAACGCATTATCTTAAACACTTAAACCCATGCTCAACTCATCTGTTCAGCCATCTCATGCATAGTTACGAGCATTTGCAAAGCTAGTTCCAAGCTTTGCGCTCAAGTTATTCCATTTGCCAGGAACCTTACATAACTTAAGCGTACGCATATTTTAGCTATTCTCTGTCTCTCTATCTGTATGTGTGGCGTGTGTGTGTGTGTGTGTGTGTGTGTGAATTTGATATTAACAACATTTATGGACATTCAACTGGCGCCACTTTGTCTCTGGCATACATTCGCCCTTTGGAGCAAACATACATCTGAGCTACAAAATACAAAAAATTTCTCAATTTCTCAATTTCTCTGGGCCAACAACAATAATAACAACAACAACAGCTTGATTTGGAGCGTGAAATCAAGAAATACGCTCAGGAGGAGCAGGGGGTGAGGGTGAGTTGTTGTTGTTTTAATACCCTATTTTACACAATGCTCGTTCACGATAGTACTAATATGGGGTATATTGGCTTTGTAATGACTTAAGAGTTTAGAGTTTATATAATTTATGTTATAGCTAAGCTCAAAGTTTATATCTTCCGCAGCTATGCCTTCCACAGCTTTTCAATGTAGGTCGATCTCCTTTTAAGTTGGACGTAGAGCTAAAAAAGATTCTTCATATGATGACTCTTCAATTTACTTCTAGGATCGACTTCGTTTAAGGTTTTACCTTCTTGAAATCAATGTCTTTCATTGATCAGCGTCTTTTGAAGATCGACCTTCAATACAGAATAATCTTTTCTAAAGATCAAGGTTTCTGAAAGATACCTTCTAAGATAAATCTCCACTTAAGATCAACTTATATTTAGGATCGATCTCTCTTGAAGATCAATATCTTAAAAAGATCAACATATACAAAGATCAAACTATAAGGGCTCCCTTCTTAAAGATGCCTTAAAAATCAATCTCCTCTGAAAATGCCTTACAATATTCCTTCAAAATCAATATCCTCTGAAAATGGACATTTCTTAAACTTCAAAGTTTGTATATCAATCTACTTTAAAGATAAAACTGCCCTTCATTAAAGATTCCAACTATAAAGATTGACCTCCCTTAAAGTTCAAACTCTTTTAAAGATCGAAACCCTTTAAAGATAAACCTAATTTGATGTTTCTCTTATACAGTTCCCCTAAGGGCTTACTAATTTGCTAACTTGTATACCTATATCTCAACATATCATCTTAAGTCGTGAACGAGTATTGTCGCAGTCGGCTACACCCGATTGCAAACATGCCTATTTGCTTTTGTTCTCTGCTATTTCACTCCCCTCTCTCTCTCTGTGTTGCTAGCGCCTTAGCCAACATTATCCAAACATAGCTCAAAAGACATTAGTCCACGAAGCAAAAACCAAGCCAACCACTACACCAACCCAAAGCCCCTAACCCCAACACTCAACTACCCAACCACCCAACCAGCCAGCCACCCAGCCACCTGGCATAGTTGCACGTAGTTGGCCTAAACTGTCGATGAATGGCAGTCACATTCAAATATTCATGCTGTTTGGCCCTGGCCAAAGCAAATTACGTAGCTATGCAAAGCGATGCCAATGCCTGAATTTTAATTAGCAAGCACAAGAGGGGGCGGAAGTTGGAGAAGTGGGTGTGGGCATAAGTCCATGCATACGCATAAATAATAATGGGGGTGAGTGAGTGGGTGTATGTGTGGGTGGGTGGTTGTAGCTCGTTTATAAACATGAAACGTTTTGCCTCAACTCTTGGTGTATTGTGGCAGGACAAGGCGCCGGAGCTGTGGCAGCTCCTCCGGCCGCTCCTCTGGCATAGCCTGTGCGCTTTGTTTGGCCACAGGGCATAAAATAATTACGCGGCTTGACGCAAAAAAAAAAAAGAAAAAAAAATTGAAATTCATTTTGCTGTCAAAAACTGAAAGAGAGAGGTGCTTGTCGTTGTGCCGCAATTACTAGCTGCGAAATACATTTACTTCGAGTTGCTGCTTGCAAATGAAATGAATAAAGCCGGAAACGGAAATGCGCAGTAAACAACGGCAGCAGCAGCGGCAGCGGCAGCGGCACACTAACTGGCACACTGACAAACAAAAGTAAACGCACACACACAGACAGACAAACAGGCAGACAGACAGTCAGCCGGCCACTGGCATATCCTGCGCATCCTTTTATGCACAGCCTCATCATTGGCCATGCCACTCTCCACTCGCCACTCGCCACTGGCCACTTGAAATGTCAGACTCTAAATTGATTTATCGATTTACATGCAATTGCATTTCAATTTTATATGAACAAACACACAAGCAGCAGCAGACCTCGGCTCGCCCACTCACACACCTATTGCCCCTCTCTCCCTCTCTCTCTGTCTCTTGTCCTAATGGAGTGCATTGCGTTTGCTGCAGTTGTTCGGATGTTGTCCTAGTGATTGCGGTTTGTGCTTTGTGTGCCAGTGTATAACCTAATACACACACACACACACACACAGAGACAACTGTATAGATATATATAGACACATGTGCACACTAAACTAATAAGCTAAACTAGGACGCTTAGAATAGAGTTAGTTGAAATTCAATTTAAACTTTAATATGAGCAGAAATTAGAATAAAGAACTTTAATTTAACTAAAAACTAAAATGGTAATATAGATTTCATTGCGAAAGTGAATTATATATATATACAATTATATTAAATGGAATAAATCAATATATATATATATACATATTACTATAGCTCTTAGAGCTCAATTAAAATTTAAATGGAAATAATTTTGCATAATTTGAATCTAAAATATATCAAGGAAAAGCCAAAATCTTATATTAGAAACTGTTTTGAAAATATTATGTTTATCACAAAATTTTACAGCGCCACATTTCAGTCGCACTACTATTTTTATGAACAGAGCTGAGTGCTCAAAATCAAAAACTTTTCACAAATTTGTATAAACAGTTCTAAAAAATCTATTAAAAATATTTAAAATTGAAATTAAGATTTATATCTTAAAGTCTTCAAAGAGACATAAATCTAAATATTTCTAATATCTATGATTATACAGCTGACATAGTGAAAAGTTCTCTTAAACTGAAAACACAATTACATATGGCCTAGATATTTAGACTAGGGATGCTTTAAAACTCCTAATTGGAACTATAAGTAAAATACTTAATTCAAAGGAGAAACACAATGAACTGCAAGCTTATTAAAAATCTGAACAACTTTAAGAGCTTTAAGACAATCAAAAACTTAGAGCTTTAAATTGAAAAGTAATATATATTTATATAAGATTGGCCAATTTCGTCATGAAACCCATTACACTTTAGCTCTAGCAAATTATTTTATATTTTATACAGAGCTCAGAATCTTAATTCATTAGAGGATATCTTATAGTTGAGCAAACGAAGATTGCCTTCAGCTCATAGATAAAGTATAAATATATATAGAGCACTCTACTTTTGAGCTTATCAAAGGTTTGCCCATTTTAAGATTATCAATTAGTTCAGTAATCTATATATTGCATATACAAACCCAAATCTTACTAATACAAAGGACATCTGCTTGTCAGCCATACATAATATTAGCCCTCATCAGTTCTCACATACAACATGCATATAAATAGAGTTGCCTACTTTTGAGCGCATTGCTGCATTGGCAGATAATAAACCTAAAACGAAATCGACATAGAGTTTTCGGTACGTGTTGCAAGGACTAATCGAAAGGACGTCTCACTTGCGCTTTCATTTGCAACGGCACAGAAACAGCTGCTGAACGGTGACGGCAACGACGACGGCGACGTCGACTGCAAAGCTGCATTCATGTCAGACGCAGGCGCTGCTGTGTACATCAAATGCAGCCGCAGCAGCAGCAGCCGCTGCAGCACCAACTGCAGCTGCCACTGCAGGGCTAACGGTAAATCACGAAAACTTTTATTTGGCTGCTTAGCGAAATGCTAAGCACGAAGTCAGCTCACGACGCCGACGCCAATCAATAAAATGGCAAAGCAGCGCGACCGCGTGTCCCACAGCTTTTGAGCGTAAAACGTAAAAGCTTTTTTCCTGTACGCTAGCAACGGAGCCAAAAGTTGTAAAGCTTCAGCCGAGTGACAAAATGCCGAAAGCCGAATGCCCCGAGTGCCGAGAGTGCGCGCACTATACGACGTCACGCACAGAGGCACACGAATGCAGCCAACCACATGACGCCTCAACTTTATTGTTGTTCTTTTTTTCTGCGTTTGAGCTAAACCGAAGCTGAGCCGAATTTGATAGCTCAAACGAAGCTCTGCCGCTGCTGCTGCGACTGCGGCCGCTGCTGCCAAATTGTCTCAATGGTCGCTGGCCTCGTGGTCGCGAAAGCTTTGCAGGCGCCTTTAGTTGTATACGCAACGTTTCAGCTAACAAAACGCGAGACACGGAACGAAGTGTAGAAAGAAAAAAAAGAAAAGCAGAAAGAAAAGCATACAAAAAGCGCGACGCGTACGGAAATTGTGACAAAAGTTTAAATAAAATATATATACAAAATATATATATACACACATATATATATTATTATTAAAAAGAAGAAAAGTGCAAACGCTTAAAGAGCGCGAATCGTTGAGCAAAAAAAAAAAAGAAGAAAGAAAGAGAAAGCAAGAGCAGCAGCAAGAAAAATCCTTCAAAAGGATGTAAAGCATTTCAAATTGTGCCTTTAGCCTGTATATATAATAACTACAACTGTGTGTGTGTGTGTAAGAAAATTAAAAAAATAAATAAAAATATATATAAATAAATATAAATAATAATAATAGATAGCAGAGCAAAAGTGCATTTGCCATAGCAAAAAGTCAGCCTCTGCAAAAAATCAATAAAATTTTGCCAAAAAAAAGAAGGAAATCTGCGACAGCAGCAGCAGCAACATTAACTAGCAACAACAACAACAACAACGAACAACAAACCAAGCAGCAGCAACTTTTTTTTCTTATAGCCTACGCTGACGCCGCAGTCAACGTCGCCGTCGTCGTCGCCCAACGTCTTGTACTGTATTTTTATAATATATACACACACACATATGCGAAAGTGCCTGTTTATGCGTGTGTGCCTGTGTGTGTGTGTGTGAGCAGCAAATTTACATTAAGCAGACAGCTAAGAAGCAGGAAACAGCGTCTGGCAGACAACAGCAACAGCAACATCAGCAGAGGCAGCGACAGCGACAGCAGTAACTAGGAAGTCACAGCTAGCGGTTTATTATTGTATTACTAAAACATACAGACGCACACACACGCACACACACACACACACACACATACAACTTGGAAGCCAACTCAAATTACATAAATAGCAATAAGGCCTCAAGCCGCGGCCAACTCAGTACAACGAACTGCAGCTGCAGCATAATTTTGCATAGCAGCAGCAGCAGCAGCAACAGCAGCAACAACAACAACAACAACGAAACTAACAGCAACAACAATTGCAACATTTTAAAGTTCAGGCATTTAGCAACAGCGACACAGAGCAAAGCCACAAACCTATGGACAATGCCTATGTCTACTATAAGGTATTGTAGTTGACTGCAACAACAGCAACAGTAACAGCAACATCAACAATCGTAACAGCAACAACAATAACAACAATCAAAATGCGCTCAATCAGTCAATCAATTCATCAATCCATCAATCAACTTCAAATCAAAGCAACAGCAAATCAAAACAAAACTAAATGTCAGCAACATCAATCTAACAGACAAGCACACATACACATAATATACTTATGTATATACACCTAGACACCTCTACACCTCTACACTTCATTCAGTTCATCAAACCGGTTTCGTCATTACATCATTACCAATCAAATCAAGCAAAGCGAACTACACATCAAAGTCTATCAACAACCGTGTAGCCCGACAACAGATATACTAACTCTATCTCTGTCTCTGTCTAAACATAATACTCCCTAACTCAACCTGCCCCTGCCCCTGCCCCCACCCATCTATTAATTGCCCTTCAATCAAATAACAAAAAAAAAGCAAGCGCAGCGACGCCTGCATAATATATGCGAAGCGTTAAAAGAGAGCGGAAGAATGGTAGAGTGCAAGGGGGAGAGAGAGAGAGAGGGCGAAACGCGTAACGGTTGGGCAGGCAAGTGCAACCCTTTGGGGAGCGCAGCTGCTTTGCTAGACTAAGAGATGCCCTCTTTAAGAATACTTTGAGGATTTTTAAAATAAACTTTCAATGAGAAATTTCTGTTTTTGGATAAAATAAAAATCTACAAATATTTTTATTTTTAAATCTTTAAATCTACAAAATATATTTTTAATTTATTTTTATTTTTAAATCTCTAAATCTATATTATATATTTACTTCCCTTTTATTTTTAAATCTTTTAATATTTTTATATTTGATTTTAAAACAATAAATACTTTAAAAATGTCTAATATACTTCAAAGACTTTGGCCTTTAAAATGAACTTCAAATAGAGTTTTAGATACCCCGACTAGTTTATTTAGTCCAACTACACAGCTGTACAGAAATATATACAATTTATATACCAATTTTGATAACGATACATCAAAAACATTTCGAATTTATATGCATAGATAAACTATCTTAAAGGCCAGCACAAAAGGTTAAAAGTCATCAGTCAGTTATGATGCTAGAGATAATGTGTGGGAGTAACTAGATTAAAGAGTAAATGCAAATATATAGATTAATATGTCGTTAATACAGATATCACATCAATATATCGTTAATAAAGATATACATATGATCAATATAGCAAGTTCAACTAATATAAAGCTTCTAATTAATAATATAAATATATAATTTTGCCTAGACTCTGTTCTGTCTGCCTATAAAAACTATTCAAGCAAACTTTTGAGAGCTGAATCTTAAATATATCTTAAATATATATGCAATTTCTTATCTAGCATATATAGCATACATACATATGACTTCTAGAGCTGACAGAGCCTACTTTCATTCGTCTATTATACCCTTTATTACAGGGCATAGATGGCAACTGCTTATCAAGCTCATATACATATGCTTAAGCCTTATTAACTCTTAAAAGCCTGTTTTCATTAGGCTAAGGCTGAGCTAACCCTTCAATAAGACTTGAATTATAGGGTATGCAGTTTCCTATGAAGTATATATGGTATATACATATTTATACCTTATAAACTTTGACCTTTCAGCTGCCTAAAAGACAACTGCAAGAACACATTTAGTACAGGGCATAAGCTAAATCGGAATTTTGTAGGATATACGGCTTCTTATCAAGCACATATTACTGTATATACTATTCTATGTATACTATAGATTCTTAAGAACCTGCTTTTAATCCAGCAATTTCCTCTTTAAGTAAACTCTTGCTAGAGGGTATCTGCAGCAGCGGAATGCTCAGGACTTGCCTTTAAGGCCATGGCGAGTTAAACAATTATTTACGAGCATATTTTTTTTAGCAGTGCACGCAATGGCGCCATAGCAGAGAGAAAAGAGAGAGTGAGGGAGGGAGGGAGAGAGGGGCGTGAGAAGTGCAAGCATTAAAGTTAAGTTTTTGCTTGCTGGCCATAAATTGTGTTTCAATTTGTGGCCAGAAGAAAACGCAAAAAACCATAGCATACTTTTATGCTAATCGAGTCGTAAAACGATAAGCAGCAAAGTGCTTGCCTGTGTGTGGGCAACCGTGTGTGTGTGTGTGTTTAGTTGTGTGTGGGCTTACAGTTAACTGTATGTGGGGCTTGCCTTTTAAAGGTCAGCATGCGTAATTAGTGAAATTTGGCATCGAGGCTTAACAAATGAAGGAAAGAACGTATAAACGAATGAGCTCAAGTGCATGCTCAGCAGGCAGGCACACACACACACACCAATAGAGTGTCTGTGTGTGTGTGTGTGTGTGTGTGTATTCAAAATGAGAAACGTGCAGACATGCACAGCGCTCAACACAATGCAAGTCGTCCGTGACGTACGACCATCCGCTCATTAGCAAAAAGCCAAACCCCTCCACAATTGTTCTAAATGCGACAGACACAACTGAATGGATGGAAGTGTGTATGGGTGTGTGTGTGTGTGTGTGTGTGTGTGTGTGTGTTTGGGAAAATGAGCTTGCAATGAAACAAGACACCTTGATACCCAGCATAACTAGCTAACTGCAATTGAGAAAAAGTGTTTACAATCAAAGTAAACTAGGGTTGGGCTTAGGAGTAGAAAAGTTTTAGTTAGCTGTGCAGAGAGAGAGAGAGAGAGAGAGAGAATAAATATAGCTTAGAGCTGCAACTAAGAAATGTTGGCTTAACATAGCTATGTTAACTTAACATAGGCTGTTATGAACAACTGTTCAGTGGAGTAAAACTTAACTTAAGTTTAACCCTCCAAGCATGAGATAACTTTTAGAATTGACTTTAGAACTTCTACAGAGCTTGCCTGTATCTTTTATGAGACATAAATTAAGTTAATTTCTGACCGATAAACAAATAGATCATTCTTAAGCCAAGTAGCACTTTAAGCCCAGTGAGTAGCCTAATCCATGCTCTTTAGCAAAGCAGAAATTTTTCCACGACTTTGTCTTTTCTTTTGACTTTTCCAAATAAGTAGGCAATAAAAATGTATAGCAGGTATGAGCCAAAAAGTGAAATGTCCCATTTAAAATTTAAGCTCTACTCAGCTGGGTATATACTTTTTGTAGAAGATTAGAGCTCTATAGAACAAGTCAACAATAAGCCACTTGCTTTATGGTGCAATTCTACCATTAAAATTCTCAAAAAATCAAGCTAAAAATTGATTCACACAACAAAATGGAACAAGCCAAATTACAGGGTATATTTGAAGCAGCGTAAAGCTGTGACTTCTGAATGCCAGCACACCAAATGTGCTCTGCACTTCATAAACAACACTTGAAATACTTTCATGTCGGGACACAACACACACACACACACACGCAGACAAAGCCAACTGCAATCGCACGTGCGTGAGATGCGACAATTGAGAGAATGTGACATTAGGGTATAGGGTATATCGTATATGGCATACAGAGTGAGAGTAGAGAGTCGAGAGTGTGGGCTGGCATAACTCAAATGAGATTTCGTCTGGCCTTGTCAACGCGCTCGAAACGTGATTATTTTGTGTTAATTGCAAAAAAGTAAAGGGAGCTGAAATATGTACAATATATATATATATCTATATCTATATATGTATATTTACAGCTTGGTAAATGACATGGGCGTGGCCATTGGGGCGGCAGTCATAAAAAGCGTCTGCTTGAGCCTTGTTTTACAATCTCATTTTATGTGTTTATTTTTAATTTTCATGATTTGAGCCAAACACGCAGGCAAATGAAAATAGCAAAAGTCAGAGGCACACACACACACACACACACACATACATACATACACACACACCAACATATATATATATACACCCTACTACATGTGTACTTTTGCACTTAACACACTTATTGTTTGGCATTTTTGTTCTTTTTCTCTCCCTCTCCCTCTCTCTTTCTCTTTCTTGCCTTTAGCTACTTCGCTTATTTTCGTTTTGTTTTCTTTTCGCCTGTTTTCATCTTCTTCTTTTTCATTTGCTTTGCCATTTTTTTGCTTTGTCTTTGTGTTTCATTTCATTTGTATTCAAGCAGCGCCCCCTTGTCTGGCCGCAGAGTGTATGCCGACTCTCTCTCTCTCTGCCTCTCTCTCGCTCTAGCTAACATCCCCCTTGAGCCTTAACAGTGAGACTTCGTTATTGTGTTCTCTGTATACACACACACACACATAGCGAGAGAGACGCCCACAAACAACACTTACTGTTAAGCGCACACACACACACACACATAGCGACACACATGTCGTATACGTAATAACCTTGTAACCAAAAATGTTGTTATTTCGGGCTGCATGTGGGTGTGTGTGTGTGTGTTGGTTTTTTATTTTACTCTGTGTATGTGTGTGGGTTCTTGGCATTATTTGAAGTGTGCAAGTCACTTTACTTGCTCACCTGCTCTACCTGGTCTACCCACCTACCTACCTCTCTCTCTCTCCCATTTATGCTGTGTGTGGGCTGGCATAATTTCTAAATTTATACTTTAAACTCGCAATTCTAAAACGTGCCTTTAGTCTAATACCTAACACAGACACCTACACACACATATATATATTCATATATATATATATATATAAAAATATTCTTACAACAAATTATTTTCTAAATGTTGGTGTTTATTGTCGTGTGTTTCAAATTAAATGTTATATATATATATTTATACATAAATATATATATATATAAAACATTATTCGTTCTATTTATATTGCATATCTACAATATATTTCACAAATTTTATAATCTCCCAGGCAAAGTTTTTTTCATTTGATTTTTCAAGTTCCGTTTAAAGTGAGAAACTTGAAGCTGTATAAGAATTTGATGTGTAGTTGTTATTAAATTACTAGAAATTAATATTTTCATAAAGTATTTTAGAAATTGTTTAATCAAATTTCAAAAGCCATTTAATTTTGTAACTAAAAGGTTTCGATATAATTCTTTCATTTACAATTGAAATGTTGAATTATATAGTTTTTTAATACATTGAATAATAATAATATAAAATATCAAATATACTTAGATAAAATGTAGCTATCGCATAGCCTTTTACCTTTGTACTTTTGAGAAGATTAAATATTAAAAAGAGTTTTTTCCTATATAAGAAATTAACCTTTAACAGTCAGAGATACGTTTTGGAATTAGTTTAAGGTAATAACAAAACCAAGCAAAGAAAATTCAAAGCAAATATTAAGTCTATTAAGACTCTCTTAAATGAGCTTTAATATCTATCTATCTTTAACAAGAGCTTTTAGCAAATTTTAATACATTAGCAAGAAAACTGCACATACAAATTATTTTATACAGTTGAACAAGTGCCACAAATTTGTTGCTTTCAGAATTGCTTCAAAGAAAACATTGAATTGCGCCACGCTTCTTTTTTTGAGTTCAAGCCTAGCCCTAAAAACATGTTCTTCCTTTTCTTTAGCTAAATGTAGAGCTATATATAACATCTAATCTCAATACAGTTTGCAACCTTTTTTCAATTTTTAATTAGCATTTTATTGAACGTTTTTTGAATTTCTTTTCTTGCTGTTTAATCCTAAACCAAAATTAACATATATATATATATATATATATATATATATATATATATATATATATATATATTATATACATATATATATATCTAAACTTAAATACACAAATACACACAAGAAGCAATCTAAACAATAACCAAACAAAAACCAAACAAAACCAAAAAAAAAAAGTATATAAAAAATATATATATAAAAAATTTAATACTCCAATTTTTTAAAACTATTTAAATGAAAAAACAAAAACAAATTAGTGAACTGTAATTTATTTATATAGCATACAAGTATAATTCTTTTGTCATTTTATTGCCAAAAGATACAGATTTTTTCACGAAACTTATCGATTGTAATGGCTCCAATAATTGGCTTTTTTATATATACAAAAAAAAAAAAAAATACTTAAACAAAGAAATGAAAAAAAAATCAAGAAAAATAATAAATATTGAACGCATTTGTTTCCAGAATTGAACAAATTTTCAATTTAAAATATCAACTATAAAAACTGAAAATGAAAAAAAAACACACATATTTTGTTGTTGTTCTAAAAGCAAACACAAAACGAAGCAAAAACCAAAAAAATGAAAACAAAAATTTGAAAACAAATTATTAAAAAAAAAACAAAACCGTATGCAACTATTTACAATATGCTTTTGTAATAATTTTCGCACCTAAAAAACACAAAAATAAGAGAAAAAAAAGTCAAAAGCTAGACGAAAGGAAAAAAACGAATTATATTAATATATATATATATATATAGGAAAGATATTCACTGACAAATCTCTTTGACGATAAAATGATAAAACAATTATGACGTGTATATATACTATACTCCAAATAGGTACCTATTCTAACTATATCTTTATATATGGATATATAAATATTTATATATACATATATATATGATTATATAAACACTTTCACTCTATCTCTCTCTCTCTCTCTCTCTCTGTCTCGCTCTCTATATATATGTTATATATATATATATAAATATATATGATTAATTATATATAACATTTACTCAAGTTTGTTGTTTTTATTGCGTTACTTTGCTTATCAAACAACAAGAACAACAAAGACGTCTAACCGCTGTCTAAACTACACTTCTAACCCCCCTTCAAACTACCCCTAAGAAATAATATATATTTTACTTTATTTTGTTTTTTGTAAATATGCAATACAAATTGTACAACAAATTGTTATTTGAAACAGACCACACACACACACACACATAAACACTTACACACACTCGTTGGGTTCTCGCACACACACACAAGCTACAAAAGTTTCTGCATTTCATTTTGAAACTCAGTCGCAAATTCTCTTAAGAACAAACAACTCTCTTACACTCACACTCTTGCTGTCTCTCTCTCAAACTATCTCTCTCTCTATCTCTCTCTCTCTGTCTTTGTCACACTCACTCTGTCTGTCAAACAAACAACTCAACTTACTCAGCTATATACAATATATATATACCTATATATATATATATTTATATATATATACATATATCTTGTTTTTTTTTACACAACAATACCAAAATATACATATATACATACATACATATATATAAATATATTTATATATATATATATATATATATACTCTACTACATACATACAGAAACAATTGTTTACAATATACTTTTGCACGTTATTTCTATAATGCATCTGAACTATATATTGTTATAAGTAATTTATGTTTCTTTCCTGCGTACAAGAACAAACCAACATAAAAAAAAAAATATATATATATATATATATCTGTATATATATGTACCACAACAAAATAAAAAATAAAATACAAAAAAAAGAAAAGAAAAACGAAATCAGAATCCAAGCGCATTTGTCTGCCACGTCAAACATGTCGTATACGCAATATTCATACAAAAATAAACCCCAACAACAAATTGAATCAACAGCGGCCACACACACACAGACACACGCACACGCCCACAAAAAGGGACGTAATGCACGTGGCAATCGTGTGACACACACAGATACTCTACACACACTTATACACCTACAGCAAAACAGCCGCCAGGCTCTCTCTCTCTCTCTCTCTCTCTCTCTATCTCTCTCTCTCTCTGCCTTGCTCTCTCGCTCTGTCTCTATCTCTCACACACACAAAATGTGACACACATTTCATATAGCCCCACCACGCCCCCCTCAATACGCCGCCCTCAAACACACACACACACACACACACTCTCTATACAAACAAAAGAAAACCTTGTTGAACTTTTAGGTGCAGTTCGCCAAAAAAAAATACCAAAACTCTTACAAAAAATACCAGCAGAAAGTCTTTTAAGAACTTAAGTAAAGTTCAATTAAACTTAAAGAGAGTTCATTTAGAAAATAAACTGAAAAAATACCTTTTAAAATACTGAACAAATACTGAACAAAATTAATGCTATTACAAAACCTTATTGTAAATTAAGCGCAAAAAGTGTTGAATTAAGTTAACTTGTAGAAAAACAACAAAAAGTCAGAGAAAAAATACAAATTATATACTTATATGTATATACATATTTATATATGCATACATATATATAAGTATCTATATCTATATATATATGGGGCCAAAATAGTCCGTAAGTGTTCGGGCAAAAATCGCTTTGCTTGCAAAAATGTTTGACAACAAAAATGTACAAAATGAATTGTTACTATCTATATATAATATCAATTTTATATAATTTTTTAGATATATATATATATGACTATATAAAAAATAAAAGAAGTGCCTAATTTGTAGAGAACTTATGAGAAAAACACGCCTTAAACATAATTAATATACCAAAAAATACCAACAAATTTTGAAAATCTATAAAAAGTAATAAAAAACTAAGCAACAAATATAAAACAACAAAAAAATAACAACAATTCATATACAACAACAACACTATAACTTAACTATAAGGATTACAGAAAAATATTTTCTAAAAATACCAAAAAACAAAAAATACACAACAAATAACAAATACTTTTATTATAAATATATTAAAAATAAAATTATAAGCATATATAATAAAATAACAAATAAAAAACTACAATAAAATGTTTAAAAATATATAAAAAATAAATATTTGTTAAAAAAAAATTTAATAAAATAATCAAACTAAGTTAAAATAAAAGAAAGAAAATAAATCAAATATTTAATAACTAAAATGAATAATAAATATATTTGAATATTAAAAAACAATTTTAAAAAAATAAATAAAAATTCATAAACAATATAACATTTAATAAAAATATACTATAAACTTAAAACATATAAAAAAGTATAATAAAAAATATTTATATAATAATATACCATAAACTATATGAAAATATATACTATAAACATAAAAAATACTAATAAAAATTAAACAAAATAAACTATAAATATTAAATATAAAAAAATATAATTTAAGCAAAGTAATACAAATTTTTGTAATTAAATACAATTTATAATATTAATAAAAATAATACAAAATATATAATAATAATTCCAATAAAAACAAAAATCAACAACAAAAACAAACACAAAACGTTACAGTTACAGTTAGAGAAAAAAAACTAAGCACAACAAACAACAACAACAACAACAAACAAAACCAACAAAAACCAACAAACAAAAACCATCAACAAACAACAACAAAAATCTCGCAATCGCCCATTTCAGATGTACAATAACTACTCGGGCATCAGCGGAAGCAGCCCCCCATTACCAGATATCATTGGACAATATTACGGAAATTTAGGTCCCGGCTCTGGTTATTTGCCAACAGCATCGACATTGAACGGTCATTTGGGCTACAGCAATGCTGGCTATGATCTCTATGGTCCTTCGAGTTCAACCGGCTATCTATATGATCCAACAGCAGCAGCAGCCGCTGCAGCCGCCGCCGCCGCTGCAGCTCAGTACTATGGACAAACAACGTCGCCAATACGCCGACGACGCTACAGCATTGCCGGTCTGCCATCGGCGACAATGTATAACGATATTTATGGTTATCCGGCGCCGCCATTGCAACAGACAAGCTCATCGAACATTGTCAATTTGTTGAATGAGGCACACAAATCGATATCGCGTTCATCACAAATCTTAAATCTGAGCCATCAGGCCAGGCAGCTGGGCCAACCGACGTTGGTAACAACACCGCTGTCCGGTCGTGTGGTCTCTAGCTATCCAACGCTGCATCCGGGCGACACAACGTCGCCGACATCATATTTAAACGATAACCTGCTGCAAATGTCGACGAGCTTCTCATCCCAACCGAACATGTACTTCCAGCCGCAAACGCAGCCGACGCAGCTGACGGCAGCGCAAAGTGCCGCTGCGGCAGCTGCGCGCTTACGTCCCGCCTATTCCGTATCGAATCTTATGGCTGGCTATCCAACAACAGCCAGCTGCAAGTACGGCACAACAGGCTATGCGAATCCCTATCAGAGTGATTTGGGCGGCTATGGCATGGGCTTGGGCCTGGGCCTTGGCTCTAGTTTGGGCCTAGGCATGGGCCTGGGCCTGCCGCCATCGTCGTCATCGTCGGCGGCTCTTGCGCATCAGCGTCTCATGTCACATTCACTGCATGCCTCAAATCCCGCCATATCGCAGTATTATCAGCAGCAGCAGCATTCGATGCCACCGCCGGCCAGCTCGGCGCTATCTTACAATTTGCAACAGCAATTCGCAGGCACGCAGCAACAACAACAAGCACAACAACAATCGCAACAACCACAATCACACATACAGGCCTCGGTGCAACAGCAGATGAATCCGCAGTATCAGTATCATGTGCATTCGCACCAAAATCATCTGCAAACCCATCCGCTGGCAGCGTTGGCAAATACAAGCGGCCCATTTGGTGGTACGCTAGCGAGCAGTGCTCGAGATGTCCTTGGCGCTGGCTACGATACGCTGCAGCATCCGCATACGCATCCGCATTCGCATCTACATTCACTACAACAACAACATCATCTACCGCTCGGACTGCATGCTTCGTCATATCCGCACACGCACCACCACCACAACCACAACCATCATAACCACCATCACCACCAAAGCCATCAGCAGCAGCTGCAACAACAACAACAGCAACAACATCATCATCATCTACATCATTTGCCATATTCGAAACTAGACTTAGATTATCCGAAACTGCCGCAAGAGCATAAGCGACAAGTAAGTTTTAAATTTGACGTAGACACGCTATCCCTAGATTCCTAGATACTTTACGATAATTATCGATACTAATCGATGCTATCGACTCGTTACTACTCGTTACAACAGCCACATTCAAAACTATCGTATACATGCCCATCAAAAAAGAAAAACAAAAAAAAAAACAAAAACGTAATCTGATGAAAAACTCAATCTGAACAATATTGCATATATACATATATAATATATATATATATATACATTACATATTTATATATATAAATATGTATGTACTCCAAAAAGAAATTTTATAAACTAAATGATGCATTTTACGCTTTTCCCCCAACGCTCCCCCCTATTAACAAAAAAAAAGCCCCCGACATTTGCAGTCTACGGTTCTCGAAGCGTTTAGAACTAAAAGAAAAAATACCAAAAATTAAAAAACACCAAGTATTACACATACAATATACATATATAATATATATACCACATAGATATATATAATACATATGACTTAAGCATTAGTTATAGCCTAAGCAAAAGTTCATCAGTGTAAGAAGGAGCAGCCGCAGAACTTTTGTTTCATGTGCCATTTTAAAGTAGCGAAAAAAGATTTAGAATAATAAAAAAAGAAAATAATTTAAAAATACCTAAAGAGCTGTAAAAGTTTTCATTTAAAAGTTTATTTTATTTAGCTTAGCTGTTCTTCTTTTAGTATTTATTTTTAGCAACAAAAAAAGTTCAAAGAGCTGACAAAAATTTCCTTTAAAAATTTCCTTATAAGTACTTAGTATTTTTTTAGTATTTATGTTTTCGTTCAATTTTGTTGGTATATTTTTTACAAAAAATTTTTGTATAATATTATTTTATTTATTAAATAATATAAATTTTATTTTCATTATTTTAAAAAAATAAATTTAATTAAAAAACAAATAAAAACATTGTTTAGTTTAGCTTCTTGCTATATATTTTAGTATTTTTGTTTAGTATTTTACTAAGTTATGCATAGAGCACTCAGGGCAACTTTTCAATAAAGAAAATTGTTAAAGAAAAAAAAAGAAGCAAGCGAAGTTTATATTTATAAAAAAAAAACAATTTGTTTGAAATTTGAACCACTTTGCTCTTGACTCTCAAAAGTAAAAGACTGTAAATAAACAAGAACAACAAAAAGAAAGTGAAACTAAATGATATTTACTCATGAAAAAGAAAAAGAAAATGAAAACCAAAAATGTAAAACCATTTATACAATATATATATATATATAAAGTAAATATATATAGTTATAAATGAATATTAAGAGAGAAGATTTACTTTACTTTATTTGGTATACTCCCTGATAAGCAAAATAAAACATAGAAATGATGAAGCTTAAAAAGTTATTATGAAAAGTTATTACTTTTCAAGAAAAATACCTATAAAGTACTCAAACCTAGTCTTAGAAACTAAAAATTGTTAGTGCAACTCGCTCTCGCTCTCGCTCTTTGAGGCATAGCATAAAAAAGTAAAATACCTAAATACATGTATGACTAACGTATGTATATGTGTAAATGTATAAGTGAACTTTGCATAGTAAAGAGTAAGAGCTACCTTCTCTTCCAGCCCAGACCCCTTCCAGTTTTAGCCAACCCAAGCAAGCCCCATATGCAAGGACCTCTATAATCAACCTACTAACTACCTAACAACTAGCAAATTACCTAAACTAAATGAACCTATTTGCATAATAGATTGTGTCTCTCAATTACTTTAAAAGCCCAATCTTGTTTTGGTTACGACTTAGTTCATGAACTATATACCTATATATACCTATATATATACCAGTACTCGTATTACCCATTAAGGTACTAGCGTGTGTGATTAGAAATGAAGGTCAATTATATGTAAAGATGAAATTTATATGCAAATCCAGACGAAATGGATTGTGAATGAAACGAATGTTGAATGAATTATGATATATATATACTATATATATATAGAACATATGGAAATGTCTTGGTAAACTGGGTATATATATTATTAACATCTGGCAATGTGTTTAACACAGCATTTGGTTGCAATTTAAAAAAAAAACGATTTGAATCGAAATGAAACGAAACGAAGAAGCATTCAAAATGTGTCTATGCAAATATTATATACAAAACAAAAAACAAAAACAAAAACAAAAGAAGTTCTTATATACATCTATAAACTATACTTGAAACTAAAAATACCTACTTATATACATCTATATACTATATATATATACTTATATATATACATGTATCTAGGTGCTTTTTTATTATATAAAAGAAAAACTTGATTCGTCTTCAAAAATCTTATTATGGTAGTTCGCGATAAAAAATATTGAAAAAATACCAAAAAATGGTTCGGCTTGCAAAATTGAAACTTTTTCGACTTTTTTCGAATAGAATTTTTTCTTAAAGAAAGTAAAACCCAACATGTTTGTTACAGCCTATATAGTAGTCTAATCAAAACTAAAATTAACTGGAGTTACTCTAATTTTTGTCTTATATATGGTATATATATAAATATACATCTAGTAGTTGTGCACGCTCATCCCCAAATCGGAACTAGTTCATTGGTGAGCGTGTGTGTGTATTTACGTATGAAATACGTTAAGAGCAATAAAAACTTGCGTTGTGTTCAGTAGATAAACTTTCAAAATAAATCAAATTCAAAATCGAAAACAAAATTTTATTTAAACTACCTACATATATGAAATTCTGAAATTCTTTGATTTCGTCTTTAGTCCTTGCCCTACGAAAAGTGTGTAATCGCGCTATCTCTCCTTTCTCCCTCTCTCTCTCTCTCTGTCTTTCTCTTTCTAACTAGACTTAAGAAATGATAATAAGTATATATTAAGTATAATAAGCTTAACACTAGCCAATTGAAAGCATTTATGACAGCAGTTGCTGTCTCTATGTAAAGGACATAAATTACATAAGACAAACATTAATATACGTAGTTAACTATGCTACAGATAATAAACTATATAACTAACAATAGATAGTTTCTCCTATTTTTCTTTTACTTTGATTCATTTTGGTTTCTTTTTTTTTTGTCACTTTCTTTTGTGAGTACATCAATAAGCAGGCATTTACTTATAATATAATTCTTATATTATATTATATTCATAGTTCTTGAAATATTTATACTTATATATACAATAACAACAACAAACAAACAAACAACAACAAATATACTTATTATTAATTAAATTACTACTCCGATATACTATATATTATACATATATATATATTTATACACTGATTTGTAACTTAATTAAGATTACTTCAGATGAAAAACTAATTCTTGAGCTCGATCTCTGAAACTCAATTTCTGTTAAACTTTAAAAAAAAAGAAAAAGAAAACAAAATAAACCTAACTTTTAAGCATTATAAATGAAACATTTTCGAAAGCAAACAATAAAAATTTAACATGCGACAAAAACCGAAATGGATAAGCTATGCCTATCGTCTATAGCTATAGCACAGGTTAACAGTATTCAAATCACACACCCAACAAACCAACCAACCACGCCCCTTTCCGCCCCCTCTCTCTCTCTCTCTCTCTTTATCTACCCACTTTTATAACAATCTACACACACACACAGTTACACTCTTACACAGTTTTGACCCTCAGTTTTACAGTGGGTCAATGACTTTTGCAGCCTTCATCATTCTATTCATCCTCTCACATTTACCACGCCCTCCCCTACACCTACAAACCGCCCACTTCTATCGCTCATCTCTCTCTCTCTATATATATGAACTACAATTCACACATTGCGCCGCAATTTGCACTCAACGTAAACATTTTGACACAAAAAGTACTACTCAAAAAAAAAATACTCAAAAAAATACTGAAAAAAAACTCCCTCCAATTTGTAGTCAAGGCAGCTGCATTTGCTTTGCAGTTGTGTTTAATGCCTTTGTTTTTTAAAAATCTGCTATGTCTTGTATCTTATCCTCCTTCCACCCAATTTCCATTCACGAATCCACAACGAAAAACAGTTGGACGAATTCCGTCTTGAAATACAAAGAAGGGATCAAGAGATACTGGCGATGGCGGCCAAAATGAAAACGCTCGAGGAGCAGCATCAGGTAATTTGACTAGTTTGACTCAACTTTGCCCTATCTAAATTCACAATGAACCAACCACAAATTAGGACTATCAGCGGCACATAGCGGTACTTAAGGAATCGCTATGTGCCAAAGAGGAGCACTACAACATGCTGCAGACGGACGTTGAGGAGATGCGCGCCCGGCTCGAGGAGAAGAATCGTTTGATCGAGAAGAAGACGCAGGGTACATTGCAAACGGTTCAGGAGCGAAATCGTTTAACCAGCGAACTAACCGAGCTCAAGGATCACATGGACATCAAGGATCGCAAGATCAGTGTGCTGCAGCGCAAGGTCAGAGATGATAAAGCAGCTGCAAATCAATAACCATTACCTAACAGAACACACTTCCACACAGATCGAGAACCTGGAGGACTTGTTGAAGGAGAAGGACAACCAGGTGGACATGGCGCGAGCACGCCTCTCGGCCATGCAAGCGCATCACAGCAGCTCAGAGGGCGCCCTGACCAGCTTGGAGGAGGCCATCGGCGACAAGGAGAAGCAAATGGCGCAGCTGCGCGAACAACGCGATCGAGCCGAGCACGAAAAGCAAGAGGAGCGCGATCTACACGAACGCGAAGTCGCCGACTACAAAATGAAGTTGCGTGCGGCCGAAAGTGATGTGGAGAAGCTGCAGACGCGCCTCGAACGTGCCGTCAATGAGCGAGAGCGTCTAGAGATCAAGCTGGAGGCATCACAGAGTGAACTGGGCAAATCGAAAGCGGAGCTGGACAAGGCCACGTGTGAGATGGGCCGCAGCAGCGCCGATTGGGAATCGACGAAGCAGCGCATAGCACGACTCGAGCTGGAGAATGAGCGACTTAAACACGATCTGGAACGTTCGCAGGTACTCGTGCATTATCACCAGTTTATCGGAAAGTTATCGAACACATGCATTATACCATTTATCATAAATATATTTATAAATATAAATAGCGATTTATCATATACCTATGTACCCATTATGTTCCTCTGTGTGCAGTGTACATATATATATTGAAACAAGAAACAAAAAAAGAGAAACCTAACTATTATTCCAATATTCAACTATCGATAACGATAACGATAACCTACTCAATATTCTTACTATTATTACATATTACTATAAAATATGCCTCTATGTGTGCCTATATATTTACATGTACACTTAACAACAACAACAACAACTATGTACTACAACAACAATAACAACAACATCTCGCATCCCAACAACAACTTTCTATATATATATAAATCGTTAATCGATAATACATTAACCAACAAATAGCTGCAGCTAGAAGAACAGACCACACTACACAAAGTAAGCCTAATGCTAAACCTACCTATACCAACCCATCAAATACTTTGTAGTTCTACTAGTTCTTCTTTTTTCGTTTCGTAGTGCCCTCACATATTACTAAGCATAAACACCCTGTAGCAAACACCTATATAATACACCATGTATACCCGGTATACACACTTGAGTTAGTTTTTATTTTGCATCTAGAGCCAGCAGTTTGTTGTTTTTATTTTATTTTTTTTCAATTTTAAGTTATAGTTTAGTTAGCTTTAAGATTAAAGACAAGCAAAAAGGCAAACCCAAAGACAGTCTTTATATATGAAATATATATTCTTTTATGCAATTTATATCAAAACTTATTTTTTCACCCATTGAATATTGATCAAGTAGATTTATATGGATTTAGTATTTATTTATAGTCGCATATATCAAATTTGTTTGAGATATTTGTGAAACCAAGTGCATTATAGCCTTATTGACTGATGGTTCCTATATATAACATATAAAGGGACTCTATATATGACATATAGAAAATATGTTTAGTAGGGAAGAGTTAGAAGCATTTAAGAAAAGTTTTATCAAGAGATATTTACAATTTCTAAAGTAATTTGCTAAGCAAACATACAGACGATCAGCCAAGCATATCTTTTTGATACTGATAAGCTATATTAGATATATTTTATAGTACAGATGGAGAAACATCTATGTTTCTAAAGCTGAAGAACTAAAGCAACATCTCTGTAACATCTATGATTCTAGAGCTGCAAAAATATCTATGAAGCTGAACAGATAAATAGATATCTATGTTTCTCATAGGCTTATGAGAGCTGAAGAAACATTTATGTAACATGGAAGTAGAGAAAGATCTCTGTTTATAAAGCTAAAACATCTAACATCCATGTAGCCCATATGTGCCTTCAGGGACTCTATCTTCATAGTCGTCTTGAAAACAATTCATAATAACATTATACAGACGTCTTCATACATCAATTAGAAGCTCTTCAAGCTTCTTCAACGTTCCGCATTAGTCAAGCAATCAGTCGATCAAAAAGGCAACCTAAAGTTACTTGCCAACTTCACTGTGCTCATTAGCCACTCAAATATGTATGTGGCTCGTTGAGCTACGCAACTGAGAAACTGTCGAAGCATTCATTAATATTTAAAATTTAATAATAGTTTGTTTATTGTTTACGTTAACTTTGGCTAACTGAAAAGTTATTCAGGGTCTGCCTATTTGCATATGAAATGAGTTGAGTTGCCACGATACGTATATAAAACACGCGCACTCACAGCTAGTAAGCTGCACCTCTCTTTAGTCTGGTCAAAGCACGAAGCACACACTCTCACACACACACACAGTCACATACACACAGCTTAGTTAGTTACAAGGATTACAAATTGTTTGTACATAATTCAAGCGGCTACAATTACAATTATCATCGCCTTTCAATTAAGTATGCCTCATGCAATGTCTATTAATTGTTGCTGAACATGCATATATATACATATATATCGTATATTGTACTTTACAGAATGTACAAAAGTTAATGTTCGAAACGGGCAAAATATCGGTAAGTTGGCCAACAAAGCCAGCCACAAAATAGCGATAGCGATAGCTCACAGTGTTATAAAAGCCAATTGCTCGATATGAACTATACGCCTCGTAGTCACGTCTTAAAGCGCTTCGTTAGGCAAACCAATTCAGGCTCATTTAATGTTACTTTACAACACTGAAATATGCACAACTTTTAAGTGCAGTGTGGCGTAGTGAAATGTAAATATATACATCTAATTTAGTAAATACAAAATGTAGCTAAGTCCTTGAATTATAAGAACTCAATTTGTGACAGCTTAGAGCAAGGCTGCAAATGATTTTTTATCGAAATTTCAATATATTTGTATTATAATTAGAATTTATTAGAATATTTATTTCAGTTTGTTTGAACACAAGACTTCAGGACTTTGCAGCCTTGGTCTATACACACACATACACACCTATACATATGTAAATATACTCGTCTATGGATTATAAAGCAAATACTTTGGTGTACACAGAACAAGTGTTGAAAGCGTTAAATGCACCCATTCAAAAAATCCCAACCAAGCTTGATACAAAATCCCCCAAATCAAAACTCATGTTCATTTCAACACACTATATTGAAGTTGTCGGGCATTTGTTATCTATTATCTATTATATATTATCTATTATCTATTACTTATTTTCTATTATCTATTATATATTATCTATTATCTATTTTCTACTATCTATTATCTATTATCTATTATCTATTATCTATTATCTATCATCTATTATATATTATCTATTATCTATTATCTATTATCTATTATATTATATATTATATATTATCTATTATCTATTATCCATTATCTATTATCTTTTATCCATTATCTATTATCTTTTATCTATTATCTATTAATTATTATATTATCTATTATCTATTATCTATTATCTATTATCTATTATCTATTATCTATTATCCATTATCTATTATCTTTTATCTTTTATCTATGATCTATTAATTATTATCTATTATCTATTATATATTCTTTATTATCTTTGATCCATTAGCTATTATTTATTATCTATTATATAAATATTATCTTTGGTCTATTATCTATTTTTTATTATATATAATTTATAATCAATTATGTTTTATATATTATCTATTATCTATTTTCTCTTTTTTAGTATCTATTATCTATTGATTATTATCTATTATCTATTAGTTATTATCTATTATCTATTATCTATTATATATTATCTATTATCTATTATCTATTACATATTTTCTATTATCTATTATATATTATATATACTATTATCTTTTATCTATTATCTATTATCTATTATCTATTGACTATTATCTATTATCTATTAATTATTATCTATTATCTATTATCTATTATCTATTGACTATTATCTATTATCTATTAATTATTATCTATTATCTATTATGTTTTATCTTTTATCTATTATCTATTAATTATTATCTATATTATTTATTATCTATTATTTATTATCTTTTATCTATTATCTATTATTTATTATCTATTATTTATTATCCTTTATCTATTATATATTATTTATTATCTTTGATCTATTAGCTATTATTTATTATCTATTATATAAATATTATCTTTGGTCTATTATCTATTTTTTATTATATATAATTTATAATCAATTATGTTTATATATTATATTATCTATTATCTATTTTCTCTTTATTAGTATCTATTATCTATTGATTTTTATCTATTATCTATTAGTTATTATCTATTATCTATCATCTATTATTTATTATTTTTTACCTATTATCTATTTTCTATTATCTATTATTTTTTTATCTATTACCTATTATCTATTCTTTATTATCTATTATCTATATCATATGCCCGCTCAAATTCAATATAACCTAACTTAACACGCATTACGTATACGCATCGTACGTCTTTTAAATTGCTTTGCTGCTGGACAATGTTTTGCTAATGCCTTAAATTTCTGTTTGTGCTAAGTCTAAGTGTAGTTGCACCGTTTATTCAACAAATGTATTCATGTATATATACATATAGATAGCTCTGTCATAGCTATATACTAATTATCTTGTTTCGCCTCTCGCAACTGAAGACCACATTTGGCCGCACCACAATGACCACATCTCAGGAGCTGGACCGAGCGCAGGAGCGCGCCGACAAAGCATCCGCCGAACTGCGACGCACGCAGGCCGAGCTGCGTGTGACACAGGTACAGTTAAATGTTCATATAACTCACAAGCGCTGCATACATACTACTACTACTACTATATACAACTTTATACTACTACTATATATATATATATATTAAAACATATTCGTATCTATAACTATGCATACGAGCTCTGTTAGCTAGTTGTCTGTGCGTCATGAATTTTCTCGCAACAAAAGTCTAAGCTAAAATACTATATTTCATGTCTATGTGTGCGTGTGCTACAACAACAACAACAAAACAATTCTTGTTAACTCTATGATTCATGAATGAATATTTTCTACTATATAATCGTACACACTCTCTATATACTTTCAACACTTGCTGAACTATTCACACATTCAGCTGTCATTCAACTGCAAGAGCAACTACTTATACTATATATACACACACACACATACACACGCACAACCACACACACACACATATACACACACACACGAACACACTTTTGCACCTGCAAGTCAAGAAAAATTTGATCGTGTGTCTACAAACTACGGCGGACGTATTCAAAAAGTCTTGAAATATGCAGAAACTCAACTCAGCTTGAAAAATTACTACAAAAAATAATTTTTAAACTAGCTAAGTTTGAAAAATTTTTAAAAATATTGAAAAATATAAAATATATTTTAAATTTAAATTTAAGAAACTAATAAAACAAATATTTGTTTAAAGTTCTGTACATACACAGATTCATATAAAAGCTAGCTAAAATTTTGAGCTGTTCAATATTGCTTAAAAGTTTAAAAACTTTCCAAAAACTTAGCTTTAACGTAAAAGTAAAGAAAAATAATAGAAGAATTTAGCATAATACCTATAAATAATTGTTTTCTTTTGAGTTAATTTAAATGCTATTGTGTAATGTAATACTAAAACCCAAACTCTATCTAAACCGTTGTGCTTACATTCATTTTCTATATAGGGCGAAACTGAAAAACGTTTTGTGAGTAAAATGCTTATAAACAAACAAACAAACAAACAACAAATACTACCAAAAGATAGTCGTACAATTTTTTTTTAGTAACAGTAACTAAAATATTTGATGAGCATGATATACAAAAAAATGTAAGAAAAGAAGATAAACAAGTCAA
The DNA here is from genome assembly GCA_035045365.1 of Drosophila leonis. Taxonomy (NCBI): domain Eukaryota; kingdom Metazoa; phylum Arthropoda; class Insecta; order Diptera; family Drosophilidae; genus Drosophila; species Drosophila leonis. Next base: position 2,270,961 of record JAWNPC010000485.1, read on the forward strand.
ACAGCTGCTCATATATCAAATATTTTACTTAGTTTTACTATTTAAAACAATACTAAACAAATACTAAACATAACTTGCATTGCCTCACATACTAACTAACTAACCAACCTACATATTAAATACTACATGCTTAACACATTTACTATATACTATATACTATATACTATATAAAAGACATTTGTTCAACCTTTGACCTATGTATATTCGCCTTGAACAATCCATCTCTCATCGAATGGATTTTTGTGTATCTTGAGTGCGTCTCCTGCATGAGTTGTGCATAATTGTTGTCTAGAGTCCAACTGAACATCATTTGTGATCACATTCGTCTACCATACATAAGCTCATAAGAAATATATAGAAATCTATAGGCAACAGCAGCTTAGCATTATGTAGGTCTAGTATACGTAAAAGAATATTGATTGATAGGTAATGCCATTGAAGACTATTCGCGTCGCTTTAAAGGGAAGAACATACTCTTTCTTTTCTTAAGATCTGAAGCAATTTATATGCTGAAAAGTCCTTCCTACACCTTCCTAAACAAGCTAAAAATAAGGTTTACATTGTATTTATTGTAGATAACGGAAATTATATACATAGAGTATATACATATGTCTATATAGATATAGGCAACTTCTTATTAAACAACTGAATATCGTAAAGGAAACTTCTTTTGGGAGAATCTGATATCGTATTTATATACAAGAGCTTATAACACATACCTTTTTGATATGAGAAACTTATGCTGATTAGAAAACTGAATATCGTATAGGAAACTTCTTTTCCTTTCTTATATCTCTACATTCTATATCGTATACATTCTATATAAAATAAATATATTTTTTGGAAAACTGAATATCGTAAAAATGATAGATGATGAAATTTGTCCTTATTATATACAATAGATGCATATCGTATGCATTGTGGATACAGTAAACTTATTTTGTTGGATGGATAAATTTTATAAAAATACTAAATACAGTAAAAATTCTAAATATGGGAATCTTCAGCTTTTAGAATAAGTTTATGTAGTATAAAGTCGATCATGAATTTATTCTATATATATTTATTCTATATATATATTCTATATATATAACTTCACTTACAATACATAAAAGCTTGAGGTATTTCAATTCGAATTAATTTCGTGCACTGAAGTTTGAAGCAGATGAAAGTACTTTACAAATTACATTTTAACAGCCCAGCCCAGCACAGCCCAGCCCAGCCCAGCCCAGACCACATATTAGTTAATTCAACTAATATAATTACAAGCCTTTCAAAAATATATACACACACATATGTAACATTAAAAGGATTTAGCTACAGCAGCAGACCTTTTCGTAGCACTTTTCTCAAATCTCTCGTGCACAAAAGACAATCTTAAGTATCAAAGTAGCAGCAAGTACATCACGCATAACCCAAGAGTATTAAGCTAGGTAGCTATTGCATAAACAAAGCCACACACACAATACATACACACACACACAAACTCACTCACTCACTCACTCACATACACAATAGCTCTAGCAAGACGTGAAGCCATTTTGCAACGTGACTTTGGCAGTTGTTTTGTAAAGTGAAGAGCTGCTGGGAAAGTTGCAAAAAGTTGCGCTTGATTTAGCTAAGCTGTTAATTACGCACATACACAGTCACACACACTCGCACACTTGGCTGTACACTTGAAAGTCTTAAACTTACTTTTACCTTAATGCTCATAGCTTTAAACTCTTCAAGCACACACGCTCTCACATCTTTTGCACTCGAGCGCCATCTATAGCTGTTCGTTTGCAGCCTCATTGCCTGCTCTATCTCTCTCTCTCTTTCGCTCTCTCTCTCTCTTTCTGTCATTTGTCATTCACTGTTGTCGAAATTTGCTTTGTGCTCAGCCTCGCAGCATAAAATCGCTCGCTCTAGACTTTGTTATCGTAATCGTAATCGTAATCGTTATCGTAATTCTAAGTACTACTTGATGTTTACCTATGTTTTGTGTCTGGCAAAACAGACAACCAATCAATCAACCAATCAGTCAATACAGTCAGACAGTCAATCAGTCAGTCAGTCAAACAGTCAGTCAGTCAGTCAGTCATTCATTTAAGAACCATCCTTTCACATGGTGCCTGTAAATAATATCCGTATCCACATCCAATTTACCTCCCCGCCTTTGCCCGCCGATTACAATTAACCACCGATAACCGATAACCGATAACAACAATGCCAATGCCAACGATAACGTGCAGTCGGATGCGGAACGTGCACGCGAAGAAGCCGCCGCCCTGCAAGAGAAACTGGAAAAGAGCCAAGGCGAAGTGTATCGACTCAAGGCGAAGCTGGAGAATGCCCAAGGCGAACAGGAAAGTCTGCGCCAGGAACTGGAGAAGGCGCAGAGCGGTGTCTCCCGCATACACGCCGATCGCGATAGGGTAGGCAAAACAAAAACAAACCAACAAGTTTTAGCTAGCTAAATACCCTACAATACATCAATCACGCACTCACACACTCCCACATGAAACGCTCCTCCTCCTTAGGCATTCGCTGAGGTGGAGAAGATCAAGGAGGAAATGGAACGCACTCAGGCAACATTAGGCAAGGCGCAGCTGCAGCATGAGAAGCTGCAAAATACGCTGGACAAGGCACAGAATGAGGTCGATCATCTGCAGGATAAACTGGACAAGGCTGGCACCGAAAACCGTCGCTTGGTACTCGAAAAGGAGAAGCTGACCTACGACTATGATAATCTCCAATCCCAACTGGACAAGGCGCTCGGACAGGCGGCGCGCATGCAAAAGGAGCGAGAAACTCTAACGCTGGATACGGATCGCATACGCGAAAAGTTGGAGAAGACGCAGGTATGCGATCGACACTATCAAGGGTGCCACAATACATACGCAAAAGCAAACACACACACCCACACGCACTCACACACAAACACATACGCACACACACACGAAAGCCAAAAGTTATGCAAGAAACGTAGAAATTGTTTAAACTGTGCCTAAACGTTGTAACTGTAAATGTGTTGTGTGAAATACTTGAAACATGAAGTCGAAACTCTTAACATACTAAACATAATCCCAACGTAATCCTTTCCTCATCAACTAACTGTACATAGCAAACACTATATACATATATACTGTATATTCTATAATATATACATATATATGGGCATTAGATCTTTCGAAATATATTTAGGGAAACTTAGACTTAGGCTTGGGAATTCTGTAAAGTATCCTTATGGCTAGAGAATGGGGCATACTAGCATACTAGTTCCTTTTGTGGAACAAGTTTAGAAGCTCAAAGACGTAAGCCGTGAAATATATCTTCTCTGTTCATTGCTTTTCTACTTTCTAGTCACTTTAGAAACTAGTTCATCAACAAGTTTAAGAGTTAATTTTCAAATAATTAACTATATTTCTACTTTCTAGTCACTTTAGGAACTAGTTCATGAACAAGTTTAAGAGTTATATTTTAAATAATTAACTATAGCTAATATATTTTTCTTAAGCTGCTTATTTTTGTTATTTTATGAGCTAGTTCCGTTTGTGGAGCAAGCCTAAAAGCTGAAAAATTTAAGTCGTGATCTATATCTTATCTTTTCATTGCTTTTCTACTTTTTAATCACTTTAGGAACTAGTTAATGAACAAGTTTAAAAGTTAATTTTCAAAAAATTTACTTAATCTTATATATTCTTAAGCTTTTTCTACATTTTTATGATTTTATGAACTAGTTCCGTTTGTGGAACAAGTTTAACAGCTCAAAAACTTATTTATTACTTTTTTTCTACTTTTTAGTAACTTTAAGAACTAGTTCATGAACCAGTTTAACTGTTCATTTTCAAATCATGAACTATATCTTATATATTCTGCTTAAGAAACATTCATGAACTGAGTAAAGAGTATCGATCATCAGCGATCGATCATCAACTTTACGTTTACTGGAAACTAAATAGGTTTATGAGTTCATTTGAATGAACTATTTAAATGAACTTAGAGACAAGACTATTAAACAAGGAAGAACTGCAAAATCTTTTAATAAAAATTACAATAATATTTATTTGAATATTTTTTAAGTTTTGTCTCATTTTACCTTTTTCTCAAGAAAAACTGAAGCTAGCTTTTTCTAAAGAAAAGATTAGATCTATTGCCAAATGTTATTTTTTGATGCCTGCTAATGCCCATATGACACATTTATCATCTGAAACATATCAAACATCAGTCATCTGTCATCAGTCCTGTATCATACAAATATAAATATCCTTATATGTACTGCCTACGCATATATACGTATATATCTATCTTTCAACTATCTATATGCCATGTGTATGTAACAAACACACAAACACTTTAAATACACTGAAAAAAAAAAACAAAAACAACAACAACAACAGCAACACCTAGCGCGCATACAAAAGGAAAGGGATCAGTTCTCGGATGAACTGGAAACGCTCAAGGAGCGCTCGGAATCCTCACAGACGCTACTGATGAAGGCCGCCAGGGATCGTGAGGCGATGCAAACAGATCTTGAAGTGCTTAAAGAACGCTATGAGAAATCGCATGCTATACAGCAGAAATTGCAGGTAATTGTTCACACACACAAAAAAAAGTGAGACCGAGAGAGAAGTATCCAAAATTTCAACAAATTGGCTCTATTAAAAAATAAATATATATCATATATATATAGATATCTATATACACTAATCGTAACTAATCCAAAAACCGCATGAGAACTGAGAAGTACGAGTGAATTGGCTGTTTGTAAATTTGTAGCTTCCTAAAAACACTGCTTGGCCCAGCTGAAAAAAAAATAAAATAAACAAAAAACTAAATCGAACTAGATCCTCCGATTCTATCTAAGTAATAATGCCTTCTCCTCTTGCAGATGGAGCGCGATGATGCTGTCACTGAGGTGGAAATACTTAAGGAGAAGCTGGACAAGGCCTTGTACGCCAGTCAGAAGCTCATCGATGAGAAGGACACCTCGAACAAGGAGTTCGAGAAGATGTTGGAGAAATATGATCGTGCTCAAAATGAAATTTATCGATTGCAATCGCGTTGCGATACAGCTGAAGCGGATCGCGCACGTCTCGAAGTGGAGGCGGAACGTTCAGGTCTGGCCGCATCGAAAGCACGCGAGGATCTGCGTAAGCTACAGGATGAGAGCACACGCCTGCAGGAGGCATGCGATCGTGCCGCCCTACAGCTCAGTCGCGCCAAGGAGTGCGAGGATAATGCACGCAGTGAACTGGAACACAATCGAGATCGCTTCGACAAGATGCAAACGGACATCCGACGTGCTCAGGGTGAAAAGGAACACTTCCAGTCCGAACTGGAGCGTGTCACCTACGAGCTGGAGCGTGCCCATGCGGCACAGACCAAGGCGGCCGCCAGCGTGGAGGCGGCCAAGGAGGAGGCTGCTCACTATGCTGTCGAGCTGGAGAAACTGCGTGAACGCTACGAGAAGAATCAAGTGGAGCTTAGGAAGTTACAAGACACGGACACCTTTGGCCGTGAGACGCGTCGCTTGAAAGAGGAGAATGAGAGGCTGCGCGAGAAGTTGGACAAGACGCTGATGGAATTGGAGACGATACGCGGCAAGTCGCAATACGAATCCGAATCCTTTGAAAAGTACAAGGACAAATATGAAAAGATCGAGAATGAAATACAAAACATGGAGTCGAAACTGCATGAGACGAGTCTGCAGCTTGAGTTATCGAAGGGAGAGGTGGCCAAGCTGTTGGCCAATCAGGACAAACAGCGCAGCGAACTGGAGCGTGCGCACATTGAGCGTGAGAAGGCGCGCGATAAGCATGAGAAACTGCTGAAGGAGGTCGATCGTTTGCGCCTGCAACAGTCCTCGGTGAGCCCCGGCGAGCCGGTTCGTGCATCCGCCTCGTCGCTGTCGATGACGGCGGGCGAGCGACAGGAGATCGATCGGCTGCGTGATCGCCTCGAAAAGGCGCTGCAGTCGCGCGATGCCACCGAACTGGAGGCCGGTCGCTTGGCCAAGGAACTGGAGAAGGCACAAATGCATTTGGCCAAACAGCAGGAAAATACCGAATCGACGCGCATCGAATTCGAACGCATGGGCGCTGAACTGGGTCGTCTGCACGATCGTCTCGAGAAATCGGAATCTGAGAAGGAGTCCCTAAGGCAGAGCAGTCGAGGCGGCGCTCAGGCTGCAGCTGCTGCATCTAATCCACAATTGGAGAAGCATGTGCAGAAGCTGGAAAACGATATCAAACAGCTGGCCATGGAGCGAGAGCAACTGGTGCTGCAGCTGGAGAAGAGTCAAGAGATTTTGATGAACTTCCAGAAGGAGCTGCAGAACGCCGAACAGGAATTGCAAAAGACGCGCGAAGAGAATCGCAAGTTGCGCAACGGCCATCCCGTGGCGCCAGCCGCACCCGCCGAAATCCAGGCCATGCAAAAGGAGATCCAAACGCTGCAACAGAAGCTCCAAGAGTCAGAACGAGCGCTGGCCGCGGCAGGACCGCAACAGCAGCAGGCTGCAGCAGCGGCTGCAGGTGCGAGTCGCGAGGAGATCGAACAGTGGCGCAAGGTAATCGAACAGGAGAAGAATCGCGCCGATATGGCAGACAAGGCTGCCCAGGAGATGCACAAGCGCATACAGGTGAGTGGAAAGTGAAGCAACGAGGTGAAGTTATTGTAGGCGTGGGCCACACAGGCCAAGCAAGCCTATCAAAAGCGCAAGCATTCCTGAGAACCTTATCTATAATCAAATCTAATCTCAAAGTTTTAATCTCATCCCTCCCAAAAGGAGCTTCCATCTAATCAGAACCCATATCTAGATAATCGAAAATTTCTTCTAATGCTTGCTTATAGTCACCCAATCGAAAACAAACAGCTTATCGTTACAAATAGTTATCGATAACAAGCAATTAATTAAAGCTTAATTAAAAAGTGAACTTAATAGGGAAACTCTCTATTTGATATGTTTAAACCTATCCAAGCGAAAGTAGTTCAGTTAAGACCATGAGTTACACAATCGATAAATCGATAACACGTTCCAATGCGCAATAAAAGTCATTCTCATTTATTCGGACGTAGAATTAAATTGATCTTAGCATACCAATATACATTTGATTGATAAGCCAAAATGAAACTATGATTTTACCAATCGATAAATCGATAACATGTCCAAATGCGCAATGGAAGTCATTCTGATTTATTTTGGTGTAGAGTTCAATTGATCTTGGCATACCGATATATATTTGATCGATAAACCAAAATGCAACCATAATTTTAACAATCGATAAATCGATAACACGTTCAAATGCGAAATGGAAGTCTTTCTCAATTATTTTAATGTAGAATTCAATGGCATACTGATATATATTTGGTCGATAAACCAACATATACAAGTAACCAAGATTTTAAAATCGATAAATCGATTACACATTTAAAATCCTACTCCTCTCTCTCTCTCTCGCCCTATGCTCAGCTAATGGACCAACACATCAAGGATCAACATGCACAGATGCAAAAGATGCAGCAGCAGATGACACAGCAGCAGCAGCAAGCGGCGGCGGCAGCGCAGCAAACAGCTACAGCCAGCGCTGCTGGCAGCGGCGTCGATGCCAAGGAGCTGGAAAAGGTCAAGGGCGAGCTGCAGGCGGCCTGCACAGAACGAGATCGTTTCCAGCAGCAGCTGGAGCTGCTGGTGCAAGAGCTGGAGAAGAGTCAGGTAAGCAAGCTGATAAAAAACAACAGGGTATCTATAAGTCAGTCATAATATGCATCAACGCCCAACAGATGTCCAATCAGGAACAGGCAAAGCAGCTGCAAACATCGCAGCAGCAAGTGCAACAGCTGCAACAGCAAATTCAAACGCTGCAACAACAAATGCAACAGCTGCAACAGGCGGGCTCTGCCGGCGCCGCTGCCAGCGATGTGCAGCGGCAGCAGCTGGAGCAGCAGCGACTGCAGCTGGAGGAGGTGCGCAAGCAGATCGACAACCAAGCCAAGGCGACCGAAGGCGAGCGTAAAATCATCGATGAGCAGCGCAAACAGATCGACGCGAAGCGCAAAGATATCGAGGACAAGGAAAAGAAAATGGCCGAATTTGATGTGCAGCTGCGCAAACGCAAGGAACAAATGGACCAGCTGGAAAAATCACTGCAAACGCAAGGCGGCGGCGCCGCAGCGGCGGGCGAGCTCAACAAAAAGCTTATGGATACGCAGCGACAGCTCGAAGCGTAAGTTTAAATAGTCTAAAGACTTACCTTCAACAATTTTCTCACTTAAAACACTTAACACTTAAAAAAAAACCAAAAAAAAAACAATTCATTCGCAACTTTTGCACAATTATGGCGAATGCGACGCCATTTTTAATAGTGTGGCCAAATTGCACTAATTTTGAAATGCAGCGCGATCCATTGCTGACCTTAACAGCGTAGAATGAGCTTAACATAACAGCAGCTAGTGGCTTAACATTGCAAACCTACGATTAACAGTGCTCATTGAGCTTAACATGGGAACAGCTTGTTAATGTTCCTAGCATTGTTAAGCTAAGCTCAACAGCACTGAATGAGTTTAACAGCAGCCGCTCGAGCCTATATGAGCTTAACATAACTGAAGCTGTTAGTTGAGTCTTTTAACATAACAACATGAGTTTTTACCGCACATTTAACACACCCTAAGCTCTTATACTTATTCATTCCTGTCTTATATTTGTCATTGCAGCTGCGTCAAGGAACTGCAAAACACAAAAGAGGAGCACAAGAAGGCGGCAACCGAAACGGAGCGACTGCTGCAATTGGTACAAATGTCACAGGAAGAGCAAAACGCCAAAGAGAAGACAATTATGGATTTGCAACAGTAAGTATAGCCAGTAGAAAGCGCACACAAAGACACAAAGTCTTCTAATCATACTCTTCTACATACGCAGAGCCTTAAAGATCGCTCAAGCCAAAGTCAAACAAGCACAAACACAACAACAGCAGCAACAGGATGTAAGTACAACATGTTAACTAACATAGCCAAGCTCTGTTAACATCTGTTTCTCCCTCTCTCTCTGTTGCAGGCTGGGCCCGCTGGCTTCTTGAAGAGCTTTTTCTAAGCCACAGTATATGCGTATAAGTACTTGTATAAGTACAAGCCTAACATAACAAATAACAGCACTGTCTACTATTTTGTATACTACCGATTACCGTTACCGACTATGCAGTATTTCTTCTACTAATACACACACACACACACACACACACATTTGTAAATGACATATGTAAATGCAAGAAAATTATTTGATATTTTATTATATTGTAATTAGGTTGCCGCTATACTCAAATTATGAATGCATTTATGTAAATGTCTCTCTCTCTCTCTCTCTCTCTCTGTATCTCTCTTGAAACTTGAACTCAAAACTTTAAACTTAAACTAAAAATTCACTTCACTTCGCCCTCTCCCTTTCTCTCTCTCACACACACATACACGTTCTCTCGCTGTCTAGTTAACTGTTGAAGTTTGAATCTTTCGTCTTATACGCTGTAAAGTAGGCAACACTTACCCAAAATTGTACTCGAACTGAGCTTACACCCGACGCCTGAGATACCCTGTAAATGGAAGAAAATGATTTTATAAGATTTCAGCGTCAACTCAAAATTGAGTTCATTTCTCTCTCTCTCGCTCTCTCTCTCTCTCTCTCTCTCTCTCTCTCTCTAACTACGCACGATTCTTAGTTTTTCTTTTGCATACGGCGCGAATGTGATTCACAACAAAAATATGAGAAAACAAAATACTAAAAGCAAAAACAAATTAATAAATAATAATAATTATTAAATATACAAATTAATATACATATACATATATACATATACTACGTATAAATTGTTAGGCGACGTATCGTATTAATATTTATATAGATATATATATATATATCAGACACTGTATATACAGCATCTATCGATATGACAAAGCATACAAAACTACAGAGTAGAGCAATAAATTTATATAATCCCTATATATATACTATATATATATCGAATATCGTATATATGCGTAGCCTTTAGCCGTGTACCAAAGAAGAAATATGCCTAGAAAACAAAACAAATTCAAACTCAATAAAGAAATTAACAAAATTGAATACAAACAAAATATCGATAAATCGGAGCTCTATATATATTTTAAATTAGTTCAAATATACATCTATGGCATCTAACTCATACAAGAATATCCCCAATGCAAAGCCAGCAGCTAGGAATAGCCCTAATGTTCACTTTTGCTTTAAGAACACATTAGATAAATGCAAAATGCTGTTATTGTTATCGATATATATATATATATATACATATATATACCCAACATATGTCGTCTATATATATATATCTATATATATACTGATTTGCTTTGTTTGTCCTAACGTTGATTTGAAGCCAAGATAAAGAATTTTTAACACTGCCAATATTTCGATTAATCTTAATTTAATTGTGCGATTAATCGAGAAATCAAATTCTGTTTCAATTTGAAATTAAAAACATGCAAAATACCATCTTAGCGGTATTTTTTTGTAATTTTAAGTTTTGATTGCTGCTGCAAAAAAAAAACATGTAATTATTTGCTGTTTATCGATAGGCGGGAATATCCTTGTTGTACACGCAACAGAGCCCATGACATTCAGTATATAAACAAACAATCATATCATACAACTAAATATCATAGAAACAACTGCGAACCATGACTAAGAGTTGAATTTAATAATACACAGTCGACACATTCTAGAGTTATCGATAACTTATCGACATTTAGTGGAAAAGTGCACTGAAAGAAGGCAGTATCTACTTGATTTTTCATCGTATCGACATGCCACTTGCAAAGTTTAGCGGAACAAAGAAGATTTACAAAATCGATAAATCGATAAATCGATAACACAGTCGAATGAGAAATTAGGCACTGTCTCTATAATTAAGATCAGGGATTCAATACAGCATAGTATTTGCATACATATTTTATCGATAAATGAGCACATTGTCATGATACACATAATCGATAAGTCGATAGCATACTTATATGAGCGATTACATAACATTTATATACATGTTTTATCGATAAATCAGCATACGACCATGGTATACACAATCGATTAATCGATAACTCGTTGAAAAGAGCAATTGCATTTACTTTCCATTTAATTTTTGAGCATAAATCCAGTTAAACATAGCAAAGCGATATATTTTCTGTCAATATATTAGCAAAATATCACGATTTACATAATTGATAAATCGATAAATCGATAAGAAGCAATTTTGAATTATTTTGATACAAGAGTGTAATATTTCTGCACTGTTATCGATAAATACTCAAACATTATGTTAATCATTATTGCTGTTTATCGTTGAGGCGCAATACCTATCGAATCTATGTGTTTATGTACGTATTCGATAGGCCTGCGCTTTGTGTACATAAGCAAACCCCAAAAAGTTCCTAAACTGGGAACGACGGGTCAAATAACAAAACAATTCAAAACGAGTTACAAGTCAAGTAAATTTTTTGGTAAACATTGTCAGATGTGTATATAAATAGAGGTCAAGGAGGTCAAGGAGGTCAGGAGGTTAAGCATAACACAAGCTGTAATATACTAATATATATATACATATATATATATATATATAAACTATATAAATATACTAAACTAAATACTTACTTAGCATCGATATTTAAATAATTATAAACACAAAAAGAAAAAAAGTACACTGAGAGAAACAAAAAGAAGTAAATAACCTTTGAACAAGCAATTAAGGACAAATCAACAGAGCAACAGAACAAACGTATGAATTGTTGGAACACTTTGCGTATACACAACATTTGACAATATATATATACACACACATATATATATACGACTCACACATACCATACACTGCAAGAAAATTTGAAACTTTGTGTTGAAGCACAACATATCCCCGAACATATAGCACCAAACGAGCAGATATAGAGCATGTAAATGAAACAGAAACAAAAGCAAACTAAAATCTATATATATATATATATATATCATATATATCATATATATATATATATGTCTATCTCTTTCTGTAAACAGTTATTCAAACAAGAAAGCAAAACAAACTCTTTGCCTTTAAAGTATCAAACCAAAACAAATTTCTTATTATATTAATATTATTATTAATAAATAAATTAGTTTAGATAGTTGAAACAAAAGGTAAATAAATAAATACTAAATATATGAATACAAAATAATACAAACTAACGGTACATTGTCTATATACATATACATATATATATATATATATAAAAACTTAACTTTAGCAAAACAAAAAATAAAAAATTAATTTACAAAATAATAAAAAAATAATAAAAAACAAAAGAAAACACTTTAATCATATTATCCCCGCCGTCGTGTACCCAAAATTACAAAAATCGTACAATTAATACAAAAATAATAAATAATAATAAATAATAATAATAAATTAAAAATAAAATATGACAAAAAAAAAAGCAGCTTCAAATTTTTCTATACAAAAAATAAATAAGATAGACAAAAACAAAACTAGAAATTCGAAAATATGTAATTAGGAAAATTTGTAAAACTCTTATATAGCCACACACACACACACACACACACACACACACACACACACACAGTTAAAGACATAAAATAAAAACTGTTTTAATTTAATTTCAATTGTTTTTCGATTTATGGTCACTCTAGATACAAAAGCAAACCCAAAAGCATACGCCCCACATAGAATATACCATAAAATACTCATTTGCCTTTTATTTTTGACAACTGGTCACCCTAAAACAATGACCAAGCAATAAACATCAAGTGAAAAGCAAATTTTAGTTACTGTAGTCTTCAATCTCTATAAATAAAATAAAAAACCAAATTGAGCTTTACTTTCAAGTATTTCTCATTTGTTTAAAATTATTTTTTTAACAAATGGTCACTCTAAAAAGCAGTCACAAAACGCCATAGCTAAGCGTATAACAAAGTATAGAACAAATAATAATAAAAAAAAACCAAAAAACTAGCGCAAATTATATAAATATTTATACAAATATATGAAGATGAGCAGAAGACCCCATAGCAGAGTACAGTGGGTCAAGAAGGTCAAATGTGCGATAAAAAAAAAAAATAAGAACAACAAGCAACAGTTAACTTGCTTTAAACAACAAACAAACAACAAACGAGAGCAACATAAAAAACAGTTTTTAAAAAATACCAGAAAAAACAACAACAAGCATTAAACAAATACCATAAAAAATACCATAAAAGTACCACAGAAAAATACCAAGCAAAAGAAAACATTTTTTAAACAAAAAAAACAAGTTTTGGTGATCTACGATATTGATTATTGAATAAACAAATACTTATATATATTATATATTATATATATATATATACATATATATATATATAGTTAAGCCATGATATATATATATATATACGTATATATATATATACATATACATATACATACATATATAGATATATATATATATATATATGAACTAAATAAGTTTACAAGGTATATGCATTAAATTAAATAAAACAAACAACTGCAGCAACTAAATATAAAATAAACAAAAGAAAACATAAAAGCGATATGAGTAACAACAAAATAAATAAATTTATTATATACATACATAGAGAAATATTAAAAAAAAAAAACAAATATGAAAATGAGATTGAAAATGGTATGAAAAAAAGTGAAACGATTATTTGAAACATGTTCATTATATATAAATGTCATTACAAATGTTCTTCAAAACTGCCTACCAATAAAATATATTTCAAATAATATGCAATTTGCAGTTTTATTTGCTAGGGCAAATTCAAAATTTACGTTTAAATTTAGCGCTGCTTATTAGCAAGTGCAGCCAACTTCACTGTGTGCTCAAAGTTGCGTTAACATAGCACGAGTTGCTCAGTTTTGCGTTGTTAACATAATTTGGCTCATTTTTGCGTTAGCCTGCTGTTAAGCTAAACTGCTTGCCAGAGTGTGCAAGTGTGCAAGCAGTTTACAACGTGAACAACTGCAAGCAGTTGGTTGCAGAATTCCAATTAGCACACTGAGCCGTTTAAAAAACAAAAATTTTAATTTTTGAACAATAAAAACATATTTATGAGACAATTTGACGATATAAACTCTTTTGGGCTTTTCTATTAACATCTTATCTTATCTATGCATTTTCTATCTATTGTGAGTTGCTTCTTTCTATGGCATCTTGTGCTTGGCATCCAATTAGATATCTTTTTATGTTGCCTTCAAATTGGAAAGCAACATCAACAGCAGCAGCAGCCAACGCAATTGGAATCGCAGTGCCAGCTGCCCTATAAAATATTAAAAGTCACACACACACACACATATATATATACATATATGATGTAATCATACATATACTTATATGTATATAGCAGCTGGGTCAAATCTGTTATATAAAGTCTTATGTACATGCGCTTGCCTGTGTGCGTATATACAGTTAGCTATTACTGTCCAATTGGATTACTGCTGGAGCGCTGCAAAGCGAGCTTTCAGCGCAAGCTTTGCCACCCCCTATGCGGAATGTGCGCCCCCTTTTCGCTGCGCGCATGTGCTGCGCAGTCGACGTCGACGTCACGGCTGCTGCTGCTGCTGCTGCTGCTGCCTTTTTATCGATTGACCCAATTCTTGGATACATATTTCTACATAGTTGAATTTTCTTATCGCTTCGTTTCCTTTTTTGCTGCGGGTTTTTTTTCTCCTCTCTGTTGTTGTTGTTGTTGTTGTTGTTGTCACATTCCAATGGCTTCGTCCTTTCAACGTCCTTTCCACAGCTCGAGAGCTTTTTGCAAAAGCCTTGGGATATATACACAGATATACATATATATAAATGTGCCTTTTTCTTATTGGAGGTGTGGCTCTCCTGGTATTTTGGGGCTTGGTTATGCCTGCATGTTCTTATTAGAATGCTCCCACTTGCTATTAATATGCTCATTATGTCATCAACAAATATCTGCGAAATGGCAAATTAACGTAACTAAGCACCCAATAAGAATAAAGCAACAACTAAGAGATATTCAATTGGCAGGCAAATGTAATGCTAATAAGAAACTTGAAGCAAATATTGTGTCAACAGATAACTGAATAAGAAATTTAGTAGAAAAATTAAGTACAAAATAACAAATTCTGTACAAATTCTATACGTTTGGCTTCAGTCAGAGAAAATCTGATTTAAATCTGACTCAAACTCCCAGAAATTGCATTGGAATTCAATTAGATTTTTTAATTGGAATTTATTGAAAATGTTAACTTTGTATTCATCCAATTAGATTATTGTCTTAAATTTCTGTTGTGTTCTGTAAGTTAACATTTTGTTAAACTCTAGAAGTTTTAGCCAACAAAATGTTAACTCACAGAACACAACAAAAATATAAGAAAATAATCTGATTGGCTGATTATTGTCTTTTTTCTGCTTTTGCTTATTGGCATTTCGTATATTCCAATACAACACTGTTATACATAAAACTGGCATAAAACTACTTATCTGGTTGGAGTTAGACCTAAGCTGTTAGAAAATTTCCCTAAGGGCATAGCTAAGTCCAATTGGTGTCCGACTTAGTCTAATAAAAACCATTTCCTAAAGGCATATTTACGAGCCAAGTCTAAATCTAGTTAGAGTTAAACTGGATCATACAATAAATAGCCCAAAGCTAGTTGGACTTTAAGTTAATCTTATAAGGTATTTGACAAAAGGGAAATTTGATGTACTTATACCCACAGCTGTTAAGAATTCCATTTGAATGGAAATTCAAAATGGGTTTTTGTTCTGAAAACCCATTTTGAATTTCCATTCAAATGGAATTTTTAACAGCTCTGCTTATACCAAAACTAAATATATAATTTGACTTAGAATCATCTCTATATAAAATGTGAATTAAAATGCTAACTCTAGTTTAAAATAATAATTTAAAATAATAATTTTAAATAATAATTTTAAATAAAAATTTTAAATAATAATTTTAAAAAATATTTTTTACATAAAAATTTTAAATAATAATTTTAAGTAAATTGTTCTAAAAGGATATTTAAAACTCAGTGTTCCAATTTAGTCAACTTTAGAAAGATATAGCAATTTGTCCAATTAGATATGTGTACATTAGACAAACCCATTTAATACATTGTATCTAAAGCAATTCCAGTTGGTTTTTAACCCTTTGCAAATGCTTATAAGAAAACTGCTTGAATTTTAGCTAACATTTCTCTTGCAACCATAATTACCCCTGTTTCTTTTATACTATAAATCCAACTAGATTTTCAACATATTCCACTTATGTGCGTATATTTTACCAAAACAAACATTTTCATTTTCTTTTTTATTTTCTTTTCTTTTTTTTTTGTTTGTACCAAAAGGCAAATAGTGGCCCATTTATCAAACACTTCAGACAATGCAAGTGTTTGTGCGTGTGTGTGTGTGTGTGTGTGTGTGTGTGTGTGTGTGTGTGTGTGTGTGTGTGTGTGTGTGTGTGTGTGTGTGTGTGTGTGTATGTGCGTGTGTGCGTGTGCGTGTGTGTATTTGTTTATTTTCTATGTTTGCTTTATTTGAGAGCGCATAAACAAACGATTATCCGGTCGACCCAGAAACATATTTGTGCATAAAAGAGTTTCCAAAAAAAAAAAAACAAACAAGAAAAATGAGCAGCAGAACAAAGTTTTTTTTTGTGTTTTGTGTTTTACTCTCGCCACACAAAACAAAATAATGAAGCAAGCATAAAGTGAGGTTATGTGCGCATAGATAAATGTACAAACACACACACACGCACACACATACATACATACATACATACATAGAGTGGTATACAAGTACTCGTATATGACACGTGTAATTGACCTACTTTCCCTATTCGACAAAAGCAGCGCACAGTAAATGTACAAACAAAACACACAAACACACATACAAGCAGACATACATACAGACATACAGCATAGTTACGCATAGAGCAAAAGTGAGAGAGTGAGAGCGAGAGAGTTATATGTATGTATGCATGTGTATATGGCAGCCAGCCAGCCAGCCTGCTTGCTTGCCCGCATAGCATACATACACACATACATATACATATAACAGCTGTGCAAGATTCTGCTTGCATAGCTGCGGCTGTTGCTGTGTCTGTACGTGTGTGTGAGTGCATTGATCAATGTTCTGTGCTATTGACATGTTAATGGCTCGCAATTTGTTTTCATTTAACGATCAAAATTATGCTATCTCACACACACACACGCACACATGCATGCACATGCAAAGCTTTGCTACAGCTGCAAAGCTCGCTCTCGCTATATAGCGCGCTCGCTTGCACACATGTGGCTGGCTGTGTACATGGGCACAGCTTTGTCGCTTTGTCGCCGCGACAAATAGTTTGAAGTTTTTTTTTTGTTGTTTCTTTTTTCATTTTGGTTTCTTTCTGTAGCCGACGACCTATTTATTGATGGCGTTGCCACACATTCAGCAGTTATATGGACATACATACATAAGCGAAGATGGCTTGAAAAAAAAGTGTATATATACACACATACACACACACACACACACACACACACATGCATACGCCCCTTTTGTGCAATGGAATGCATAGGCAAAAGGCCGCCCTATTTTGTTGTTGTACTTTTTATCAGTCACACACACACACTCACACACACACAATGCGTATCTGGCTGATAGTTTTGTTTGCTCAGCGATAAAGTCAATTAGCAAAAAACAACTCGAGTGCAAAAGAGTTCGGAAAAAAAGCGAGAAAAAAATAACAATTGAAGCGAGTAATTAATTAGCTAAAGAGCTACCACCCCACACAGCTCTCCCTCACCTCCTCCCCCTTCCCCCTCCCCCTGACTAATTTTCAAATATTTTGTTTCTTTGCCTTTTCAATTAGGTTTCTTTTTTGCTACATTTACAGTTATTCGCGTTTTGTAATCTAATCGATCGATGTATTAGAACTTGGCCAATTGCCTATTTTAGCTGTGATGATGCAATCGCAAAGGGCGGACTAAAAGTACAAAAAGTATCTGCAAGATACATAAATACAAAAGAATCTATAAGATATACAATAGAAGAGAACAATAGATACAAAAGTATCTATAAGATATACGAATATATAAGTACAAAAAGTATCTGCAAGATACAATACAACAAATGAGTCATAAATACAAAAGTATCTATAAGATACAATATAAAAGAACAATAGATACAAAAGTATCTATAAGATACAAAACCTTTAAGTGTGCCCAAAAGTATCTAACAGATACAAAACTTATAAGTGTGCCCAAAAGTATCTAAAAGACACAATATAAAAGAACAATAGATACAAAAGTATCTATAAGATACAAAACCTATAAGTGTGCCCAAAAGTATCTATAAGATACAAAACTTAAAGAACAATAGATACAAAAGCATCTATAAGTAACAAAGATTCTACAAGTCAGTACAAAAGTATCTGCTACAAAAGTATCTACAAGATACAGAGCCCCTAGCTATGCCCAAATGCAGCCACAAAAGACAACAGGCTAAAGCCTTAAATGCAAAAGTATCTAACAGTTGCAGAGCTAGCAGATACAAAAGTATCTGCAAGTTGCAAAAGCCATAGGTATCCATAAGATACATGACTAGAGAAGCGCCTTCTAAGGTACTTTGTTGACTTAAGCCCTGCCCACCTTGAAATCTTTGACAAGCCAAAACACTCGTGCAATTGTTCGTTAAGGCGATTTATCTCTCTCTATCTCTCTCTCTCTCCCTCGCGCTATCTTTCTCTCTCTACCTCTCGCACGCTACGTGACGCCCAGCTCACCGCAAAATTGTGTCCAACTGTCAGTCGTATCTCTGATTTATTTCTGTACGTGTCGCAAATCTCTGCTGACAGAACCGAAGCACAAATACACTGCCAAGACTGTGATGTGGGGGTGGGGGGACGATGACTAAGCGATACTTGGAGTGCCTCAAGCAGATACCCTAGGAATTTCTTCTTGCGGATATAATGGGTAAGATAAAAGATACTCTGTATTTGCTTTATACTTTTTCTTTGAATGATTGCTGAAGATACTCTATTCGAAATATTAGGAAATTCTATGATAATATATTATTGAACTTTACCCAAATTTCTTGCATTATCTGTCGAAATTGTATTCTTAAGCAAGTTTCGAGCCTACATACCAAATTGGAGGTCTCTAGGTGTTGTAGTCTATCAGTTCCTTGAGGTCAATTGGCTGTATTTACTAAGGAAAAGTCATAAGCATTATGTAGTATAAGAGTGGGGTATAGCAGCTGTATAATGTGGTATAAGAGCTGAATGTAGTATAAGAATTATGTAATATAAGAGTTGAGGTAAGTATAAGAGTTATTTAATATAAGAGTTGAGTGTAGTACAAGAGTTATGTAATATAAAAGTTGAGTGTCGTATAAGAATAATGTAATATAAGAGTTGAATTGTAAGAGTAAGAATTGAGTATAGTGTAGTATTAGATGTAATATAAGAGTTGAGTGTACCCAAAGTACCAGTCAGAGTTGAGCTGAGCAATAGAATAATATAGTATAACAGTTAAGTATAGTGTAGTATAAGATGTAGTATAAGAGTTGAGTATAGTAAAGTATAAGATGTAGTATAAGAGTTGAGTATAGTAAAGTATAAGATGTAGTATAAGAGTTAAGTATAGTTAAGTATAAGATGTAGTATAAGAGTTGAGTATAGTAAAGTATAAGATGTAGTATAAGAGTTGAGTATAGTAAAGTATAAGATGTAGTATAAGAGTTGAGTGTGGCAAAAAATGACTAAGCATTGTACTGTATAAGATTTAGTATAAGAGTTGAGTCAATTGTAGTATAAGATAGAAGTATAACAGTTGAGTTTAGCAAAGGAATAAAATAGCACTATACAGCACAGTATAAGAGTTGGATATAGTGTAGTATAACAGTATTAGCACAGTATTTTCATTAAAAACTATAAATTCATAGAGAAAACGTCCAAGAGAAACAACAATTTATAGGTTTTTCGGTAGAATGTACGATGTATGTATATCTTTATTAGATATATATCGATTATGTATATTTTTATATTTATATATATATATATTTATATAATTAGAAGCTTAAATAGGAATAAGCTACAAACACTTAGAAATTGGATATCGCTAGAGTAAAACTGCATTAAAAACGACAAAAAAATGTTCCCACAAAAGAAACTGGATGAGCTTAAATGATATATGGAATACGTGTAAAGTGCGATCGATAAATAATCATAAAAATAATCGATAAATAGAACTAGCAAAATATTTATACAAGTGAAATGGATAAAAGAAAACTTAGGAAACTTTGGGACGAGTTAAAATAGTAAATAATTGGTAATTGACTTATGAGTTAGCTTAGCTTAGGGCCATATATCAATCTGATCTCTCCGGACTGGACATGGGATCACCGCCAAAGGTCACCTCCTTCGTGACAAACGAGCTGGGCGGAGCCATCGACTCCTCGCGCCGTCGCTTCTGCTCGCGTAGTGTGCCAAAGCGTTTGTTTCGCTTCATATTCGTGAATCTCACGTAGATCTTGCCGCGGCGCTCGGTGCGATAGAAGCAGAGCTGCTCCTTGGGAAAGAGCTGAAGGATTTCGCGCTCAAGCAAATGGCTACGCTGCAAGGTCAAGTGCAAGCGATTATCCTCATAGTAGCTGCAAATGAGCTGGATCAAGAGCAAGCGCTGCACTGCATCCAATAGTTCATTCTGGCCAATTCGCTCGAGCAGCGACTGGGCCTTGATGGGCGACGCCTGCAAGATGGCCAACACTGTGACGCCGCTCTCCTCGCCACCATCCGGATCCGTCATTATTTCCGGCTTAATCAGATCCGCTGTGACCAGTTCCGTGTGAACTAGTTCACTGTGATCGCCTAGGGGCAGGGGTACATTAAATGTGCTCCCATCTGTCATCTCATTGAGCGAAACGAAAGGCTCCGCGGGCAATTGCTTCGCTCGCTCATCGCACAAATCGCTCTTGGAATGGCTTTTCGTTAAGTTCAGCGAACAGTTGCAGCCGCTGCAATGTACGCTGCCAGCGCCGCTGCCGGCGCCGCTGCTGCTGCCGCCGCCGCCGCCACAGTGCTGCTCATCCTGCAACGGTACATTGAGCCAGCGACGCCAGCGCTCCAAATGATGTTCGAAGCGAATTCGCGTGCCATAACGGAAGTTGCGCAGCAGCTCGTTCATATGATGGCGCTTCAGCATCTGCAGCTCCTGTGTATTGATTGCCTCATCTAAATGAATGTTTTCGGTTGGTATAAGAGTGCGAGAGTATAAGAGAGTCGAGCACAGTTTGTTTACCTTGCAAATATGGCAACAGCTCGCTGACGTTCCAAGATTTTAACAGTTGTGACAGCTCCTCGTATTCATTGCTCTTTGGCATATTATCCGCATACATGTGTGTGTGCATGTCGAAGCTGTGCATGCCTATGCCTGTATATATGTATATGTGCGTGTGTGTATGTATGTATGTACAGCCTACAACCGGGCGTACATCCTTTCGTCACGAACGAAACTGCGGCACTGAATTTTGCAACAGGCGCGAAGCGCGTACATACCCTCCGCTATACCTGCATGCCATACACGCATACTAATGCAACGCTTACTCTATACCTCTCTCTGTGTCTGTGTGCATGTGTGTGTGTGTGTGTGTGTTTGTCTGTTGTTGTCGCTGTTTCGTATACACGCTGCTATGTATGTAGTTACATACATACATAGTACAGTCATGCCATCGTTTGTTTCATCGTTTCGTCGTTTCGTCGTTTCGTTGCTTGTTCGCGTTTCGTCGTCGACGTCGCTGTCGTCGTCGTCGACATCGCTTCAACGTACTTATGTATGTATGCATACCAGTGGCGTAGCTGCAAAGAGGAACCCTTTTTGTTAGCTGTTGACAGTGTCCAACTGTTTTAAGTCTATTCATATTTGATCAATTACCAAATTATTTAATCAGCGTCTATTTACAGCTATTAACATTTTTAATTTATTCGTTAACTTTTTGCTAGAACTGCTAAAATGTTTAATAAATTTTAAAATTATAAATGAAATTTTTGAGCTAAATGTTTGAATGTAGAATTATTTTTTTAAACTTTTTTTTTTAATATTTAAGCTATTAAAAGTTTTTATATTAAAAAAAAATGTTTTAATGAAGAATTTGTATTAATTTGTAATTTTTCTTTTTTTTAAACTTCTTAGAAAGTTTTCAAGTTTATTTTAAAAGTTTCCTTAAGAAATTAATTATTTAAGAAATTTTCTGAAGCAGTTTTTTATTCATTAAAAATAAATTCCAAAATATAAAAAATATTCTGCATTACTAAATCATTTCCTTCACTTCATTCGCAAATAACCCCTTCAAAAACTTATTCAACTACGCCACTGCCTCTGCACGTATGTAAGTATGTTTACATAATATTCAAACATGTGTTATGTATACATAATACACACGTGCATTGCATACATACATACATATATACATGTATACATACATATCTACATACATATGTAAATACATAAGGCACTCTGCATTAGTGTTGTTGTTATGTAAATATGTATCTACATATGTACATATGTATGTACATGCATAAATGCAAGCAAACACATGCACACACACACACACACATACATACGTACATACTTACATATGTATGTATGCATGTATTGTTGAAAAAAAAGCTGTTTAAATATTCGCACTAAACATTTGAAAAAGAAAACGAAGTCTGGCAGGCAGACAGAAAAATAAAACTCCGGTAACGCTGGCTACGGTTAAACAGTTGTTGTTGTTGTTGGTGCTGCTGCTGCTTCCTCGATCGCTTATGCGTGGCGGCGAATTGAACTAGTGAACTGCTCGCTCGCATGTCTTTTCATTTACTCTCTTGCTCTTAGTCTTTCTCTTTTCTGTCTTTTCTTTTTGGGCTACCACCTTTCAGCGCTGACTACTGTGCGCCCCGCCCCCTGACCAACAGCACGCCCTTTTGTTCTAATGCAATGCCGTTGCCTTTAGCCTGTTGCAGCTGTGCAGCTGTGCGCGCGCTCTCTTTGCTCTTTGCTCTTCGCTCTCCGCTCTTCGCTCTTCGCCGTAACTCAAACAAAATCAACTTGAAGACGTTCGGAATTGGAGTTGGGCAAAGGGAACACGAACGGCCATTGGAGTGGGAGAGGAAAGCGTGTAAGCGGGGGGCGGGGCAGACGCAGCATAGCCGGTTGCTGCTTGTAAAGTAGCCAAGCGCTACGCAGGTTCAACGAACTTCTTTTGTAAATGTTTTTTCTTACTTTTCGTTTTCTTTTTTTTTTTAGTTTTTTTTTTGGTTTACTTGGCCCGCTTTTTTTTTGGTCGCCGCTGTTGTTGTTATTGTTGTTTGGGCTACAAAAGACTTTGTAGTTGCTTCACCCAACTATGTTGTTGTTGTTGTTGTTTCGTTGTCCTCTTCTTCTTGTGTTTGCTTATGGGCTTGGTTCTTATGACGCGATGCGACGCGACGCTCAGGCAAAGCGCGTTCAAATGATTTCATTATCTTACGCTATAAGCACGCATGCATGCATACATACATACATATGTATGTATGTACATGTAAACACATACATACATACATGTATGTATGTACATGAATATGTGTATGTGTGTGTGTAAATATGTATGTATGTATGTACATATGCCTTGGCACAGAGCAAAAAAATCCGCAACTGGGGAAATTCCCTGCAACTCACTTTCGAGCTATACAAATTTCCCTGCGAACTTTGCTTACAAGCAAAAAGAATTCCCTGCAAATCAGACAAAATTCCCAGAGAATTTACTTTTACTTGTTTTTTTTTGTAACATTTGTTTGCTTATTATTATTTTCGCTTTTTTCAATTTACCTGATGCTTGGCTTACCCTACCCAACCCAACTCTCTCATTAAAGTACACACAATATCTCTTTACCTTTTTTCCTGTATAAAACGCTAATGAGCTCATTTTTTGTTTCTATTTTGAAAATCTTTCGAGTTGAAATTCAAGCGCTGCTCATTAATTATTGTTGCAATGCGTTGGCATCTTTTTAGCGGCCACTGTATTCGGTTACCAATTAAGAGGAAATTGTGGAAAAATGTGGAAAATTGTGAAAGATTGTTGAAAATTGTGCAAACGAATGGAAAATCAAGTTAAAGCCAAGTCAGGGAGCTGCTAAATATACTAATTAAGTTTTTCAAATGATGATGTTTGAAATATCAATTTCGTTGATTAAAAGACAGCCAAGGGGAAACCCACAGTAATGAACAACTTAATGAAGAGCTGATTTAATAAGCTGTTTAAATTGTAAAGCAGAAATCGAAGTTCAATATCGCTGAAGGCCTTAGCTGCTAGCTATATAACAGATTTATAACATAATTAAGATTTAACTCAATCTATGCGGAACTAATTGTAGTAGTGATTCATGATCCACGAACTAGTTCATTTCATTACTAAAATTCACTAGACTCACCAACTGTTATACACCGCATATCTCTAAAATGCATAAACAAAGTATAACAGTTTTTGTAACTAATTAGAAGAGTGCATTCCATAGTCATGTATTTCAGTTACAAATCAATTAAACTGATGCTTAGTATAACAGTTTATGCAATATAATATAACAGTTTTTTCCCAGCTAGTAAAACAGTCAATATATAATATAACAGTTTATTCCATTTTTGAATTGCTGCAATTTCGGCAATAGTATAACAGTTTCTGTTATATATTCAAAGAGTGTATTTCAGTTACGAATGTGTTTAATATATGATATAGTATAACAGTTATACTATAATAATACATTGTAATCCAGTTATAAAGTGCTTCGGTTTATGCTATAGTATACCAGTTATTAAAATAAAATATAACAGTTCATTTAAATATACTATAGCAGTGTATACCAGTAAGCAATCAGCTTGATTTATGTTGTAGTATAAGAATTTTCTAATATATTATAACAGTGTATACCAGTTAGCAATCTGTTTTATTTATGCTGTAGTATAACAGTCTCTTAATATATTATAACAGTGTACTGGTATACACATATGTACATATATAGTAATCAGTTCGATTTATGCTGTATTATAACAGTTTGTTATTTTATTATAACAGTGTATACCAATTCGCAGTCAGTTCAATTTATGCTGTAGTATAACAGTTTTTAATTACATTATGACAGTGTATATCAGGTAGCAATCAGTTCTATTTATGCTGTAGTATAACAGTTTACGTAATATAGGTATATCAGTACACTCTGATAAGTGACAATGACATCTGTTATAAATCAAACCTAATCAAAGGTAAACAATGCAATGACTTAATAAACCTGAATGGCTCAACTGATTTGGAATGGAAATGGTCATGAAAATACAGCAAGTAACAAAAGAAAGAAAGAAAGAAAGGAAGGAAGGAAAAAACCCCCCTTTGTATGTGTATGTAATTTCCTTTGCAAACTGGTTTTGCGTGTGCTTAAGATACGCATAGATAGATACATTGGCCCGTCACCCGTCACCCTCCCCTAGTGATACTCTGCGTATGACGCATAAACCAAATGCGATTGCGTTTCTGTTTGGCATTCCGCTGCAGGCAGCTAGCGATAAGACGCAATATATAGAAAAATAACTTCAGGTAGCATCGGAAAATGAGACAAAGAACACACACACACACACACACACACATACATGAGAATGTTGCTGCTAAAAACATGCGCAGTAGCAGTAGCTAGGAGGGGTGGCAAAGTAAACCCAAAAAGAAAAAAAAAATAGAAGCGCAGAAGAAAGGAGTCAAAAACTTGCAATTGGGATGCATGGGAAATTTATTAAAAATCAGCACACTGGGTCGTTCGCCTAGCAACTGCAAGAGCGAGAGAGAGCAGGCAGCGAAGCCAATGCAGCAGAATTCGCCGTATTTTGCATAGCTGATAATTGTGAGCTCAACAAAAAAGAGAAGCGAGAGAGACGGAGGGGGCAGCGAGAGAGCATTCAAATTCGCATGAGCGAAATTTCGCATAACCGATAAGGCGACTCGAGGCGAATTTCCTAATCAAATTCATTACGGAAATATGTAAGCAGCGCAGTATAATAAGCCACCCACACAGACATACACAAACACACATACTTATTTATGTACATACATACATACATACATACATATGTACATAAGTATGTGCACATGTGTACATAGAGGAAACTACACTGGCTGCCCCTTGAGTTTTTGCTACATTATCAAAAACGCTAACTGCGCAGCTTTTTTGCTTTTCCGCAGCAACAGCAGCATGGATTTTTTTTTGGTCACTTCCAAGCAAATTTCCAGCGCGCTGATAACGGCACATGTTCAACGGCAAACGCTTGCGCTGCGGCTTAGTCCAATAAGCGTGACATGCTGCGACTGCAGACATTTTTCGGGGCGGCTTAGTGAGCTTAAAAGCTGCGTGACGACGAAGACGACGACGACGGCGACGACAGTGACGGCAGCAACGACGATGACGGCGACGACGACGAAGGCGAAGGCATTGTGTGTCTCTCTGGGTGACCTACACTGGCTTCCCCTACGGCAGCATACACAAACACAAGCACAAACACACACATACATATTGAGCATGTACGACAACTGCATATAAAAAGCACATACATATGTATGTTTGTATGTGTGTGTCTGTGTGTGTATATATGTAACGCATTTTTCGGTTGAAAACTGGATGGATGGTCGCTGAGCGAAAGGCAAAGGCTGTGCGCACCATTCGCCAATGATAATTCGCTGGCATTAGACGACGCGCATATTCCAACAGCTGGAACGGAACGATACGAACAGTTAGCCAGCCCAACTGGCAATTGTTTTGTGGGGTCAGTCATTAAAATCATTCCCAACAAGGCAAAACGGTAAATGTTCAGCGGAAAGGTTTTTAAAAATATAAAAAAAATAAATTTAAAAAAATTAAATATATAAATATAAATAACTAAAAAAAAGTAAACAAGTAAAAAAGTGTTATACCAACTGAAAATTGAAAAAAAAAAACTCAGCTACGTTTATGCGAAAATCCCTAATCGTGATAAATAAATAAATGAATTATGAAAAAATATATTTATATAAAATGACGGGACTGTTACAACTATGAAAACTGGAATGTTTTTGAATTTTAAATATATATATATAAAACATATATCACGATTAAGGAATTTCACATAAAAGTTGAAAAAGTAATAAAACAAAAAAAAAAGCTGTAAGTATAATTGTGTTATACACTGGAATTAACAAGATAATTTGAGTTGCTAAGCTCAGCTAAAGCTGATCGTAGAACATTGGAAATAAGCTGAAGGTTAAACTTGTATATTTTGTTATACACGTTCGTAGCACAGTTTGACCCCTCTGGCAGCTGCCGCTAATCAATTTCCTATTATAATTACTTTAACATTTCCCTTTCTTTCTTTGGTACAACAAAAATTTCCCATTATCAAATAAACACAATATTGAAACTTGTAATTGGAATTTGAACCTGAACTGAGCTGCTCAGCGGCCCGTCTAATTAGTCACTCGTGCACATTTCAAGGTTTTCCAGTTGTTAACTATATATACGTACATATAGTATATTTACCTATACTATAGTCAAGCGCTAAATTAGAATTTTAAAGTTCAACTGCGCCAAGCTGCGGCTTCAATGTAAACCCAGTTCCAAACTTCCCCAACTGCAAATTACAAGCACACATATCGCTACATGTGTGTGTATGTATGTATGTATATGTACATATGTATGTGTGTATATCCATATACATATATGTGTATGTATATTAACACACACATTCGAGCAGAACTAGAGAAGCTCAATTAAAACGAACGGACGTGCACGAAAACATGTTTTCAGTTGCTTTTTTTTATCATAGTGCCCTCACTTATTATACCCTGTAAGCCTGTATAAAGTGGGGTAGCAGCTTCATGTTAACTAGTTAACAGGCAGCGGCGCACAGCTAGAGTTTACATAGCTACTTTGAACTTAATTAACACAAAAATATAAATAAACACATAAATATTAGAATTGATTTTATCACATAAATAATATATAAATATATATATTTATGTGACAATAAACTAAATATATAATAATAAACAATAAACTGACTATCAAAGTTTTAGAATAACTAGCTAAACACCAAGAAACACAATTATAGGGTAGCAACTAGTCGACTACTGAGCTTAAACACAGCTTTTGCTGCCTGATGACAGTTATCATTGGGGAAAACTCAACTGGGCAGCTGTATGCATGTGTATGTGTGTGTGTGTGCGATATAGCACATATCTATATATAGACATACATATGTACATATGTTATATACATATCACATCAGATGAATAGCATTAACTTTTATGCACTGACAGCTGATGTGACAACTCGAATTGACAAACATAAAAGGTTTTACGAAAGAAAAAACTTTCTAAAAAAAAACAGCTGTTTTGTATGGTTTGATAGTTAGAAACAGGAAATATTAGAATCTATTGCATTATAGGTCAAGCAAAGAGTCAAAGCTAAACAAAAGCTTGACATCATTTTCCATTGATAAAGTGAAGCAGAGAGGAAGCTAGCGGCTGTATGCATAGCTATTTATAGCGTACGCGTAATTCAAATAACTGCTGAGGCAACGATTTTTATAGCAAAACTTACCATAAATCAATTTTATTTTTCAAAAATTCCGCTTAAATCCATTAAGTGCATTTCATACGCTGTAGAGAGCTTTCAAACGGTGCATTAAAAAAATTACCACGCACATAACAAACGGTTGTTAGATGAGAGAGCACATGAAAGGCAACGACGAAGAGGAGGAGGAGGAGGAGGGGGAGGTGGAGAGGGCGCAACGCGGCACTGAGTGTAGATTTGTAAGTGAAAAGCAAGATAGCCGAGGATACAAACAAATGCGAGATCGTGCTTGCAACGCATTAACTTTTAACCCAAAAAAAAAACACAAACAGAAATACACACAGATTTCTTTGTCTTTGCATTTGGACAGCTTGTGGTTAAATGTAAACTAAATGAAATCACATGCAATACACGTTTCGCTCGTAAAGGCGGCAAAAGACTAAAAGACTGAACGAACGCTGAAGAAAGGGGAATGGGAGGAGGAGAGAGAAGCAGCAAAACGCATGCAGAGCCATAAAACCATGCACATAGGCGTCGTAGAAAGTGCAAGGGCGGAGCCAAGGGGGTTAAGTAGGGGTCAGCTTTCTTGCGTTTAACGAGCGTGCGTGGCTTTCAATTTTTGAGCATAAAACAAAAACGCAATAAAATCAACAACAACAACAAGAATATTATTAATAATAATAATAATGGCAGCTGTGGCGTCATCGCCAAAAATTTTGTGCTGCGCTTCTTGGAACTGGTTTGATTTGATTTCGCTTTAGTTTTGATGTCGTCATCATTCAGCAAAGAAGCAGAGGAAGAAGAACAATGAAATTAGTCATTTGATGCAATTTCCGCCCACTTGATGTTAGCAACAGCAGCTGCTGCAGCTGCTGACAAGTGCAAGCAACAACACCAACGTAGGCGAAGTTAATAAGCGGCAGAGAGGGCTGGCCACACAGTGTGTGTGTGTGAGAGAGAGAGACCAAAGCAGGTTGTAGAAGAAATAAGAAATAAGAAAAAAACGCGCGCGCATTTGCACCAATAACCCAGTTTCTGTTTCTAGTTTGCACTTAGCGAGCATACAAAAGCTTTGTCTCTGTGTGAGTGTATGCATGTGTGTGTGTGTGTATATGTGTGTATAACATGTGCAATGTGGTAGGCACAAGAAGTGAACACGAAACTAAGAAGAAGCAGAGAGTATTGCAATGCAGCGAAAAAGCAAAGCTGTTATTGCTGCCTTTCGTTGAGTTTGCTGTTGTAAATAACAAGTTTTCTAGTAGTTGTGCAAAGTGATGACACACTTTAAAACACACATATACATACATGTGTACATGAACACAAATACATATACATACATATACTTATATATGTACATACATATGTATGTATGTACATATGTGCACGTTGAGTGCTTCCTGCGGTCAGCCATTAAACTAATCAGAGCCACTCGCTGGCACACTTTCTACCACACACACAACTGCACGTTTTCTAATTAGATTTTGTTTTCATCAAGTATTTTTTTTTGTTGTTTTTGCATACGCCCACTCTGCGGTTAATCTTTGCAATTTATCTAAGCATAAAGTCAGCATATACAATTTTTTTTTTCATTTCATGACTCTCTACTTTGATACAAATCTTTTCATTGCGTTTCAATGGAAAACGTCAAAGACGGAAAATTTTTGTTGGCCAAGTGGCGCGTCAAAGCTACAAAGCTACAAACATAAAAAAGAGCAGCAGCAGCAACCACAAATTGAATGTGTGTCAACGACAAAACTACACCAATACATACACACGCACAGCAACATACAACATACATACATATGCTCTCTTATATACAATTGCAAAAAGCTTTTACGAAGCTTGAAGCGCTGCTCTCGCATATACACACACTCACACACATCTATATGTATATATACACACACACAATATAATACATACATAGCTTATATTTACTGTACTTACGCGCGGGCTTATATAAAACTGGTTTGTCGCCGTGTTGCTGTCGCTGGCGTCGCCGTCGATTCATTCGTGCGTTGAACGTTGGACCGTGCGGTTCGTTCTGCGCTTGTAGCGCCTTAACCTAACAAAATACAAAACCCAAGTGCAAAAGAATAAAAACCAAAAAGGAGAGCACCAACACAACACTCAAAAAAAAAAAAACTACTCAAAAGAATCTGTTGTTGCTAACGTCGAAAATAGTCAAATAGTGGCGCGGCGGTTGGTGGTGGCTTTGTTGGTGGTGGTTTTTTTTCTAAAGAACTTTGCCTCAACACAGACTTTCATGTACATGTGTATGCATATGTGTGTGTGTATGTATGATTTACACCATGTGTATCATGTGAGCAATCAAAACTGCAAAGAAACGAAAAGAAAAAGTAAAGCGTGTACGAAAAACAAAATTCAACAATAAAAAAAGCCCGCGCATTACGTAAACTCGCGCGCATTTTGCTAGCAAAAAAAAATAAAGAGGAATAGAAAAATGGAAGAAGACAAAAGAGAGGTGCGGAAAAAGCTGCTGCCCGAAGAAGAAGAAGAACCAGGAACTTGAATGACACATTTTTTGAATCGACCCGACCGACAATTACGCAACTTGCAAATGGCGCAGAGTAAAGGGGAGAAAACACAGAAAACGAGAAGGATTGCTATCTCGCTCTAATGTCAGCAGCGTTTGCTCGTTGATTAAACACATTTCGACATGGTTTGAATGGCCTTTGCATGTGCTTTTTTATTATCGGATGACGGCAAGTCTGAAAAATATGTACATGTGTGTGTGCGTGTGTGTGTATATATGTACGTATGTATGTATGTACTTGATTACATATTCACCTAAATACGAAAGAGAAAAAGCTTTGGGCAACGTCATAATTTATAAAACACCACACACACATATACATACATACAGTCACTCAGCCACACAAACATAACACACACATATATATATATACATACATATATACGCGAATTCTAACGAAGCGCTTTCGGTTCGTTAAGTTGGCTTTTCGTCGAGTTTCGCTCGTGTGCGCGCTGCTGCTGCTTTCGGCAGTTGCTTTGTGTTCGCTCGCGCCATTTGCAGCTGCACAGCGAACAAAGTTGGCCGCGTTTTTGGTATCGGCTACAAACAGCGCCTCACATTCACATCGGGCGAACGTTACAAAAATCTAATGGAATTTTTTTTTTTTTTTGTATTCCACTCGCCTCGCACACACTCTCGATTCGTGTATATTTGTTTTACAAGTTTTCCACACAATTAATTGACTGGCGCATGCCTCTGCCTGCTATCTACTAGTTGGCAAGCTGTGCGATCGGTTTATTAGTTTTGTTAAATTTTAATTTTTTTTAAATATCAACAACGTACTGCAACCTATGTGGGAGCGAGACGGGGACTCACTGTGCTTTTTATATAGTCAGTCT
Source organism: Drosophila leonis (assembly GCA_035045365.1). Lineage (NCBI taxonomy): Eukaryota > Metazoa > Arthropoda > Insecta > Diptera > Drosophilidae > Drosophila > Drosophila leonis. The sequence goes on from JAWNPC010000485.1 coordinate 2,302,963, forward strand.
TTTTCTCTCTCCTATACAAATTGCGGGCGTATCAACATGTTAAATCTCGAAACTTGGAATTGTGTCAAAAAGTTAATTCAAATTGTGTGATATTAGTAATAAAAAAAAAATAATAATTAACTATCTTAACTTAAGCTGGAATATGTTTGTAAACTTTGTTGTGGCTCACTCCAAATCAAATTAATAATAATAAAATAAATGCTCTTATATTGAAATATTTTCTTTTATTACACACACACTCACACTCACATTTTATCATTCCACCAAAAAGCGCACATACACACACGCAGGCAGACACTCATACAAACGCATGTGCATATTTCTAGCTCTGTCGCACGCATACGCTTTTGTCAAATATGTGTGTACGCTTTTTCCACGAACAAGAAGGCGAGAGAGGCAAGCGCTGAAACCGTTACGACGCGACGACTATGAACAGAACAAACGGTCGCAGTCTGTTTCTGCTGTTGCTGCTGCTGCTCGTTGTTGTTGTTGTTGTTGTTGTTTTTTCTTGCTAAGTCTGCCAACGCGCACGCATGTGTGTGTGTATGTGTGTGACGCATAAAAACTGTACAATGGGTAGAAATAGGAAATAATATTTTTTTCTAGTTTCAAAGAGAGCAACAAATGGTAGGCCGTAAAGAGCGAGCGAGCAAGAGAGGCAGAGAGTGGGAGAAGCGGGCTGTGTAGCTATGTTTGTATGAGTATTTTATCGTTGACGAAAGTTGATTAAGAAATCAATTGGAGAAAGCTTTTTTTTATTTCTTTGGGGGAAGTTGGTTTTAACACCTGGCACATTGTCCAATTAGCAAAATGCTGCTAAAACCAATTCGAATTGGAAATTGAAACACAATCTTTCCGATCTTTCAATTTCAAATAAACAAGTTTTACAACATGAAACACACGCGCAGTCAAGGGCTTGTGGACAGGTGAGATGTGTGAATAGGGAAATTTTTGTGTTTCTTGGGGTGTTTTTTTTCTTCTCATCTCATTGATCATGTGGCCAAGAGGCGAGCAGCTATTATAAGGAAATTATTTATATATATAAATATATTTATATATATGTAGATATATCGTTTATTCCCAGCAATTGTTCAAATGACTAAGAAAATGCATTTGAATAGGTTTTTATTGTTGTTGGTGATGCAATTTTGCTGCTTGCAAATTATCTATAAATTATATAAAAGTGCTTTGTTTAGACTTTGTTTTGTGCTTTTTTTTTACCTGCGAGTTAATCGAAAGGGGACAAATGTGGTGGACACGGGCTGATCATTAAATAAAGCATTCAAATGGAACCGATTTGCACGAAATGTTGTGGGTGAGAGAAAGAGAGAGAGAGAGGGAGAGACAAAGAGAGGCAGAGCGGGATGCAGACTGTGTGAAAAAGTTGCGGGCTTTTGGGATTAGCATAGAATAGGCCAGGAGCTAAGCAAGATGAGCTCAGTTTACGGCAGCTTACGCCTGTAAACTTTAATAATACTGTGGAATTAGTGTTGGGCAACGGCAAAGCAATGCTGGCAGAAATATGGTAGACGGTTCAAGCCATTTGGCAACTTCATTTACTGATTATCCGTTTAAAAATAAAATAATATATGAAGATGCTAAATTAGTGTTGTACAATTTCAAAATGTTGCCTTGTCTTGCATTGCAGTTAGTAAAATAATGTTTTCTGATTATTCAGGATGAACTTAAACAGAAAGTACAGAAATTATAAAAATAGTTAAATGTAATAGGACAAACTCTTAATGTAGTGTTGTAAAATATTGATATATTGCATAGAAATAAACTAAAATATATTGAAGAAATAGAGTAGTAACTAAACTAATGTTAAAAAACGTCGAAAATTTTGAAAAAATTTAGACGAAGTTTAAAACTAGATAAAAGAAATATGACAAACTTCCAAAACAGTGTTGTAAAACATAACAATTTCATGTTGCCTTAAGGTTTAGTTAAGTAAAACATCCAAGTTTTTCATAGAGTTAGACAAAGTATAATACTAGATAAAAAAATATGAAAAACTTAAAAAACAGTGTTGTAAAACATGACAATTTCGTATGGCCTTGAGGTTCAGTTAGGTAAAACATTGACTTAGACGAGGTATAAAAACACATAAATCAAATATGACAAACTGCCAAAACAGTGTTGTAAAACATAACAATTTCGTATCGCCTTGACGTTAAGTTAGATTAAATTGTTTTCGTAATTAGGAAGTGAGCTGAGCGATATGAATGAAATAAACGAATATGACAAACTGCTAAGCTAGTGTTGGAAAACGTCGAAATTTAGCATAGAAATATAATAAGTGTAAGCATAGAATCAGGAAATATGTCAAGCTTTTAAGCTAGTATTGAAAAACGTTAAAAATCAGCAAAGGCTAAGGAATAAAAATAGAACAGTGTTGCAAAATGCATATTGACGTGAGTTTTCCTGGATTCCAGATGCTATAGAACTAGAGTTACTTTCTTAGATATAACTATTCTTAATGCATTTTATTTCTAAGATAGGCTAGTGTTGCAAAACGCAAAAATCTTTACTGAATTGAATGTAAGTATTGGTTAACCGCAAAAACAGGTAATTCAAAGCAAAATTAACTATTAACTAAATTCCTGGAATATATAATAATATTATCAGCTGGAAATATCAAGTTTTATGCATTTTAAACAAATAATTCATGGTAAAAAAATTATTAATTGAAAAAAAAAGTTACAAACAAACAATTAATTCATGGGAATTGCTAGAAATGCAGTCAGATAAATTTAATTGCCGCACAGTTTTATATAGAGAGAGATAGAGAGAGAGAGAGAGATAGAGAGAGATGTGTGTGTGTGTGTGTGTGAGCTATACGATATGTTAGATATAGACTTGCATTCGATTTGAATTATTATACAAGTTTTGCAGTTGAGAGAACAGCTAACAAGTTGCCCTCAAAGCACGTACAGCGCTTGCATAAATATATTTTGCATTGAAACTTGGAAGTTTACTGAATTGTTCAGAGATTAACGGGCATGTATCAAAGGCCTTCAAATAATAATATATATATGTGTGTATATATGAAGAAAAAAAAAACCCACACACACAGGGGGCCCTGACTAACAGCGACAGCAGCCAAACAGTTTCTCAGACCCAGGCAGCTGACCTTGGCGGCAGCAACTTTAGTTAGACGACGGCAACGACTCTGAATACAAACAGACAGACAGACAGATCTGTCTATATGCATAGCTACACACACACATGTATAGCATATATAGAGAGACATTCAGTTACTCATTAGCAAAACGCGTTCGACTCCAAAGTACGTTCTGCAAGTAAATATACAACCTATTGGCTAACAGATGACGCCATTTTGTAGCTGTAGCTGCAAAAAAAAAAAAAAAAAAAAGAATAAAAAAATTTGTATCTGTGCCAGGTAAATATGTCGTAGAGCATGTATGTATATATATGTTATATAAAAGTATCTAAAACTTTGATTTGTATTTGAGCTGATATGAAAATCTATTTCAAACTGTATCTGAGAATGTATCTCAAAAATGTATCTCAGTTAGCATCTGTAAGTCTCTCTGAACATCTGAGATACATATGCCTAAACAGAGACATTCTCAGTTACAGTTTGAAGAAGATTCATCTGCAAGTATGCGTAAAAGTATCTATAAGATTTTCTATATCTAAAACTCTGTATCTATAGCCTAGATATCGCTGTAATTATTTGTAACTGCAAATCTATCAGCTTCCGTATCTAAACAAGTTTTTATAGCGCTAACTGTAACAGGTTTGTATCTATTGGGCATGGATATATTGGGTATATAGATAGATACATGTAATATCTGTCTGGGTATCTATGATGGGTAGGATGCATCAAGAATGTATCTAAACTATTTACAACTTAAATCTGTTTAGCTGTTTGTATTTGTATATGAAAATCTACTGCAAAATGTATCTGAGAATGTATCTATACATCAATATCTATCAATGTCTGTTTCTATATGTAACTATAGAAATATCTCTTTTGGTATATGTATCTGAATATGAGTAGTTATAAGTATCTATCAAATGATTCTGTAAATGAATCAATGTAAGTATTTGTATCTGCAAATATAGCTGTGTGCATATCAATCACTCAATACCTAAAGATTCTTGTGAGTATTAGTATCTGAAGATGCATTTACAAATGTATATGAAACAGAAAGTGTCTCTACAGCTGCTTGTTTAGCTGCATCTGTATGTATCTATATCTAATGTATCTAATGTATCTGTATCTATCAATCTACATCAATTGTTTAGCGGTCTGTATCACTAGCTTTATCTGTATCTGAAGCTGACTCAGTATCTGTATCTACATCGATCTAGAGCTGCAGATGTATTCATGTATTCATGTATCTAAAGGGATATACAATATGTCAATCTATTTATATATTTATTTGTATGTGGATATGTATCTGTAAACGTTTAGCGATCTGTATCTTTAGCTTTATCTGCATCTGTAACTGTCCCAGTATCTTTATCTGTATCAGAATTAATCGTTAGCTGCAGATGTATTCATATATGTATCGGAATATATGTGATTATAAATCTGTAAGCGTAACTCTATCTGTATCTGTATCTGTGTTTTATACCCTGAACCCATTGAAAATGGGAAATCAGGGTATAATGGTTTTGTTAAATGTATGTAACAGGCAGAAGGGGGCGTGGCAGACCCCATCAAGGTCAGGGTGATCAGGGTGACGTACTGAGTCGATTTAGCCCTGTCCGTCTGTCTGTCTGTCCGTATGTATGAACGCGTCGATCTCAGAAGCTATAAGAGCTAGAGACTTGTGAGACTTTTTTGTAGTTCCACGTATAACACGAAAATATCAAGTTTGTTAAAAAAAAATCGATAACTATTCCCGTTCTATTTGTATCGATTAAAAACCTTATCGAAATCAAGTTATTCAATTATATCTCATACATTTTTGAAGTTAGAGTCTCCAAATTTTGAATTTAGATACATTTATGATTTATAAAATTTTGATTTTTGTTGAATTTTGAATACCAGTTTAAAAAAAAAATTGTTTTTGTAATTTAATTTTGTAAGCTTAAATTGTTTGTGCTTTAATAAATTCATAATTGAGTATATTTTAAAACGCAGATCAGACGGGGTTCAGGGGATCTCCTAGTCGGGCACCACCGACTAGAATTTTCTTACTTGTTATATTTATCTGTACCTGCCTTTGAAACTGTATCTCTAAATGTTTCTATGCCTTTTGCTGTATAGCTGTAGCTGTATCTATAGCTAGATGTCTATCTCTATCTCTATCTGTATCTCACGATCTTCAAATCGACATACACACACGTTCTTATCGGAATTCCAATCAGACACTTCAAACCAAGCAGCGCTCTCTCTCTCCCTCTCTCTCTCTCATTCAAATTGCTTCACCCGCTGCCTGCTGTAATTATAATCCTGCTCTCTGAGCTCAGTTTTCTGTTGTTGGCTTAAAGCTGAAAGCCCCAAGCAAAAGTCGCGTATTTTTTGTAGCTTTAGCTGTTGCCGTTGCTGTTGCTCTGGCTGTCGCCTGTATCTGTATCTTGTAGTTTCTCTATTCTATACAAACGCTCACATTTTGGCATTTAATAAGAAGTTGGCCTTGAAGCGACGAACGAGCTTTCTGTGTGTGTGTGTATGTGTGCGAGGTTTCAAGTGCCTTCTGTGCTGACTGTGGGATCATTTGTATATGCACATAGAACGTGTAGAATAAACATACATAAATATATGGCCAGCAGCGTCTAGACTTTGATAAATGGGATTAGATGCCCGCAACTGTTGGAGTCTAGCAACCAGTTCAAGCTTGGCCAAATATTACCAAAATGTGACTCTTTGTGTGCGTCATAAAATGGTGTGGAATCCATTTGGATGGTATTTTGTGGGACTTAGCTAGCTTAGCAAAGTCTTTATCAATACTAGTCCAACTCTTAGCAACACAGAATATCCAGCTGAAGATTTCATGTCATTGTTGGAGGTCAGAAAGCTTTAGCATACATTTACTTAGACTAAGCAGTTTAGCAAAGTCATTTACAACACTGGTCAAACTGCAAAGTGCTTTTACAACACTGAAATTATGGCAACTGCTTTTATTTTTAGTAGATATTAGAGTATAAAACCTAATTAAAGTTGTGGAACTCATTTGTATGGCTTATAGTTGAGACTAAGCATATTCAGCGCAGCCTTTTACAACACTGTTTTATGTGAAGCGGCCTTTACAAAGCGGAATTTATGTATATAATTAGAGTTTAGCGTAATAAGAACTGTTAAACGCATTTCGATTATTCTTCCCTTAACAAAGCCATTTCCAACACTACTCAAACTGTAGTGATGTTACCAGCACTGCATTTGATTAAGGTAAGTTTTGAAAACCTTTTGGGTTACGTTCTTTTACTCTTTTAAGTGAATCTGCTGTGTTTAACAAACGCATTTCCAAAGTAATCAATTTGTATGACTTTTCCAACACTGTACTTTTTAGTAAAGTTTTATAACACATTTAGTATTTAATATAGTTTATTCAGCTAAGTCGTAAAAGTCATTTGGATGACTTTCTATTCACCTTTAAGTGTACTTTAATATGTTTTATAATTCATTTACAATCTTTAAAGATTTTTCCAACACTGTAGTTTTAGCAAACATTTTTACTATATATATATTATAGTATTAAGCTCCAAGTTAAGTTGAAAGAGCCTTTTTGGAGCGAATTATATTGACTTTTAGGCGTACTCTTCTTTGCCTACTTGTCCATTTGCAACACTGGTTCATTTGTGAGGACTTTTCCAGCACAGAATTTTAGACAAATTTTTGTATAAAATAAAGACATAGTAGTGTGTGGCAGCTCATAAGATTGTATTTTTATGTTTTTCAAATGTAGCCAATGCCTTTTACAACACTGTAAAGCCTGTTTACACTTTTGCAACACTGAAATACCATATATTATGATTGCATAGCTTATATTTTGTAAACTCTCTTTTCACTGAGCTCTATTAGACAGAAACTTTTTCAACACTTGCCAAACTGCTTCGACTTTACCAACACTGAAACTTCAATATGAGGAGCTAATATGCTCTCTATGGCATATATATAGCTTATATGGCTTATATATATGTCTATATCTATATATATATTGATATCTAAAGATAAGAACTTGAACCTTCCCTGTGGAAAATTCCCATTTCTTCACACACAGAAAATCTCAGAGGAAGTTAAAGAGTTTTATTCCCAAGCATACTTTTAGGCTTACAAGCTCGAAGCAAACTTCTGCAACTATATATATTATATATAGACACCATATTTAACGGCCCCAGATCTCAACCAGATCCTTGATGCCATAGCCACGCTGCGAAGTGAACTCAATGGTGGCGCCCTTTGAGCCAGGTCCGCCAGCAACAAGCACAGCCGTCGCACCATTGCTCTTCTTCTGGTCGGTCACCTTAATGGCCGTAATGGTCAGAGCATCCAAATTATCCTAGACAGGACACAGAGAGTCTTATGAAGAGATAGTTGCAATTGAGGTCGCCATACTACGTACTTTCTGCTTATATACATATTTCTTGTTCAGCACCAGACCCACAAAGAAGGCCTTGGACACAGTTTCCTTGGACAGGTGATAGTCGTTGGGTCCGATTTCGCCCCAGAGATAATCGTTGCCAGCACTAACCGTGGCAAGGCCAACAGCGCACAGCACTAGGCCAACTAGCGTTACGGAATTGAAGCCCATTCTTCTAGCAATTGGAAAAGTTTTGGGTAGAATGATTCGATGACAATTCGCTTCGGCTCTTTTATGGCAAAACAAAAGACAATTTCCTATCGCTTTGATTACCTACTCAGGTGCTTAAGGTAGAGACCCAACGAAAGCCAATTATAGGAACGCAGGCAATTGCGTAAAACAACAAAATATACATTTTCTTATCTGTTATCAATATATCTAGACCATATGTTCGTTCAGCTGATATCGGGTAAGCTAGTCATATGTGTAACTTGTTTTTTTTTGCCACTGCTAATAGCTCTTACCCCCTAGCTATAGATAGTTGTACAAATTAATTAAGTACAGTAGTACCTCTGCTTACTCCCTCGCGATGGTACTAGGCTGTATTATCTAACTATTGTTGTAGCTCTAGAACAGATTAAATTGAGTTTAAATTTAGACCTAGCGAAATTCCTATCAAAATTGGTAACAAATTTCTATAAACTGACAAGGGAGAACGAGAGTAAGATGGGCATCAAGAGTTGCCTAAATAACATTTGTTTTCTGTTCAGTGTTGTACAACGAGTTGGTTAGTAAAAGAGCTTGTGCAACCTATTCACTTTTTGCAGTGTTGTACAACGAAATGTGAGTCAAATGCAGCATGCGATGTCACAGCTCAGCTAAAAATGAGTTTAGCTTGGGCAACAAGTTAAACAAAATCATTTGTTGCTGCTGCTGCTGCCAGGAAAATATGTTTTGTATAAAGTTTAGAAAACTAAAATGAAAATGTTTCGGTTTTACTCAGTGTAGACACGCGAGGGTATAAAGTTTTATGCGAGTGTTGCGCCAGTTTTTGAAGTCATTTGTCGAATTGCCAGGCGTCATGCGAAATACGAATATGCGACATGCGACAGAGAACATGCGACATGCGCGCTGCATGCGAGATTTATGGCGCCAAAATGAAGGAGGAGCATACAATTCCTAGAGCTCAAATGTTTGAGAACTATATGAATATATGTATATGCGTGGGTGGTTTGAAAAGTTTCTGTCTACAGATATGTCTACAAGTTATATGATTGGCGCAATGAGAAAACATAGCTTAGATATTAATCTTCATTGCTTTTTTTTAAGGTTATGCATTATGCAGTCAGTGGGGCCCGTCTGTAATGCTCTAGCTAAGTTTATGATATATTTAAAGAGTTCTAAGTAGGTTAAGAATAATAACTGGAAACAGCGCAAAGAGCTGAGTAGAACCCCTCAGCAGCTGCCTATGCATCGAGTCTATGTGATCAATTGGAATGTGGGTAAAGGATTCTCGCTGCTGGGTCTTGCCAGCGGCTATGCAGCCGCTCAGGAATAGTGCTATATCTATGCAATTGCATTGCAGTTGCTGATCAGGGCTGATTGGGCCTCTTCAAACTGTTGACAGAGCAGATGATGATCATATTTGAGACTGAGCAGCTAAAGGATATCGAGATGGACACAGACTCAGGCGACCTTTGGGGCAACAAGGCTCTCTTACTGTGGCCTGGCATTTTACTTGTTTTAACTGTTTCTATTATCTTGTTGCTAACTGTTTAGACAGCCCTCGCATATACATATATATAGATGGTATGTGCTATATTGCTATAAGCACTAGCTGAATTGCTGGCGTGACTTGTCGTCTTCACTGTTTGCGTGCTTACGATTTGCAACTGCAAAGTTAGATGTATACAGATATATAGAGAGATATATAGAGACTATATACAGATATATATACATACTATATATATGTATAAAAATATATATATATATGTCTACTAAACTGGGCGAGCCCTTAATGAATATAAGCTTCACATACACTTAACATAACTGAAATGTAGAGCATATAGAACATATTGTAGTATATACTTATATAGTATATATAGTATTTATATATATATATATATGGAAGCTACTGCTAATTGCTATTAATCAGTCGTAGGCTGACGTCAGTTGACAGCCTCATTCAATCAGCAATTATGTCGTGCACTATTGACCGCAACAGCAGTAAAAGCAGTTGAAGCTGTGGAAGCTATAGAAGCAGCAGCAGCAGCAGCAGCAGTTAGTGTACTATATATATATATATATATATATATATACTATATATATATATATATTTGTACACATATTGCCTATTCGATTTCTGTGTAAGATCTGTCAGAGACAAAGCCGCAACCACATGACAGCTGCTCAAAACGCAGCCACTTCAATTAGAAGCCACAGCAACAGCATTCAAGAAGATTTACCCAAGTCGAACTCTGAATGTACTACAGATATAGCTATATATAGATCTAAATAGATATAGACATATGGCTGTGTTCATGAAAATAGTAGTGCGACTGAAGGGACTATGGGACTGTGGGACAGCAAAATTTTGTGATAAATATAAGGTTCAGCCTCAGGGCAGTTCACAATCTGAAGTGTGATTATAGAAGATGTCAAGATTTCAGTATATAGATAGATAGATAGATAGATAGATAGAAAGATAGATAGATAGATAGATAGATAGATGGATAGATAGATAGATAGATAGATAGATAGATAGATAGATAGATAGATAGATAGATAGATGATAGATAGATAGAAAGATATATATATAGATAGATAGATAGATGATAGATAGATAGATGATATATAGATAGATAGATAGATAGAAAGATAGATAGATAGATAGATAGATAGATAGATAGATAGATGGATAGATAGATAGATAGATAGATAGATAGATAGATAGATGATAGATAGATAGATAAATAGATAGAAAGATAGATATATAGATAGATAGATAGATGATAGATAGATAGATGATATATAGATAGATAGATAGATAGAAAGATAGATAGATAGATAGATAGATAGATAGATAGATAGATAGATAGAAAGATAGATAGATAAATAGATAGTAAGATAGATAGTAAGATAGATAGATAGATAGATAGATAGATGGATAGATAGACTATAGATGAAATTTACTTAGATCAAAAGTAATGAAAGAAATATATATAGAGTTGACATCTAGACAGTTAAATGGATATAGGGTAAATATTTATATAGATATCGTTGCGATCATGAATAGGCAATGCGTCACACATATGTTGTCATACTCGTAGCACCCTCGCTTAGGGTATAAAAACTAGACTCTAACAATAATACGCCAGCTCAATGCTATGCAGTCATTTGTAAAGCGATTCAACAAAAATTTAAAACAATTTAGCTTATGTCACATTACGTTCAGAGAGAGTGAGAAAGAGAAAGAGAGAGAGAGAGAGGTGAGAGAGAGAGAGAGAGAGAGAGAGAGAGAGAGAGAGAGAGAGAGAGAGAGGTAGAGTGAGGTTAGCAGCACAAAGTGCCGCACCGTCAACACACAAAACTGTATTGTGTCATGCTTGATCTCTGTACTATTCATACACATATATCTATATCTATATATACATCTATATAGATATATCTGTATAGCGCGTCTATGGCCCTGTTCGCTATTTATACATGCACATATTTGTTTAGCTCAATAGTTTTAATTATAATTAACGCCGCATTGCAAATTAAAATCAACTCAACTTTTTTTTTTTTTTTTACAATTTAATTGCTCGCTGTAAAATGCTAACAAGGACGTTGTCGCTGCTGGAAAAGGCAATTCAATTATATACGCATATATAATATCATTTTATCTCTCTCTCTCTGTCTCTATATACATATATAAGAACTTGTTCATTACAGCTAATAATATGATGCTGCATGAGCTATGTAAGTATAGCTTTTAACTCTGGACTCTTAAGTTGATTTTGCTTGTTTTAAATTTGCCTTTCAAACTTAGTTCACAAAGCGGAATACCCACAATATTTCTTGCTAACTACTTTAGCTATAGAAAAGGCATATACTTAACCCTAATTATCAACATAGTTGTAATATATTGTAACTCTTTTACCTTTTAGTAACATTTTTCTTTTATTGCTCTCTCTATTCATTTTTGTGTCTAAGAGAATGGCCTTAATGGACTCTAATTGATGATTAATATTCTTCATTGACATTTAAGCAATGTTTTGACCATATTTAATATTTATATATAATTTATATATTTTAAATTTATATTTATAATTTATGTCTAATATTTCCTGATATTCTTTATGCCCCTCTGTGTAAGCTCTTTACCTTAGTTTCTTTAACTTCATTATTTGTAATAAGGAATATCCCTAACGTGATACAGAACTACATTATCTTTCTATAGCTTCAATTTCTATTGCTTGTTCTGACCTAATAGGATTTGTGAAAAAGATTCACAAAATTCAAAATTAAATTAAATTTGTTTCTTTCGTTGAATAGCATCATTATGGCAAGAAATACCCTTGATATATTTTATTTCCTATTTATTACCAGTAAGAAAGAATTACCTTAAGCTCTCCATCTAATTTAAGCTATACGAGGCAATATTATACATAGCTTTGGAGTTTATTGGGGGTATTCCTTACTTTCCTTTACCATCGATAAGATCTTTTTGTCTGAACGTAGTAAAACCCTTGATCTTTGCTTAATCATCATGTATTTTTAATGCTATATTTAAGCTCTATTGCTACTATAGCGTTAGCTAGGAATGCCCATATTCTATAATGAAAAATCTTTTTAAAAATGTTTTCCTACGTTGGAATTTTTGTCCATAGAGTGGTATACCCTTTCGGTATTTATCTTATTTTATATAGAAATTTTTATGATATAGAGTAGAGTATAGAGTAGAATACCCTTCTGCTGGTCACTTTATTTATTAAAGATATACTAATGGTATTCTATCTATCCTATTTATAAAAGGGAATACCCATACTGCACTTGAAAAAGCGATTAGTTCTACAAGGCAGTACCTTTACTGTACTTGTAAAAGGAATACCCATACTATGCTTCTGTACAAACAGCTCACTCTTAATTGCTGTAATGTAATCTAATCCCTTTTTTTCCTACTTTCGGTTGTTATTAGTCGTGCAAGGGGATACCCTCGTTATTCTTGCTTTTCCTTATTTATTGTAGTTCTCTTTTTACTCCACTCTTTTACTACATTCATCCATAAACCTTATTTCCTCAATCATCATTTTAGAAAAGTCTATTTGTAGAAGGAACACCCTTATTGCTCTTTCATTAACTTTAACTGTAAATGCCTTAATACCCTGTAATACCCTAAGCATCATTAGCTGCAGCACAGAAATATCACTTATGCATTCAATTTGACGCTTGATAAACTTGTATAAAGCTTTAACAAGTTTATTATCAGACATTAATGCATAAGTCCAGCTGTTTTTTTTTTCTTTCTTGTTTAGCTCCCCTTTTTACATAAGCCAAAGATAACGTGACATATTGAAAATTGAACGAGCATTTCTACATAGAGCAATTTATCGAATGCGGCACGTACTTGTTCGCTCTGTTGCTGTTGCTGTTGCTGTTGCTGCTGTATGGTATTGTCGCTTATCGCAATGCACATTAGCATGAGGCTTGTCAGCATTAGTTTAAAGAACTCGTTGCCCTCGTTACTCTCGACTTCCCCTACGACGACCCCGCCATAGATATATGTGGGTCAGGCCAGAGTGGAATGTCACCAGAAATGATGTGGCAACTGGCGATAAAGATAAAATGCAGACATCAACCGGAAGGGACAGTGAGAGAGAGAGAGAGAGAGAGAGAGAGAGAGAGTTGGAAGTAGACAGAGAGGGAAAACTACTTCGAGGAAGAGATAGGCACAGTTAGAGTAGAGGGAGAATTGTTGTAGAGAAAGAGTTGAGGTAGAGGAAGACATGTGCAGGCAGAGGGAAAGCCTTACTAATAAAGCTCGCTGTCCTAAGAGAGAGAGGAAGAAAGAGAGAGAGAGACAGAGAGAGAGAGAGAGAAGTGTATATAAATAGAGACAGATAGCAAAAGAGGGTTAGATGAGGTGATGAGGTTAGAGAACTAGGGGAAAATAGAGAAATAGAGTGAGATTGGTGTGGGGTGTTTTAGCAAGAGTCAGTGAGGAAGAGAAAGGGTGGAGACAGAGATTGAGAAGGGAAAGAACTAGGGTATGATTAAAGCTGAAATAGAAGACGAGATATGGAGATATAGAGATGTGTAGGGTGTAGGTGATAGAGGGAGACAGCAAGTGATGCGGTTAAGAAGGAAGAAGATATATACAGAGAGACAGAGAGAGAGAGAGAGAGAGAGAGAGAGAAGGGCGTAGGAGGGAGAGTCAGCGTGAACCAGTCAAAGATAGGGTAGAGAAAGACCTGGGCTAGAGCTGAGGCGAAGCGAGTTGGAAGAAAGAGAAAGAGGTTTACACTGTAGATGGGAGTGAAAGAGAAATAAACAAGGAAAGGGCAGAGGTTAAGCAGAAGTCGAGAGAGTGGGTCATTTGTGAGGTCTTGAGAGAGAGTAAAAAGGTTTTGTTGCGCATCCCAAGCGGATTTATGACACCAGCCAAAAACCAAAATAAAGCGCTGCAAAACTGAGTGAGTTTTAATAATTGATCAAGCACGGTCATAAAGAGAAGTAGGAGGGCCTTCTATACAGCGCCAACAGGAGGAGGGGGTCAGGGGTTAGGACAGTGGCGTGCTAAACTGGCATCAGGTAACGTCAGCAGCAGCAGCAACAGCGCCAAAGGAAGCGTGTGAAATCCCATTTGGCTAATGGCCAACAACGTTGGCGCTGAGCGAGAGTCGCAAAACAGGAAAATCAACCTGTTTTATCCGAAAGCCTAAAGCGCCCAACCCGGTCGGTAGGGTAAGAGCTGGTTACGCTTTTCACGTTTCGCCTCACACGCTGCACGTTTCACGTTTCGCATTTTCCGCGGCCCACTCGAAATTGGGGGCACAAGTACGAATGTCTCTGCGTCAAATATATATATATATATAAATATATAAAATGAAGTCGGAAAACTGGTTTCATGCCTGGCCTGGCCTGGCTTGGCCTGGCCTGCTGTTTTCCACATGACACGTTGGCCTGCTTTTCCTGGTTTTGTTTTTCGCGAGGCGCCAGCTGCAGGATCATCAGCAGCAGACGAAACAGCAGCAGCAGTTGCTGTGGCTGTGGCTGGGGCAGTGGCAGAGGCAGAGCTGGCGGCAGAGGCAGGAGCCCATTACACAACACAATCATTTCCAGGCCCTGCTTCCAGCTGCGGGGTTGGTTGCTGCAACAGGGTGTGTCAGGCATGGCCGCCGACGCCAACAGATGTAAGAAGAAGACAGCAACTTAAAGTTCTCTAACTAAGTGTGCTCGACTAGCTAGATACCCTGTAAGAAAACAGCTTAAACCTTGCTCGAGTAACAAAACAAGGGGAAAAACGACAGATGAGCAAGGGTAAGCTAAAGTTGCTTAGATAGAACTGCATTACTAACAGATACCCTATAAATAAATGAGAGTCTAAAATGAAGAACTAGTTACACTAGCTGACATTGTGTGACTATAAGATACCCTAGAAGACAGCATAGGCTTCAATTTTAGAGTCTTAGAGATAGCTTAGACTGAGTGACTAGCAGATACCCTGTACACATCGAAATCTTAACTCATTAAGAAGAGCCCACGACTGGCAGCTACTCTATAAATTTAAGCTGCTCAACTGCTGCTCTGCCTTAGCAACTAGCTTAAGTCAACACGACTAGCTGATACCCTGTAGACAAATGACAATCAAAAGCAAGCAGCAGCAGTAGCCACAGGCACAGCTACTGCTGTGGCTTAGCAACCAAAGTTCTAGTTATAAAGTTTGCAGCCAGCAGATACCCTGTAGGCAAAAAGCCTACACTCTGCCTCACTCTACAAAGTCAATAAGTGGGAAAAGAACATTAGAGTGTTGAAAACTTAACCTGCAGGCAAATAGACCAAGTTTTGCTTTACTCTAGATAACTAGACAAGAAGAAAGCCAAAAGTGGACGACTAACAGGTATCCTATAGTCAAATATACCCTGTACTTTTATGAAACTAATTCAAGTAGTAAGTATTCAAAGTGCTTGACTAGAAGTTACGCTGTAGGCCAAGAGGCTTTTGTTACCAAAACAGGCAATACGTCTTTCTCCGCTTTTTGTGTAAGCTCAATATACCCCAGTCTAAGCAACTTTCAAGGGATATTGAGTATGAAAAGAAAAACCATGTGAAAGCATTCAAAAACATTTTCAACGCCTCGAGGGTTGGCGTCGAGTTGCGTGTGTGCGTGGGTATTGCTCTGTGTGTGTGTGTGCGTGTGCGTGAGTTAGTTCGTTTATTTGTTTGTTGTCATAAAAGTCAAACAGAATGGCGACTGGGTGGTTGGGTGGCTCGGTGGTTTTGGTGGCTGCGTGGTTGAGCGCTGGCCTCGCCTGTTTATTTTGGGGGTAGCTACAGCACAAAAAGTATTTCCAGGCGATGATATCAGCGCAAAGGAAGCAGCTCGCCTGCATATTGGCCATCAAGGATGTGCGACTGATAGCGTGTCCTTATGCAAAATCAATAGGTCGCCCGCGCAGCTGGCTGCCACAGCAATGAACTCACATATTTTGCACTGGCAATAAAAGCTCCAAATCAATAAGCTAACATTTTTGATTGCGTATACGCAGCGTGCCGCAGCACCGGGCAGCTGGGGGAATTAATTAAAAATGCATGCAGCATGGCAACTGCTGCAGGTTGGCGATGACGTTGACGTTGACGCTGATGTTGATGTTGATGTTGACGCTGAACACTGACAGCATCTGTCACACTGCTCAATTGTCAACTCAAAATTTCGATTTAAAGTCAATTGCCTCAAAAAAGTCCCAGGAGAAACCAGCTGAAGGATGATGTAGCAAAAATCAGGGAGACAAATCCGCATATTTTGAGGCAAGGCGGTAGTCCTCGAGTACTCTATTATCCTTAGCCTTAAATAACATACTCCGGATAAAGTTATCTTGAGAAATCTAAGATGGTTTCTTCAGAAGGGTTTAGTATAATCAAAGTTCAGTCTAAGAATAGCATATTTAGGACATTTTATCCTCGGAATAAGAAGACAATTTCAGGATAAGCAAGCTGTAAACTAGACTGAGGATAGAAAAATATTTTTGGATAAAATAATATGCTCATATGAAGAATTGTTTGGATAAGTTCGGATGAGAAAGTATGCTCATAAAAATATATTATCCATAGGCTGATATATTGCTTTAGGATAAAATATTATATTATAGACAAATACTTCAAGCGGATAGTTTTCAAATCTATCTACTATCTTCTGAATAATATATAATTTGTAGTATAAAATTATTTATCCAAGCTAATGACATATATAAAGTAAAGACAGTTAAACACAGTAGCATTAGCATAAGAATCTATGCCAAGCATATGAAAAAGAATACTCTAAGGTAGGACTATATACATACGAGTATATCTGGATAACAGAGTCTACAGGATAAAACAGTATGCTAAATCTTTATGCTGAAGATTATAGCAGATTATACAGGATTGTTAGGCTAAAGCATACAATATTATCCATACGATGTATTTTCATTCCGGATAAGTGTAGCATGTTTGAATATTATCCTAATTATGAAAATATATTATCCATAGGCTGAATTATTAGCTTTAGGATAAAAAAGTAATGCAGGATACTCCGTATAGGCAATTTCCGAATAAGATTATATTTTCTGAAACTACTCTTCTTACGAATCCAAAGGATAAGTAAGTATCTAGAACTTATTCTGGAATCATCTGTGTAAGGAAAGATTCATTACTCACACTCTGATGCTGCCTTATCGTGCCGATAAATAAAACCTTTGCTTAACTTAACTTAATTATAATATCTCGCATCAAATTGATTTCGGTTTGTTGGCGATGCATGCATAAATTCCTCCAGCCAATTGATATGCGCAGTAATCAGCATAAATCAGAAATGTAAGTATGCAAAATCGTTCGTACGCAAAGAATATTGAAAAGGGCAACAAAAGCATAGTGACCCACATATAATAAAAGAAGAAATAAACCTATCGATATACATATATGTATATATGGAGAGAGAGTATATATGCATGTATAAATCGTGAAATGTTTGCTCGTGTGGCTACATTTAAAATTCCAATTGCCTGTTCGCACATTCGCAGATGATGCTCGAAACTCTTCCTCTTTTACTCATCTATATGTATATTTGGTAACTTTTCAGGTTTGTTGTTTTCTCAGTAGAGTTCAAGAAACTGCAGATTTATGCGACTCAATTAACATTGTGGGAAAAATGCGTTTGCCAACGGAAAGCCAAATTTCAAATAGTCAAATTCTGTGCATTGAAAAGTTACGGATGCGAAATAATTCTAGTTAAATTTAAATTGGATATACAAATTAGGTATATGTATAGAGATATATATGTATGTCGCTTGATATATAGTTATGCTTGTAGCTAGGCAGACATGCATGCTCTCATAAACCAAACCTAGATCAAGCAAACATTTCTTATTCTTGCTTTTTCAGAAAACCCGTTATTTCAGCTACGCCTCTCTATGCAATTCTCATGAATGCAATGCATATGAAGGCAAAGCTTAAATGCCAATAGATCAAGCAAACATTTCTAATTCTTGCTTTTTAAGAAAAAACGTTTTTTCAGCGACTCCTCTCTATGCAATTCTCATGAATGCAAGAACACAGCGCCTCTCTATGCAATTCTAATGAATGTAAGTTAGTCTATAGGAAATTCTTATGAATGTTTATAGGCATGGTTTAAATGCTTATAGATTAAGCTTCATAAAGCAAAAATAGTTTTTCAGCAACGCCTTTCTCTGTAATTCTCATAAATTCAACTAAGCCCTACAAGCCTTATTTCAAATTTATATATAAGAGCAGATTAAATAAGTATATTTTTAGGTATATATGTTCATATTGGTGTACATAATAAAGAGGGTAGTCTTAGAAGTTTAAAAGTTAAAAAAAAACAATTAAAATATCCATTTCTTCTTGTTTTCTTAAAATTTTGTACATACTCAAACTATGCCTATTTCTATTTAGGCAAATGCTTATTAGCCTATTATCTAAACGTATTATTATGGCTAGTATGAAAATGGTAAGCACCTTCGTGGTAAGCAAGTGTTCCATTAGGTAAGCAAGTGTTCAATCCTTATGCGTAGCCCCTAATTAAGTCATTTACTATGTGGAAACGGGCATCAAAACAAACGCCTAATTAGTTAGACAAACATATTATTAGTTGTACGACAATAGCTCACAATTATAATGACAATTAATATCAGCTATATAAATAGGGAAATCCTTTGAAAGAAAGCAATTAGTTGAGCGCAATGTATCCAAAGTATTTGAGCAAAGATTATCCGCTGGAGAAGCATTTGTTCTTTGTCACCAGATATTCGTTTGGCTTGTTGGGTTTGCGCTTCGAGCGTTTGCCCAGCATTTGGTCCACATGTTGGCTTATCTTTAATTTTGTGAATTTGCTGCATTGCTGCCAGGCGGAGTTCAGCTTTGGCTGGAGTTACATACACACCAGTCCAGTGGATGCCATGGATGCCTTCTGTCCGCTCGCCTGCAGTCTGACCACACTCTTCAAAATGGCCTGCATGTGGCGGAGTCGTGTGGAGGTTGCAGCGCTCATTCAGCGCATTAGACAGCTGACAGAGCAGCAGACGGAAGGCAAGAGAACTGAGCTAAAGAGTGGGTATTACAGGCTGGCTACCTTGCTGTGCATGCTAATCTTTACGCTGGGCTCCATCAATACGGCGGCATTTGTGCTGAGGTCTTTCTGGGAGATGTGGATGCATCGCCAGCTGCCCTTCAAATACGATATGCCCTTTCGCATGCTGTAGGTGATAAAGTATCTCAAAGATATTTCACTTTGTATCTGTATCTGTATCTGTATCTGTATCTGTATCTGTATCTGTATCTGTATCTGTATCTGTATCTGTATCTGTATCTGTATTGGTATCTGTATCTGTATCTGTATCTGTATCTGTATCTGTATCTGTATCTGTATCTGTATCTGTATCTGTATTTGTAACTAAGTCTTCTATCTCATATCTTTGATCTTCTATATTCTATCTCTATCTCTATCCCTAACTCTATCCCTAACTCTATCCCTATCTATCTACATCCCTCTTTTATCACTCTCTCTCTCTCTCTCTACCTCTGCTCCCTTTAGCTTTCCAGCTATAGCCCACCGCATGCCTCTCTATCCCCTAGCCTATCTCTATTCCACCTGGAGCGGCCAGGTAACCGTCTATGCCTTTGTAGCCACCGACGGCTTCTTCTTTAGCTTCACGCTCTATGTGACATTCCTTCTAAAAGCCTTACAAATGGATCTGCAGCGCATTCTGCGACCTGTTCAAAGTAAGTTTCCTTTCGAGTCTCTTCTACTCATTCGTCCTTTCATCCTTTAGAACCCACGCCGCGCGATTGCGAAATTTGTTGCCAACAATTGCGAATTATCATTGATCGTCACAATGATATCGTGGGCATTGTCAAACGTTTCTCTGTGATAATGGCTGCGCCAACTTTTGCACAATTTCTATCCGCCAGCTTGGTAATAGCTACGAGTGTTATCGATATACTATTGGTGAGCATATGATAATCTTTACTATATACTAAATTTAGCTAGATTTTATGAGAAAGATTTATATGGCATGAAGTCTAGGCTAAGCTGAGATAAGGTTAATGTGCTTTCTTTGGAAATTCTTTAATCTTTTGAGATCTAAAGTAAATTTTATTTTTGATTATAGTTTAAGACTTTCAGTTGCAGTTTGTTAAGCTTATTTATTCTATATATTGTATAAGATTTGGTCTTAAGTTTCAGCTTAGAAATTTGCTTTATCCTGTTTGCTAATTCCTGTTTTTCCCATCCTCCGAATTGAAAATTCAAGTTTGATTGCTTAAGTCTCAGCTGATTTTTAAAAGAACTTAAGTTTATTTCAAAATAATTTGCCTTTACCTATTTTATTTGCATTTTCTAAATAAATTTTTATTTTTTTCCAGTTTTCCGGCTATAATATCATACGCTATGTGGTCTATGCTAGCACAGTTAGCGCCTGTTTGTTTCTCTACTGCTATGGAGGCACTGAAATGTCTTTGGCCGTGAGTTCAAGTTGCCTATATAGAGACTACTATTATATATATATATATATTATATATCCCAGAGTCTGGAGCTAGGTGAGGCTGCCTACAATAGTTACTGGTATCTATGGAATCGTGAGGTGCAACAGCGTATCTATCTGCTTATCATGCGTGCCCAGCGACCCATCACAGTGCAAGTGCCCTTCTTCGCACCATCTCTGCCCGTCTTTACAGCGGTGCGTATGTGTGTGTGTGTGTGTGTGTGTGTGTGAGAGTCTTAAAGAATTTATAGCCAGAAGGACTCATTGCTTTGTTTGTTTCGCTCTGCTTTCTCTGTTGCAGGTCATCAAGTTTACGGGCTCCATTGTGGCGCTGGCCAAGACAATACTTTAGTGGACACAAAGCAATTGGAATTTTTCGTGTTACAAAACCAAATTGCCAAGGGGGGCGTGGTCACATGTATATATAGTTATATATATCGATATATATATATGTCTGTATATATCTTATACATATGTGCACTTTATGCTTGTCCTGAAAGTATGCAGCACTCTTAGCTCGAGGTTTGCTTTATACATTTTCGAAATAAATATAAAATATCTACGAGGTCTGTTCAAAAAGTATTGCGAATATTGATTTTTGAGCAAATGATGCGGCAGCTATTGTATTAGCCAGGTCTGGGAAACTGTGATTTTTTCCAGTTACCAAGAAAGGACGATTGAGCAGATAAAGACAGCAATGAAGGTGATGCTCAAAGAGATCACAACAAATATTTTTGCTTTAAGAATAGGAAAATAAAACTGGGGCATAAGTGTATAAATGAACATCTGATGGGGTTTACTTTGAAGAGCACAAAATATATATTTCTAATTTCTATACTAAACATATTCTATAAACATATTTCATACAAAGTTTTTATCTTGAAAATAATAAATAAATATAAATGTTCTTCTAACGTACATAAAAAAAAGTTATTTCTTATCTAGATTTACTCTGTTTTCGTTAAAAGCTTTAAGAATATTTTCTAAATTATAGATCAATTTACAGATAGATTCTTCTTAAAGACTTGATATTGAAAGCATCAAAATCTTTAGATTTGACTTATTTTAAAAATAATTTCTTTTATATTTTATACAAAAGAAGTAATCAACTTTGGATATTTCCTTAATATCACTAAAACCCACTTTAAAGCTCTGGTTTCTTGATCATAACTCGAAAAATTTAAGTGAAACATTTATCAAATTTGGTATGTGGCTTGAGCTGCCTTTTACCATGTCCCCACATATTGCAAAACTTATGATATCATTACACCAGCAACTCGAACCACCTGCTTTATGCACTGGCCTTCCCTTTGTTCAAAACATATCAAGTTTTCTCTTTACAAATTTCAAATTCTTGTAATATAATCCAATCTCAAACTCCATGGAATAGATTTGCTTAGTAAACGGAGATGAGTGAGTCCTAGCTGGCCAGACTGGGCAGCTGGTTTCATTAAAGTCACAGCAGGTGGGCGAGTTCGTAATTTGCATTTGTCCAGTTTATATCAAGGAAAATTTGCATATGGTTATTCGATGACAACAACAACAAAAAACAAACAACGGCAACTGCAGGTGACGTCAAAAGGCGTCACTAACGAGGACAAAGCAGAGCACTCCATGTGAGCTGCTTGATTAAAAGCAAAAAGTCAAAGGCTGCTCATATAACAACAACAATCAAGGGGACGGCATTTTGTTCAATAGCCATACGGAGCGTATACGTAACGTGCTTTATAACCAGGTAACCAAAGCAACTGAATGCTGCACTGATCTAAGAGAGGGAAAGAACAGGAGAGAGAGAGAGAGAGAGCGAGGAAGAGTGAGTGTCTCAGCTCTTTGAACACGTGCAACAGCTTTAAGTTAAAATAATTCCTTGACCATAAATTGAATGTGATTTTGAACAATTTTGTTACCTGCAAATTTAGCTGATTAGATTTACGTGTTTTAGATTAGAGAAAAGAAGAAAAAAAACCGAAGAATGGTCAGCCAGCACGAGTTCTTTTAGTGCACTTACGCTAGCTGATCTGAACGGATCGAAATCCAGTTCGCTCTATATATAACAATATAGCGAAAAAGTCAGCTATGGGACAGTTTCGTGGTTTATTTCGATTGCTGTTGGTCAGCTTTCTGTTGCTGGCTATAGCCAAAGCGGAAAAAGGTACGTGAGGGGGGTTTGAACTGTGTACTACTAAAAAAGTGGACGATTGAGTAGAATTTATATGAATTTATGTGAAGGGAAAAGAAGAAAAAATTTCTTATATAATAAACTTTAACATATACGAAGAGCAAAAAGATGAAGAGTACCAAAAGCAAAATGGAAGGCAAAGAAAGTCTTTGAGTTAGAACTAACTATATATATAGATAATATAATATATAATATATAATATATAATTAATAAAATATATGCCAAATAAAGAAATTTGAATAACTAAAGTTTTATAACATTTTTAATGACACAGACTCAGCTAGTCGCCCTGAACAGGCTTATAAAGCTGTGTTCATGAAAATAGTAGGGCAACTAATTGTTCATGAAAATAGTAGTGCCACTAATTGTTCATGAAAATAGTAGTGCAACTGATTGTTCATGAAAATAGTAGTGCCACTAATTGTTCATGAAAATAGTAGTGCAACTAATTGTTCATGAAAATAGTAGTGCAACTGATTGTTAATGAAAATAGTAGTGCAACTAATTGTTCATAAAAATAGTAGTGCCTAGTAAAAAGCGAAAAAATAACTATTTAACATTAGTTTCACTTCATATATTATATTTTACACATATTTTTTTATCTAATACTTGATTATGTTTCCATTATGTTGTAAAATTTTATATACTTTATGGCATCTGCCACGCCTGCTTCTGCTTGTCAATAAAAGCGAGTTAAGCATATTTCGAGCTGAAAGAGTTTGATGCCCAATCAGGCTGAGTAAAACGAAATCAGACTATAAAATTTGAATGCCAGACAAATTTACGCAGTTAGTTTTAGCTTGAAGACATCTTAAGCTAATCAGATATGTGTGTAAAGCATATACATATTGACTAGTTCCATTCTCAGATCAATGTTCAGTTTATAATGCCATGTACTAATCTGCTACTTCCACAAGTTTCTATCAAATCAAATACTTTGATTATAGATCGTATTTCGCTGATAGCTAGAAATCCATAATATATGGAAAGACTCGAATTCTATGAAATACAATACAATTTAGGTATATATACTAGACCATATTCACAGTCTAAGCACTAGCGATAAGCAGCCAAGAATTAGAGATTAGTTAAAAGTCAATTGTAAATTTCCAGACCGTCAGCATGGACGGACCATAGCACGCCCCGCGCCAGCCGTCAAATATGAAAAGGAAATGCTAAGCAGCTATTGGCGTGAGGATGCGCAGAAGACCCTGGCTGACAAGCTGAATGCACTGAAGCAATTGAAGCAGCAAGGCGCAAAGAATGTGATCCTGTTCCTGGGCGATGGAATGTCGATTCATACGATGACAGCGACCAGGAATCTGCTCGGCGACAGTTCCGAGAAGGTTTACTTTGAGCAGTTTCCCTACACGGGCCTGTCGAAGACATACTGTGTGAATCGCCAGGTCGCTGACTCCGCTTGCACCTCCACCGCTTATCTGGGTGGGGTGAAGGCCAACTATGGCACGATTGGTGTGAATGCGAATGTGTCACGTTACGATTGCAAAAGCGCCTATGTGGAGCAGAATCAGGTGGACAGCATTGCCAAGTGGGCACAGGATGCGGGCAAGGATGCGGGCTTTGTGACAACTGCCACAGTTACCCACGCATCGCCAGCGGGCATCTATGCGCACATCTCTGATCGCAACTGGGAAAACGATGCAGAGGTGAAGGATAGAGATTGTGATCCAGAGCAGAGCATCGATATAGCGCGCCAGCTCGTCGAGTGGGAGGTGGGCAAGAAACTGAAGGTGATTCTCGGTGGTGGTAGGCAGAACTTCTTGAATGAGACCGTGCGCGATGAGGTGGGTCATCCTGGCTATCGACAGGACGGACGTAATTTGATCAAGGACTGGCTAGCGGACAAGCAGGCGCAGAATGCCTCGGCGAGCTATGTGTGGAGCCGGAAGGGTCTAACCCAATTGGACTTGGATAATACAGACTATTTGCTGGGTCTCTTTGCCAATGGGCACTTGCCCTATGATGGCGATCGTGAGCGCGACCCAAAGAATAGCCATTTGGCTGATCCATCGCTAAGCGAACTAACGGAGGCAGCTTTGAAGGTGCTTCGCAGGAATGACAAAGGATATTTCCTATTTGTGGAAGGCGCACGCATTGATATGGCTCATCATTCGAACTATGCGCGTCGCTCGCTGGAGGACACCGCCGAATTCGCTCGCGCCATACAGAAGGCACGTGAAATGACCGACGTGGAGGATACCCTAATTGTCGTGACGTCCGATCATTCGCATGTGATGACCATCAATGGTTATCCGGTAAGCCACAAAACTTATCCGGCTGTTATCCAATACTAATTCCATGCCCTTACCTCTATAGCTGCGTGAACAGGAGATAACGGGCTTGGCTAATGCGATAGCCGACGATCATAGACCCTATAATATACTCTCCTATGCCAATGGACCCGGCTATGAGGGCACCTACACTAAGGCAGACGGTCGCAAGCCCATTAGCCAACAGCACACGGAACATCCGCTGTATGTGAGTCCGGCTATGGTGCCACTCTATGCCGATACCCATGGTGGGGATGATGTTGCCGTTTTTGCTTCGGGTCCATTTGCCCAGTATTTCAGCGGCAATTACGAGCAGACCAATATTCCAGCTATGATGGCGAGAGCTGCTGCCATCGGACCCTTTGCCAATGTTCAGCCTTAGGTGCGCGTTCTCTCTCTCTCTCTATCTGCATGTGTTTGGTGTTCTGTCCTGTTATTTTGTTGTTGTTATTTTGTCAATTCAAGTTGCCAAATGCAATTAAAATGTTAGCGCAATAGCTAAATGTACTGCTCATGACAGTGTTTTTTTTTTTTGGAATACTTTAATGTGGGGTATATCACTTTAATGGTCATTATGTAACAGATAAATGTTTCGACTCATAAAAAACATATGGAAACTATTCTTAAAATTTGTTGAACTTCTTTCTTTATATTTAATATTTTAAAATTGTTTTTAGCTATTTGTAAATCTTATCAGCATTGGCTATGCAAACTATTGCTGAAAAGTTTTTAGTTATTTCTAAATCTTATCAGCTATTAGGCTTTATTATATCATTAGACTTTATATAGTTAATGTATTAAGTTTATAGAAGATCTTTCTGATTTTTGATAAAAAAAAAACTTCCCTAAAGAACTTTCCCAGTCATCTTTAGCTATCAAAACCCAATCAAAAACTGTCCCAAATAAACACTTCTCACATTTCCAGGGTATTCAATAGTCGTCTTAACCACAATCAATAAACAGTTTTGTTTGTTAGCCAAGTTTTCGTAAATGGAATTGGTTTTAATTGAAAGCCAATTGATTGCGACAGCAGCACAATTTCCTGTCAATTCTCGCTCATAACAGAGACACGCCGAGTTCGATTCACAGGTGAGCAGCAGGTGCAGCTGCAGTTGCAGTTGCACTTGCACTTGCAGCTGCAATTCAATTAACAGACAGCTTCAATCAATCAAACCAAATAGACGGGATTGATTCGTAAACTGCATTAGTTGCTTAAAAGTTGGCTAAACTTTTCTTACTCCAGTTCGAATTGTTTTCATAAAGAGCTTTCAGCAGTACAACTAGCGCGGGCACGATTAATGAGTAAATGAACTATTCATCGTTTAAGCGATTAATTAGTTTGATATAATTTGGTTAGCTAGATTATCGATTAATCGGCTTATTAGATTAGGTATTTTCTGCCAGCGCTAAGAAAATTTAATAAGAGTCAAATTGGAGCAAATTTCAAATTGAGAATGTTAAAGCACAATATATATAATATATATTTATATATTTATATATATATATATATTTACTATGCTCCAGTTACGCCCGCTTGCCATGGGGAATTACTAAAGTCCCGCCCCATCTGGGGGCAGCTGCTGCTGCTGCTGCATGCAATTTGATCACTGGGCCAAAGCCGCAACGACTAACCACAGCTGCCCCGCCCCCCTATGGCAGAGCTGCGCAAAATCTCACACACCTGTCTCTGTGCGGTCTAGCGGACATTCCAATGAACTTCTACTTACCAGCATAAATGCCAACAGCAGCAGCAGCAGCGGCAGTGGCAGCAACAATTTGGTCATTGTCACCCAGCGGGGTTTTGTCATGCTTCACAGCACACAAATATGTTTCACACGCACACACACACACACACACACACACACATACATATATGCGCACACATACACTCGCGTTGACAATTTAATTAAAACACGCAACTTGTCGCGCTCAAGCGGCAAATATGGCATTTGTTGCCTTTGCGCTTAGCTGGCGCTAGCTCTGTGCTATCCTTTAGCCTTATTATTATTAAATTATTTCTGACATTTTTCAATTATAAACAGAACACATTTTGCCTTTGGCACACATGGCAATTAGTTTTCCTTTATAGTCAAATTCACGCTGACTTTTTGTTTTGCTTTGTTTTTAGTAATGGCAGCTAAGGCCTTGACTATCGATATCGTTTACTGCTCGATAGGAAGTTAGCTGCCAAATTGAGTAAACGCCATTTTTGTTTTAATGATGGCCGCTGCACGGCTGTCTTTACACAAAGAGCGCAATGTAAACAAACGATATGAAAAGATGAGCGAAAGGCGTAATGCAAACGTTATGACATGACGTAATGCAAATGATATACGTTGCAGTGACAGATTAAGCAGTGCAGCATACGATATGCTGTTTTTAGTTGCAAGCAAAAGAAACGATATAAGGCATATCGTAAGCACTTTATATGCAGATAAATATCGTAAGCTGGTCAGATATATCGTAAGTGGTCTTTTGGGCTTTTAAATTAGAAATAATAATAACTTAAGATAACAATTAATGATAAATATAAATAAATAAATAAAAAGAGCGGCTTAATTTTCATATTTTTCAACTAAATTGCGCATACGCAGCGTTTTCCCTGAGGTTTAGGTATATATTCAGATGTTTGATGGATAAAAAAACCCATTGAAATGCCATTAACTTGATTAATAATGGTAAATTCCAAGTGGGAGTGAATTCTATTAGCTAGTCATGTCTTGGCCACAGTTGTGCATCGTTTACTTTTTGGTCCTAAATGGCCTAAGCCATTTCTATCCGGAACTGAAAACGCGAAAACTTCACAGATCGAAATATTTAAGAATCTATAGCGCATGCCACAACTGCTGGATCGTAGCTGGAATACCTGTGCTTCTACATGATCTGCTGATGGTTAATTCTGCGCTGCGCTCGACGCTGAACTCCAATCAGATTAGGCTGGCTAACCTCTTCTTTGGCAGCTTCAGTGTGGCCTTATTCCTGGCCTGCATTCACTGTGCACAGGTGCTACAGGTGTCCATATGGCGGATGCACGAGAAGTTGAGGGCATTAAGTCGGCCAGCAGCGGCTCCTTTAAGGCTGCTGCTCTCGGTCAAACTGCTGCTCACGCTGCTCGAATTGGTGTTGCAGCTCTACTTGCTCACCTCCAGTTGGAATGCGTCCAGCGCGTATCAGTGCCTGGGCAGCTTTTGGAAGTTCTGCACCTCCAATATGATTTGCGCCGCTTCGCTGCTGATCTTCAGTTTGCTCTGGCAGCTTGCCAATAGCCAATTGGCGCTGCAATTCCAATTGGAGCAACTGTTGAGCCAACGGCCAAGGCAGCCACAACAACTGCTTCGACTGCAAAAGCAACAACAGCAGCTGCTCAATATCGTATCCAACTTCTGCGCCACATTTCGTCATATTTTACTTTGGTATTTGCTGCGCCTCGCTCTGACTGCCATACAAAGTGCTTACTTTCTGATAAGAATCCAATTTGGCAAACGGCATTCGTATTTAAATTTGAACGCCGCTCTGCTCATTTCCGTTGTCACTTTGCATGCCTTGATGGAATTTTATCTATTGAATTTCTTGGCTGGTTTCATTGAGCAGCTTCGATTGAATATCCTGCGCATCCTGCAGCGAGCCCAGCCTCAAACGCAGCTCATTGAACGTATCGTAAGTATGAGACTGATTCGATAATGCAATATCGTAATTCGATTGGTTTTTGCAGAACTCTTGGTTGGCTCTGCAGCTGAGCTACCAGAGCAGCAGAATTCACGTCTTTGGCATTTTCACGCTCAATCGCTGTTTGCTCTTCTATCTATTGGCCCAGTCGGTGGAACATTCGCTATATATGATACAAAATGATTATCTAACTGTTATGTAAATGTAAATTGAAATTTATGTATGGAATGCAAATTTTAAATATCAAAACAATGAATCATAACGATATTTCCTCACGCACGATAGCTTAGCGATACATGACAACACTTCACTAATTTTAGTATTGTTAAGTGCCAGAAAGTCCTTGCCTATCGATATCGTTTTATGCTCAATAAGAGAGCCAGCTGCAAACGCCATTTTTCTTTGCTTCTCACTCTCATTTTACGATATACGTGCAGTGTGTAGCGCTTGATAATGCTGCTAGCTGCGAATAGCGTAAGCGCAGCATAACCAAACGATATGCGATGACAAATAACGTAAGCGACATTTGTGTGATTTAAGCAATTCTATATTAGGATTTAGTGAGTTGATTTTGTGACTCATATCGTAAATTAAACTACTTACGATATGCAAAGTATTTATATATATATAATGTATACTTATTTATTAGCTTGAGAACGAAAAGTAAATTAACGATATTTGTTATGCTTAAATATCGTAAGCCAAACAGTATTCCATTAATGAAATTAGTCATATGTATATGTGTATGCATGTGTGTGTATGTGTGTGTGTAGGAAGAGACATTCCAGCAAATGTAACTGTGAATGTTTGTGAGATTCTGTCTGTGTGTGTGTGTATTTCTGTGTGAACCCTTTCCGAAAGGACACGTTTTCACATTTGTAGCAAGCAATTTATTTTCGATTTCGAACTGTTCCAAGCTTCTTCTCTTTTTTTTGGGTAATTTCCGTTTTCCATTTCGATTCTAACAAGATTATATTTTAATTTGCAGCATTAGAAATGTTTCGGGCTAGGGACATACAAACAACTCCAAGTGGACTCCAATTGGATAACAGAGAAAGAGAGAGAGAGAGAATGAGAGAGAGCAGAGCAGAGGGCCAAAGGTGGGTGTAGCTGGCAAGAAAGTTGTGAAAGCCAAAGCGAAGCCCAAAGCTGAGAACCCACTAGGAAACTGGGTCAGCAGTCAGCGGCGAGTGTGTAGAGCGCGAAAGTGTGGCGAGAGAGGGAGATGGAGATACATACAAACATGCACACACACACACACACACACTTATACAGCTGCTAGTAGAGAGCGTGTCAGAGATAAAACCGAAATCCAGTTGTGTGGCTTTTCGTGGGAGCCGACCACCAAATGCTTTTTTGTTAAGGGCCACAGCATTTTCCTGCATTTGTATCTGTCAGCTACTTGCTGCATTAGAAACAAGCAACAACAACAACGACAATTATGCGCCAAAACGCTGCCAGATGAGAAAAAAAGAAGAAACGCTAGAAAAAAAAATGACTTCAGCATACAGAAAATGTGTTCAAACTAATGGCGCTGACTCAGCCTCAGTCGCAGACGCTGCCAGAGAAACAGAGAGAGAGAGAGGCCGAAAGCTTTGCTGAGCTACACAAAACTACATGCTCCGTACATACATACACACATACATATGTACACACTCATTATACATACCACACATACAGATACATACACAGCGACCAAATACGAACACGTGACAGCGCATGTGTGTGTGTGTATTGAAGCTGTCGCAGTCGCAGCTTTTTAACGAAACTTCTCGCTCGCTCTCTTTAGCCAGAGCGCGCGCGCACTTCTAAGCAAATTCAAATTCGACGCGCTTTTTGTAGCTTTCGCTGGCACATTATGTACAAAGTGTCGTGTGTGTGTGTGTAGGGGTGTAACATACAGCGAAGAGGGGAATTTTTCGCGCAGCGACTGCGACGTTGACGCAGCATTTAAGTGTGCCACATTTTTTTATGTTTGCTGCCCGGTTGCCAAGCGCGCGCACTCACACAGTTACAGCTACAAAAAATACATACCGACATTCTGTTTTTTTTTCCTTTTCCTTATGTCAAAATTGATGTGAATTAACAGCCAAACGTTAGCGTTGACTGCAGCATTTCAATTACATTCAGAATTCGTGTCAAATGTATATTTACAAAAATACATACACATATTTCAATTGTTTTGTATATCTGTTGTTGCAAACAACAACAACAACAACAGAAAAAACTATTTGTCGTTTATCGACATTTCGTCTGTTTACTTAACCTAAATGCGCGTCTCATACCGTCCCGCTCACCCACACTGGGCTTATGTAAGTCTGGGTGCGGAAGTGGGCTACACATACAGCAAGCATACATACATATGTATGTATGTATGTATGTATGTGTATATAGCAAACAGAGGGGCGAGACAGAGACGAAGAGAGGTAGGGCAAGAGCGCGCGCGCAGCCAGGGGCCGCCCTTTGCTCTAATAAATACGAGCTTTTTTAAGTGTACGCCTACACACAGCCACAAAACAAAAAGCTGTAAGCTAGAGATAGGGAAAGGGCGAGCGCGATGGCGAGGGCGAGGGAGGTTCAAGAGAAACGCAGCATGTGTAAAATTTTGCCATTTATACATATATTTTTTTTATATTATTCCACTTAATGCATAAAGTTACTTATATCGATTTAAATGGGATTACATACATATATAGATATATTTTTTCTCTCATTATTTCTGCATGTACACAAGAATGGAAAAATGTTAGCATAATCTTTGTTTTTATAAATTGTTGCATAATTCAATTAGTCTATAAATGAATTGTGGGTGCGCGTCTGGTTGTGGGTGTGGGTGTGGGTGTATGTGCGCCCCGCCTTGGCCTATATTTGCCTATTATTATTGTACACAATTTACTGCCATTCAAGATGCAATTGATACATCAGATATATACACATATATATATATAGTATATATGTAAACTAAAAAAGTTGCTGCTTGCTTTAAATATATTTAATTAACTTTAAAAATAGACTAAAATCAAAAGTGCTGCAACTTTCAACTATATATATAAATACATAAATATATATAAATATATATACTCCTGATCTTGATGCATGTAACAAGGTATAGGTTTCAGTGCCAATGACAATTAGTTTTAAAAAATTAAGAGCAATATATGTAAATTGATGTATATATAAAATGTTTTAAAGCCAAGCGAAAACATTTAAAATATTATTTTCTTTGTGTATACAAAAAATTAAGAGTGTATCGCAAATGATTTTTAAAAAACAATCGTAACAATATATACATATACAGATACATATATATAGGCATATATATATATTTGAAGTCACTATATTTATGTATATGTATATATATATTTATATAAATTTCATATGCGCCTTGTTGCTGCTGCTGCTTGTTATACCCTGAACCCATTGAAAATGGCAAATCAGGGCATAATGTTTTTTGTTTTGTTTTAGTTAATAATATTAATAATTAATTGTTTATTGTTGTTCTTTATCAATATAGCAACAACAACTACATATTTACATTAATTTTCTTTAGTTGTTTTTTTGTTTGTTTTTTGCCATTTTTTTTACATTTTTTTTTTTGTTAAATTTCTGTTTTTTTTTCCTGGCATAGAGAGCTGCAGGGGCGCGTGGCATTATTGTGCCCAGGTAGAAAACCACAGGTAAATACAGGCATTTGAATTTTCATTTATAATTATAATACAACTGAATTAAAAATTGGTTGTTTTTGTTAATTTGTTGCTTTAACATTTGCTGGCATTTAAAATGTTTACCTTTCGCTTCGAATCGGTTAGGTTAATATGTATGTATGTACGTTTGTTTGCTGGTTTATATATATATATATAGATATATATCTCAACACAATTAGTTACTACTAAATACAGTTCGAATTTATCATATATATATATATATCGGTATTTAACAGCTGACTCTTTCTATCTTTCTTTTTTTTGCTTTTTGTTTTTCTTTTTTTATGTTTTTTTTGTTGGGTTTTCTTTGTTTTTTAGGTTTTTTTTTGTAGCTCTTCGCTTTTGTAATTTCATTGTTTCATATTTTGCTTAAAACGATTTACTAAAAACTAAACACATCTCGTTAGTATATATATATATAATTGATTTTATGATGATTTTTGTTGCCCCGGCTACGGCTCCAACTACGGGCACGGCAACGGCTACGGTTACGGCTTCAATTGCGACGTCTGCTGACTGCTGGATGCAGCTGCAGCTGCTGTTGCTGCTGCTGCTGCTGTTGCTGCTGTTGTTCTGGCTGTTCGTTCTTTTTATATTATTATCTGTTCGCAAATCCGTGCGCTGCATTTACTCAGTTAATGTTGACCACCTCCTGGCTATCGACGACAACGGCGCCGCCACCGCCACCACCGCCGCCAACTCCACCACCAGCACCACCGGCTCCAGCATCGATGGCCATATTCAACTGTTGGGTAACATTCGATTTGGCCAAACACGAGCGGGCGACTGATTCAAAGAGTCTGCAATGACATTAAGAAAATATTGTAAATAAAAATAATTAATTAATAAATTTGCTTAAATCAAAAAAATATAGATATATATATGTATAAAAAAAAACTTAGTAATATATAGATATATATTTTGAATATTATATATTTTGATTGGCAAACGTTACAAGTTAATAATCGATAAAATGTTTACGAATGTTTCGGGTTGAAATTTGATTTCTTTTTTGTTTGTACATGGGATACATAATGGGGGCACGTGTGTGTGTGTGTGTGGGAGTGTGTGTATGATACAATTACTTGAAAAACTTGAGATAATCAGTTTAGTTTTTAACAAACTTAACAACTCTTGCTCTATATTATTATGCTGCACACTGAATGCTGTTCAAAGGCTCAAATCGATTAAATACAATCAGACATTCACCAAAATATCTGAAAGCAAAACGAACGATAAAAACCATAAATAATCGCGCAACAGGTGTAAGAAAATCAGCTGTGCGTGTGCAAAGGTGTGTAGAGGTGACAAATACATATATCTAACTACATATACTAATTAGTTAATAAACAACAAACACCTTCTATCTCTACTTACTAACTCTAAATCGCTTACTTTGTTATCTCGGGTGCACAGTGCACGAAATCGTGATCCCAGAACTTATAGATCGGATTCTTGATCAGTTCAATGAATGTGATCAATAAGCCCCATGGATGCGGACGATTTACAATCAAACGTTCGAGTAGAACACGCGTTATCTGCTCCTGTATGGCCTCCGAATTGGCCTCGGCAAACAAATGCAAAACGGCACAACTGAAATAGTGTGTGTGACTATTCGGATAGCGCAACTGATTGGCAATCGCATTGAGGAACAGATAACGACCCTCTGTATCTAGATCGACAGCCAAGTTCTGAAAGATGTCCATGTGAGCGCTGTGCGCTATGTTCGAGGTGTTCGGCACAAAGTTCTTGTTTCTGTAGAAATGCAGAGATATACAAAAATAGTTTATAAATTCCATTATATTATATGCTAGTGGTCAGCGCTGTTCTCACCTGATCAGTGCAATGGCCTGGGTGCCAACATACATGACCAACGCATTCATCAGGGCCATATTGTAACGTGTGCCCGGCTCTGAGGTTACCTGCAAATGGCCGCGTAGCTCTGATAGGAAAGTGACAGGTGCGCGTGCCTTTAAATACGAATCGAGATCGTTACGGAAATTGGATGGCTGTATATTGTTGATATAGCTTTTGCACACTTTCGGCGCATTGCTGCTGTCCGACAGCATGTCGACTTTCAAATTGGGCGTAAACGGATCCGGCAGGCGCATATTGCGCGGAAATGCCGACAATATAATATTACGCATCTGTACACAATTTGGGGGGATTGTGTCACAGAAACCAAAATGATAATCGCATAGGAATTCTGGGAAATCGTGCAACAGCACAAGCAGGACACGCAGCGTGCCCTTATAGAGCAGCTGCACGGGTTTGCCCAGCTCGGTGTTGCGCAAGAATGGTGCGAGATATTTGAAGAGATCCTGCAATAGCTGTGAGTATAGTGGCCAGCCCTTTTGGCCAGGTATCTGGACCAGAATGCGGCCAAGGAAGACGCGATGTGAGATTAACTCCAGCCAGGCAAAACAGAAGCCGGGCGCCACGCTCGGATTGAGCAGATGATATGTGTAGGCAAAGGCCGACACAATGCTGTGCATCAGCGACTCCAATGTGCTGTCCGCAGAGCACAGCTCCATGAAGAGCATCATAAAGAAGCGATGATAGCCCACTTGCTGAAAGCCAACGCCGCGCATCTCATGATCCTTGATCAATGTGCCCAGCACAATGCCCAGCACCTTATTGAGCAAATTGATCTTTGTCGTCGGATTGCCAGCCTCGCCCGAATGCCTAACCAGCATAGCAATCAAATGTACAAATGCATCGATCCATTGGAATATCTTGTTCTTGGCCTGATTGATGGGCAAGTTGGGATCCCCGAACATGCGGTAGACAACGTCTGTGCAGATTTGCGTTGCCTGCCGGAAGAAGCGTGTTATCAAATCATCTGTCTTCAGGATCCCATAGTTGTTCATCTTCTGCACAAAGGCGCTGAAATTGCGCGAATCACGTGTTGTCTGCTGATTCTGTTGTGTATAGAGAGCGACCCAATCTTTGAGCAGAAATTCGGTCTTCTCCTGCAGGCCAGGCGGATCATCCATTTCAGATGACTATAACAAAAGAAATATCTATTAAATATTGTTCTTTATATATAGAATGTGGGTTACATGTGAAACTTACTCGAACATGATGCATGCCTGAGTGTATGTAATGTGATGCGCCGGTGGGATAACGTTCACCTGGATTGAATGAGCCATAATCACTTGTATTTAGATTGCCCGACCAGAGCGTCTCAATGGCATTCACAATGCATTCGGGATAGCGATGACGCTGCTGTGACAGCCGTCCAAGCACCTCCACCGTGGCCATAAATTCATTGTCGGAGACAACGTTTATGACCCGATCCTCCATGATGAGACGTTCGAGCAGCGCAATGCCAAACGAGATGGCCATATAGTTGCTGCCATTATCCATGCAGTCGCGCAACATGCCATCGAATTGATTCAGATTCACGAAATGTGATGTGATGAGCGCGCGTGCAGCTTCCACATTGTAGCGCACCTCCTCACGTATATCGAAGAAGCATTTGGTCACCGCCCGCTCCGTATTGGGTGCACCGAAGCTGTTGTGCAACAAGCTGAGAATACGCAAGTGTATGTCACGATAGAGTTTCATTTGCTCGATGTGATCCTGTACGTTGATCAGGCCCTCGGTCAGACCTTCCACGGCACGTGTCAGCAGATTGAATGCCGACTCCTGATCACGCAAACGTCGTGTGGCCATCAATGCATTGAGCAGTATGTGCATTTTGCTAGCCTGCAGCTGCAGAGTCGGCACATTGATGGCCGTATTCATGAAGGCCTCCATTTTGCTGGCTACCTCGGCATAGACCATGCTGCTCTCATCATTGGCAAACACATTCGGTGGCTGCAAGTCCTGTGGCTTGGGCACAAATAGGGCAATGTCACGATCACTCATCTGCTGAAAGCCGGGAATGCTGCGCGCGAATTCCGAATATACGGCGTAGAGTGTGGGTGGAGCTGCACCCACCTTAAGACGCACTGGCTCCGGTAGACGTTCCTGTTGATAGCTCAAGATCTGTGCATCGACAAATCGGCTGCCCTCTTCGCGTGCAATTTTGCGCGTCTCAAAGTCGGTCGACAGCCGTCGATCGATCTCGAGCGCCGACTTCTCAGCTGATGTCTTCTGTATAAATGCGCAAACCAATTCGACATTATCATTGGCCAGCTGCATGGACGCCGCTTGTATATCGGACATGCTCGGCACACCCGTCAACGCGGACATGAATGCCTTATGCAAGTTCTGGCTAATCGCCCGTGCGATCTCATCCTTGCCAGTGATCATGGCCATGCCAGCGGCGAGATTGCGCACCATCTGATGGGCGGCTGTGCGCATGCGATTCTCATCTGCATCCAGAGCGAAATCCTTACGTATTATCTGCTCAGTTGTGGCGCATGCAATGCGTATGCTGCGATCTACCACCGGCTGCAGCCAATCGGTAATTGTGCGCTCAATGGCATTGATAACGATGTGCTTGATGCCGGGATTCGTATGCAGGAATGGAATATTATTGGGCATCACCAGCTGTTGGCCAATCAATTGGAAATTGTTGACATTCACTTCCAGATAGGAGAAGCGTGGCTCTGGTGGTGGCAACACCACCTGACTGGGATCTGTTGGCAAGTTGGGCGATGCGACAGAACCCGATGCATTCGCATTGGACATCATCATGGCCTGGGCATCGACTTCAGCTGATGGTGGTGGCTGCGGTGGTTGTTGTTGTTGCTGTTGTTGTTGCTGCTGCTGTTGTTGTTGCTGCTGTTGATGTTGTTGCTGCTGCTGCTGTTGTTGTTGTTGCTGCTGTTGTTGTTGCTGCTGCTGTTGCTGTTGTTGTTGAGGTGGTGCTTCAATCACCTTTGGCTTTGGCTGTGACATTTGCTGTTCGATCAACAGCGCACGCGTTGGATCCTTCAGGTAGATAACAGGTTTGAGCTTCTCCAGTTCCAAATTCAGCGTTTTGCACAGAACTTCAATTTCGAACTTGAGATTAAGCTTGAGATCCGGCTCCTGATGCAATTCACCCAGTACATACATAATGCCCATGGTCCAGGGATTGGGAGATTTGAATATGCGCGACTTGGCAGATGATTCCAGGATCTTTGCCACAAATGGCACCACAAACAACAGCTCCTGTTGACCCTTGTGATATGCCTCGGCCAGCAGGGACTTCAAGTCCAAATCCAATTGCAATATGGGACGATTGCGACCAAGCGTCATCATGCCCAGCCAATGGCCGAGATTCTTGAGCAGACTGCGATCCGAGAAATTGATCACACCCTTATCAGAGCGCAGCAATACCTTAATGTTACGCAACGTCTCCTTGGTCACATAACGATTAATCTCAACATTCTTCAATGCATCCAAAAAGTTGTAGTACAGCGTATGAAAGTTGAATTCCATCGAGGCACGTTTGAGTACCAAATATTGTGCTAACCATGGCCAATACTCCTTGGTCATGATCTCTTTGATCTCTTCGCACTTCTGCGGTATATTCAACTGGCTGAGATTGTTAAAGATGAACGCTGTCTTATCCTGTACGGGCTCTGGTGGCACTGTTACCTTCTCCTCCTGATTAGCGACGAGTAGAGTATCGATATTTGTGGCATTCGCAATGGATTTCATGCGCGTGGCATGCGACACAACAACAGCCGGCTTTTGTACATTCGGAGCGGTGGGCATGTTGCCTGGAAAGCAATTTGAAATACAATTAGAAATGGATGAGGAATTGATTAGTTTACTATTTTACCTGGCATTGAATTGGCACGATACAGCGGCTCTGCTGCCCCTTGTACTATAGCCGACGAGGGTATTGTATTGCTCAGGCCGATCAGCTTCTGAGGCGGCGGCTCCTGACCATGCATGCCAAACTCCACATATTGTATCAAATGCTGTGGGAAGTCATTGAAATGCGGTATCGAGCGTATGTGCTCACAGTATTTGTTGTAGGTGTGAAGACGCGTCTTGAATCGATCCAGCGCCGTTACACCGAAATAATAGAGTTTCGAGCCTTCCGGTTTGCGCAATGCATCCAGAACGCAACGCAGCGATAGACCGAGCGCCACAAACGTGGGCACCAGATTGCGATCAATGATGCCGCCAAAGAGCTGAGCGGTTATTTGCAATTCCTTCTCTGGGTAATGGGAGAAGAAGCGATATTCCTCGAACAGATTGCGCAACATGCACAGGAAGACCTCTTGCTCGCGTCGATGACTGGACTCCTTGAAGCGTTGCAGTATATCGAGCACTTCATCAATGGAAAGCGTCGGATTGGGCTGATGATTGTAGATGCGCTGGAAGTATGAGTTCGCCTCATCTTCCACCTCCTTGGAAACGGGCATCTGTAGATCGGCCATGACCGGATTGTTGGGATTGGGTGGCGTTGGCGTCGGCTGCGGTCCCGCTGGCAGCATACGTCCCAGATTGCCAACATTTGGTGGCGGCTGCGCTGTGATTTGTATGGGTATTGGCGGATAGGGGTTGGCGCCGGCCGTCATCAGACGCGATGGAGATGCTGGAGTAGTAGAAACCAAGTTGTCTGTAGCCATTCATAAAGATACGTGTTTGGATAAATGTGAAAATTCAAAATACAAAGAGATATAGCTATGTCGTCTGATCTACCACTACTATATATACTATATACTACTTTTATATACTTACTCAGCATGTTGCCAAAGTTGAAGGCGCCATTCGGACCGCCCAGATTGAGACCAGCCAGATTGTTGGACATGTTGGTCAGGGGATCCATGCCGCCTGGTCCAAACATTTGCTGTGCATTCAGATTGCCCGAGAAGGGTTGCTGCTGCTGTTGTTGTTGTTGCTGCTGCTGTGGTGGTGGTGGCACTGAGCCAGGCACTATGCCGCCTCCAGGTAGATCCATGCCACGATGTCCACGCAGAATACTGGGTGGCGGCGGCACCAAACTCTGTGGCGGCTGTTGCTGCTGCTGTTGTTGTTGTTGCTGTTGTTGTTGCTGCTGCTGCTGTTGTTGCTGTACAGCACGAGCTTTATTTGCCATAATTGCCACATTGCCAGCCATTTGCATAATCATTTCAGCTGTCTCCGGCTGCATGCAGGTATTGATGCACGCTTGGAGGCAATTGATCATTGTGGTCACCGTTTCGGGCAGCAATTGGGCCTGCTTGGGCGGCAGCTGATCTTCGGGCAGCTTGGAGTTCGTCACTTGCGGGCAACGGCGTTGCAGCACCTTGATCATGGCCTGCATAAAGGGTTCGCCGTGATCGCGTATCTTATCGCTCAGCCATTTCTCAAGCTTCAAGTACTCGCGCCTCGATGCCAAACAGGCCAAATCGATGATAAACAGAAATGAGCGCGCATTGAGCAGCGAGGACAGTGCCTTTAGATCCTGTGCCAAGTCGAGTATACGCGACAGCTTCACCTGATCAAATTCACTGCCACGCAAATACCATTCGGACATGGCGTTCATGATACTTGGCCGCAGCTGAAAATTGGTGGAACTCCAGGCGCTGGCCAATATAACATTCGAATTGGGATGATTGCCCAGAAATGTGGGTATCAACTGATTAAACAGATCCTGACGCAATGGTGTCAATGGTGGATTTATGTGCAGCAGTGCCAAGAATAACACATCCGGACAATTTTGTGCTGGGAACTTGAACAGCTCGTGCACCTGGCTATAGTAGCCCTTGTCCGCTATCGATAGCAACACCTCAACCAAATGCAATGATTTCCATGCAGCTATCTCCTTGTTCTCAGCATCGGGTGGCGTCTTCAATACATCCAATGCCGGCTGACTAAATACGTAATCGGCAAATGAGAATATATCTGGATTCTGTAGCATTGTCGTTATCAACGACAATTGACCCTCTGTGTTAGACCAATGGCGGTAAATGCATTCCGGCTGTGGAAACAGATTCGATTGCGTGGACAATCTCAAAATGGTCAACAGCAAATCCAATCCGATGCGATCCTTTAGCACAAACTCTGGGTGATCGAGCTCTGTAAGATGTAAATTGATAATTTGGATATATATTTTTGGACTTTATGTATATTATATGGATGTATTTAAATATTTTTATGTTTCTATCATCACTTTGATCACAATTTGTGTTAATAATTTTAGAAATCTATTGATGGTTCGATTCTAAAAACTGTACACAAAAACAAAAAAAAAGAAAGGAATTTTTTTTATAAAAAAAAAAAATAAATAAATTTTGTTAAACCAAAATAACAAAATAATTCGGAATGATTAAGTGTGACAGAAATAAAAGATATAACTGAGACCTAAGGCGAACTATTTATAAAGAAAAGAGAGTTGTTTTGCTTGGTAGATACCCTGTAAACAAGTGAAGTATGAAGAATCTGCTAAGGAAATTAAAGATATAACTGAGACCTAAGGCGAACTATTTATACAGAAAACAAATCTCTATGTTTTGCTTAGTAGATACCCTGTAAGCAAGTGAAGTATGAAGAATCTGCTAGGGATAAAAATAAGAAAAATATCTAAGGATGTAGATTCGATTTGATTTAATTAAAAAGCGTATTCATCAATGGATTGATACCCTGTAAACTTGTAACTAACTTTGATAAACTGTATACAGTTCAAGTCCAAGTTAGAAATTTAACTAAAAAGCGTATTAATTCAATGGAATGATACCCTGTAAACTTGTAACTATGATAAACTGTATGCAGTTCAAGTCTAAGTTATAAATTTAACTAAAAAGCGTATTAATTCAATGGAATGATACCCTGTAAACTTGTAACTATGATAAACTGTATGCAGTTCAAGTCTGAAAGTTAGAAATTTAACTAAAAAGTGTATTAATTCAATGGAATGATACCCTGTAAACTTGTAACTATGATAAACTGTATGCAGCTCAAGTCTAAAAGTTAGAAATTTAACTAAAAAGCGTATTAATTCAATGGAATGATACCCTGTAAACTTGTAACTATGATAAACTGTATGCAGCTCAAGTCTAAAAGTTAGAAATTTAACTAAAAAGCGTATTAATTCAATGGAATGATACCCTGTAAACTTGTAACTATGATAAACTGTATGCAGTTCAAGTCTAAGTTAGAAATTTAACTAAAAAGCGTATTCATTCAGTTAATACCCTGTAAACTTGTAACTTAAGCAGCTGTATACATTAAGTGGAATCTACATATACGATTTGAGGTAATTGTAATATAAGTTTCGTGTTCATACAATATGCTGATACCCTGTATACATATATGTCTTATAAAGTGTAACTTAATTGACATCTAGATTGGTTTCTTTATATATTTATATGTCTATTTATCGCTAACACCTACCCATGCAAACCTCCTTCCAGTTGAGCTGCGGCACCAACTCTTTGAGTGCCTGCACAAACACTTCTGGCTTCCATGTCTGTGTTGCATCTGTTGTCTCCTTTTTATCCTTCTTTTCGCTGGCGGCGCTACTCGATTCGCTGCTGCCATCGTTGTTGTTGTTGTTACTGGTAGAATTTTGCTGTTGCTGTGCTGATTGCGAGGCATTCGAGCTGCTGCTGCCAGCGCCCTGCTGTTGGCCAGGCCAGAAATTTGCTGGCGTTGGCAAATTTACATTACAATCGAGCAGCGACAAGTGTCGCCTACACATGAGGCCAACAATTTTGGCAACATCTTTGGGCTGCAGCTCACGCGATCCACAGCCGCAGCACAAATGATTTCTGCAATCTTCGACGCTCGATGTAAATTCATAACCGATTTCAAGGATTAAATTAATCCAAGATGTGTCCATAATATTATTTTTGCCCTGCAA
The DNA here is from genome assembly GCA_035045365.1 of Drosophila leonis. Lineage (NCBI taxonomy): Eukaryota > Metazoa > Arthropoda > Insecta > Diptera > Drosophilidae > Drosophila > Drosophila leonis. The sequence goes on from JAWNPC010000485.1 coordinate 2,345,279, forward strand.
CAAGATAATAAATTATAAAAGAGAGTCAGAGAGAGAGATTTACAAGAGAATGGCAAACTGTACCTGATTTGTGTATATTATCTCGGATAAATGGTCATAGATATCCTCAATGCCAACTTCATTCAGATTATCTGCATTTGAGCTGCTCCAGCTGCTGGTGTTCGTCGTGTTCGTGTTCGTCGTTTCCTCCTCTGCATCAGTTTCGTCGTCGTCGTTCGATTTGGCGGCCGTCGTCGGCGTCGTCGTTGTTATTGCTGTTGTTGCCGTCGTGTTGCGATACAAAAGTGGCGCTAAAACCAATGGCACCGCCTCACGTGGAAACTCCTCGCGTAGCTTCCACAAAAACTGTGACTCCAGCTGAGGTGTCACGTACTCTCGCAGACAGCACAACAAGTATTGCAGCAAATCAAAAGAGATTTCGTGAAGACCACTAGCCGCACCTGCAGTGGCCAAATTGTGACCCAAATACGAATCAATTAGATCAGGCAAAGAGCTACGCAAATTCTCTCGTGCGCTCTGCCTCAGCTCTGGATGCGAGCTGTGGGTTACCGCTAATGCGAAAATGCACTCGCAAAGCTTGTTAATGCCAGTTAGCTTGGCAACCTGTCCAACCAACTCAGTAAGTGCAAATGGCTTCAGACTCTATTATAGTGGGAAATATATTATAGTTGCTGCTTCGATTTGGTTTAGGGTTTACGCACCTTTTGTTTGGCAAAATGCTGATCAAAGGCAAAGCATATATTTGTGACAAACGATGAGCACTGCAGTTGCCGCTGCAAATGAGCGCCCAAGAGCTTCGCCTGCAGCTGTGCGGTAATGTTCGGTGACGGATCGTTCAAGTTAAGTACCGTGAACAGGTATCGCAGACAGCTACGATCCGCTTCGAGGCCGTAATCTTGGATAAACTGCAAAGCGCACCGAAACATAGAATGACGAAAGAAAAGAAAAGAAAAGAGAAGAGATGCAGGGAGATTAGTGATGATGTCTTTTAAACCCGGTTTACCTGAGCATGTTGCCGTGCCCGGGCAGCAGAAGTTAGAGATCGATAACACATGAGCAATTCATCAAAAGCGGTCACACAATTAACTGAATAATAATTGATGCAACTATTTATAATTATCTTCTTTTTCTTCGATTTTCATTGCACACTTTGAAATTTTGACAAGTCACAAAGAGAAATGTGAAGCGTAGCTAGCTCCACAACGATCATCAAATATAAAATATATACATACAAATGTATATAAAAAAAAAAAAAAACACACCACAAACAAAAACTCAAATGTGAAACTTAATCGAGTGTACGCAGAAGCGAGACAACAGCTGTAGCCGCGCAGCTGCTCCACAACAAAAAAAAAAAAGTGCAAAGCGAAAAAAAATTTAACATACAAAGTACTCAACGCAACTTTAGGCCTACACACAGATAGGCCTTGCACACATACACACATTCATCGCAAAAGGGTGAGCAGGAAAGCAAGAGGATATTTGCTCGTGTATTGGTGTTGGTAGCCAAACGATTTTTTTCTTCTCTTTTATATATACGCATATACAAAGAAAGTAATATTAAGCATATGTCTTACCCAAATCTAATCTTATTGATGCTTTTTTGAATACGATACTCAAGTAATAGTAGACAGTAAATGTTCGCACACTGAATTTCAAGGGCTGGCGGTAGCGCAGCTGGTAGAAAACTTTGTACGCTCTCTTTTATAGTTTTTTTTTTTGCACAATTTCACAAGAGTTATTACACTAGGTTGCACGCATTGGCGGCGTGCATTGTTTATAGTTAGTAATAATGCTAGTTTTACACATTCCAAATAACTTGCATCTTGAGGCAAGCAAGGTAATTTTTTTACAAGAAACTCGCGCAGAGAAATTTTCTGCTTTTACAGAAACTGTAATGGCGTCGGCGAAAATGCATGTGCGAGCGAAATGGCAATATAGCCGTTGTGCGATTAAGTTGGCAGCGCTGTCTCTGTATTTGACTCACAGCCGATATGTGCAAAATTTGCCAACACTTATTGTATTTCTATTGCTATTGCAATTGCTCATGTTGTTGTTGTTGTTGTTTCAATTATTTGGTTATGTATTTTAAAAACAAGGTTAAATGTGAAACGTACCTGCTTTATTTGTTCGCTGCTCTCATTAAAATTTCGTTTATTCACGTGTTTGACCAAATTACGAATCTGCTTTAGCGGCGTCAATTGGTTCTCTACGTTCATAATTCTACGTATCAAATTTGTTGGTTCAGTGTTCGGTGAGCTTTTTCTTTTTTTTTTCGATTCGCTTTTCTTATTTTCTTATAATCGTTGTTTTTGTTTGGGCTCTGCTCTGCGTTCCGCTGTGTTCCGAACGACTGTGCCTTGTGGTGGGTGGTGTTGGTGTTGATAACGCCGAAAATATTGTCGGAAATACTTTTTTTTTATAATACGTATAATACGTATTTACCAATACTTGGAAACCGTCTTCGTATTGGTGCTTGACGTATTTGTTGCTTCTTCTTTAAACGTAAACGTAAACGGCGCAGCGTTTCTTTTTTGTCGTTTCAATATTGCGGCGCAAATATCCAATATATATATTATAATATATATATTTAGTATATTTTGTATTTTATAAATGTTTTTTTTTTGTTTTTCTAGTTTTTGCTATTTCATGGCAGTTGGGTGAGGCCCCCCTTTGTAGGGGCCAGCAGTAGCTCTACATTTCTTTGGTCTATTTTGACAATTGAAACCACAATGAAATTGCACAAGTCATTGGGCTAACTGTTGCTTATATTTGGTTAACTTCAAAGACCGTCCAAAATTTTGCCAGCACACACGTAATTGGAAATGAATGAATCGCACGTACACACCGACACACACACACACGCACACGCACACACACTGACAAGCGTACGTATGTACGCACGCACACAAAGGCAGTGGCACCAAAAATTTTACTTGGATTTGATTTCTACGTTTTTCTGTTGCCAACGTATGGGTACAAAAATGACTGCAAATTTGCTGTTGAGTTGGCCAAGTTGGCTAATGAATGTACTAGTTGATATTGTATTTACGTTTAATTTGGATTAATTTAATCGCTATTCGATCGCTTTAATTTTTTGTTCGTGTCTGTTCCACAATTTTAGTGATGTACAGGAAACATCGGTGCACTGTTGCTATCGATATGACCACATGCACGATGTCTGCCAGTGCTGCATAGCGTTCAACATGTGCAAACAGCTGTTGCATGCTGCTAATTAAATATCAATTAACTAAACTAATTAAATGTGAAGCTGCAGTTTTTATGCAAGAGAGTTGAAGACTTAATAAGCTGGAATCATTGAAGCAATTTAGAGTGAATTCTTGCATAGAAAAATGGAATATCAATCGAACATCATGCAGTCGGCACGTGTATTGGGTTGCATTGAGTTGCGTGTGTACATAACAAAAACGATTTCAAGCACATTTAACAGTTATAACGAGAACAATTACAGTTAAATGTGTGCAGCGCGTAGAGAAATTATAAATGCATTGCTCAAACAAAATGTGTGCAGCAGGTTAAAGGTAGCACAGTCGCGTTATTTGAGTAGCAGACATGATGCAGGCACAGGCACAGCAGCAGCAGCAACAGCAGCAGCCGTTACGTCGCACGCTCTAATTAATCCACGAAAAACTGTGAGTGATTTCCAAGAGCTCTACGAAGCAACAAAAAAGAAATTTCAATGTAAGCCTTATAATTAGTAGGCACTCTTATACACAGTCCAACTCTTATATTATGTATATCTGTGTGTGTGTATGCGTATACTACAATTACTGTTATTTTTTTTTTAGCGAAAAAACTGCCCATCGATGTGCATCCAGATGCAGTTTTTGCTTGCAATGAGCTGGACCTCAGCGAGGTGCAGGTTTATGGCTTCGACTATGATTACACATTGGCTTGCTACAAGCCGCTGCTGGAGGATTTGCTGTACAATTTGGCACGTGAGATGCTGGTCAAGCGCTTTCGCTATCCGGAGGATATCCTGGATTTGGAATATGAGCCAAATTTTGCTGTACGCGGCCTGCACTACGATGTGGAGAAGGGTCTGTTGGTCAAATTGGACTCATTCCTGCAACTCCAATTGGGCTCCGTTTATCGGGGACGCACCAAAGTCGAAGCGGACGAGGTGCTCAAGCTCTACCACAATCGCCTGCTGCCCATTGCCTATGTCGAGGGACCCAACAACAGCTATAGAGTGAGCAATCAATCCATATTATATAAATAGGATTTATAGCAATTTCCCTTTCAGCACAATACCAACTCGAAAATGGTGCAATTGGCGGATCTGTTTTCGGTGCCCGAAATGTGTTTGCTATGCAATGTTATCGAATATTTCGAAAGGAATCGAATAGATTACAATCCCGAGATTGTTTTCCATGACACAAGAACAGCGATGGGCTCATGCCATCCCATCATGCATGCCACAGTCATGAAGGATACGCAAAAATATATCGAGCGCAATGCAAAGCTGCCGAAATATTTCGAAAAACTTCAGCAGTCGGGCAAGAATCTCTTTCTGGTTACGAATAGCCCGTTTTCGTTTGTGTAAGCCAAGCTGAAATCATCAATCAATCAATCAATTTTAATATCTTCCTCTACCCTAGGAACTGCGGCATGTCCTACTTGGTGGGCGAGAATTGGCGAGATTTCTTCGATGTTGTCATCGTGCAGGCGCGCAAACCCAAATTCTTTACAGACGAATCTCGGCCAATTAGGCTGTACGATGAGAAAACTCGTTCGCATCTCTGGGATCGTGTATTCAAGCTGGAAAAGGGCAAAATCTATTATGAGGTGAAAGAGCAAAGGATGAAACAGCTGAAAGAGTGCAAAATTGCAGTTATTTGTAATTCTAACAAGAAATGTTGTTTGCATAGCAAATGTAAAAAGAAGCGCAAATTCGTATAAAAAATGTAAATTTGCACATTAAATTCAAAAACTGAAAATTCTCATCAGAAATGTTAACTTGCACAGCAAATGCAAATACTATAAATTCCTATAAGAAATGTATATTTGCATAAGAAATGCTAACGCAGTTTGCATTCTAATTGGACATTCAAATTTGCACAGTTATTGCTAAAAGTAAATTCTTATAAAAATGTTTATAGGCAAAGTAAATATGACAAATTCTTATTTGAAATGCAAATCCAATAGAAGAGGCAAAAATTCACATAAGATTTGTAATTTGCATAAGAAATGCTGAAGCTGTTTTAATTCCTATAAGAAATGCGAATTTGCATAGCAAATGATAAAGCTTTAAATTCTTAATAGAAATGTTAATTTGCATAGCAAATGCAAAACCATAAATTCTCATAAGAACTGCAAATTTGCATAGCAATTGTAAAAGCTGTAAATTCTTATAAGTAATGTAAATTTGGCAAACAAATTCTAAAGCTGTTAGAATATAAAAGCTCTGTGAATTCCTATAGGAAATGTACATGTGCATAACAAGACTAAAGCCTGAGCTGGAAATTCAGCCGTTTAAGTCTTATAAGAAAATGATATACAGCTGTTAAAATTCTTATGAGAAACCTATATACATCTGTTGCGAATCCTAATGAGAATTGTTATATAATACAGTAAGAGCTCGTTATGAACTACATTCAATTTATGTATATATAGAAATTTAAGTAAATTTTTGTTTGTATATTTCTTAACAAGCTTCTTTTAACTCCACAGGGCTCTGTACGGCAGCTGCAGGAGCTGAAGGGCTGGCGCGGTCATTCGGTGCTCTATTTTGGCGATCATCCGTACAGCGATCTGGCAGATGTTACCTTGAAGCACAGCTGGCGCACAGGTGCCATCATTAGCGAGCTAGCCGTGAGTCTTATATATACTATATATCTATCATATATATCTGTCTAATGTATAAACATCTCTTGCAGCATGAGATAAAGACGTTGAATCGTGTCGATTTCAAGATGAGCGCCAATTGGCTGCAAATGTTGACGCAGCTAATTGAGGATACGCAGGACGATGATAGCGCAGCGGCGCAGGAATGTCTCGAAAATTGGATGAACGAGCGGGATCAATTGCGGTTTGTGTACTTTATAAATATAGGGAATAAGATATATAGAAAGATGATTATAAATATTCTTCTAAATATTTACATATATGTATTACTTTATTGCATATATTTAACATAATAAACTTTCTGCTTTTCCTTTACAGAAATAAAACAAAAAACGTTTTCAACGAACAATTCGGCAGCGTCTTCCGGACGTATCACAATCCGACGTATTTTTCGCGTCGTCTATTCCGCTTTGCGGACATCTATACGAGCGACATAACGAATTTGCTCAAGTTTTCGACATCGCACACATTTTACCCGCGCCGCGGCGTCATGCCGCACGAATATGCCTCACATTTTATATAGGAAAAGAATACAAAAGAAAAAAAAAATACAGGGTATCATCACTCTGCGCCGCTCTATCCGATTTCTCTCTAAAAAGTGTAGTTTAAGCTAGCAAATGAAACAAAAGTGCCAGTGTATTTGTTATTGTTGTTGTTCTTAGAGAATTTATTATTGTTGTTAAGCATTAGCATTAGCATTAGCATTAGCATTACTATCACTGCTCAATAAAATCGTTGTAATAGTTGACAAAAATCCGCTTCGTATCCGCAGCTAAATAATTGATGGCAGCTCGCAGGGCCTGCAGCTGCTCGCTGCTGCATTTGTATTGGCCAAAAGCTGTCAAATCCATTAGAAACGTTAACGTGCCAATGTACACTATGGAGTGGGCACCATGCTGTGCTGCTGTGCCCGCCAGCAGGTAATCCAAGATGCGTGACAATTGTTGGTAATCGATGTCATCCAATGTGGCGCCAGCTATGGGCAGATAGATGAGGTGAGACATTGGCGTTTTATAGCTCAAATCAAATATGAATTCTTAAATATATTTTATACATATATAGAGAGATATATAAGGGCATTACAAGCAGTTGTGGAACTGGGAAGCAGATTGTCTTGAGAGTCTTGCTTTGGCCTCGCTGCTTAGAAGGGTTTCCTGAACGAGTCTGTCTAGTCTAGACTCTAGAAGTGGCGCAGCTGAAGGGCTTGCATCAGCATACATTGTGGCTAAAAGAGTTCTTAGGGCAGGCATTGTTAACTGGATAGATATAGCCAAGAAGTCATGCTTGTTATGCTTCTCTTTTCTCTCTCTCTCTGTCTCCATCTTTGTCTTGATTCGCGTTCCTCACCTGCTTTGGCTTCTAAACAGCCAACGATTAGCTGCTGGGCCAATTGCAGCTTTAAGCAATGATCATCCAGCAGCCAAGTGCGAAGCTCTTCAAATATTTTATACGCTTTGCGACGCTGTTGTTGCTCAGAGAGGAGGCTGAGCATATTTTCCAATGGCCCATACCAGTTGAACAACTGTTGCGCCTGGCACATGGAGCAGTTAATATTGAAGTCCGACTCCGAGTGCCACCAATTGAAGTCCGCCACAAAGATTTGCGCACAGAACTCGCAACGATATCGATAAAAGGCCAGCTAAAGAGCAGAATACAAATATTAGTTTTAGGCTTAGAACTCGCATCGGCAACCTACAAAATCCTCATCCGGTTGCTTACGACAGCACTTGGAGCACTTGCACTGAAACTCAAAGGTTTCTTGCAGCTGCTCCTTGCGCACAGCGCAACTGGAATTCCTATAGTCCAGCGTATAGCAATCGAAGATCTCCTCATCTGCCTGAATTGGCTTGGCTGCCAGGCAGCTAACCGCACGACCATCGCAGTGCAGCCGAATGGATGGGGCACACGCATGATTACAAAGGGCCAAATAGGGCAGGTTCAGTGCCGTTATCAGAGCAACTCTATGAAACTGATGCATATAGCCGAGATTTAAGTGGAAAGGCTCTCGCCAGAGTTTTGGTGCCATCGCAGGCAACTGAGAGGGCAGCACCAGGCTGTCGCCGACATGGCCATTGCAGGCCAGTTGGCTGGTAAAGCGTAATATTAGGGCAGCTATGAGTAAGTGCCAATCCTCTGACTCTCCATGCTCCACTGGCAGCTGCTCATAGAAATTGGTGCATTTGTAGAGATAAACTTGCAGGAGATTTGCGCAGAGTGCGTAATAGACGAGCTTCTCGGCAGCCGCTTTATCCAGATGGCTGATCATGCATAGGCTTAGCAAATCCTGCGTAGCAGTTGGCCAATCGTAGCTCTTCTTTGTCTTTGCCTGCTCCATTAACAAATGATAAAGCTCAGGAGTAGTTGAGCCGTTGCCCAGCTGCCGCAGCCATTGTGGCAGGTAGCAAATCACCATTCGTAGGGCCAAGTGAGAGTTGCCCAACATGCTGAACAGGTCTTTCCGATAGCCAGCACATTCGTAGCCGTGGATCGGCTCATGCAGCTGCCGGCAGTGACGTGAGCAGTAAACCACACGCTGATGGCACTGGGCACAGGGTATGGGCGCATAGAGCAAACTTGCAGCGCATTGCTGACAGATGGAGCCCGGCTTGAGCGGCACAAAGCAATCCGCTTGCTCCTTGAATATGATGTCGCCTGGCTTGATGAGCTGCGTGGCCAGCATGTGGCGTCCCTTGAAACCTGGGCTGCTTGCGCTAGAGCATATATCTATATCAATCGATTCATATTTGGATTTATATAAATTATTAAGATTTACATTTTGTGATTCTTTGCCTGCATCTGCTCATTTGCCTGCTCCTCGACTTTCCTTACATTTGCCTGCTCCTCGACTCTCCCTTCATTTGCCTGCTCCTCGACTATCCCTTCATTTGCCTGCTCCTCGACTATCGCTTCATTTGCCTGATCCTCGACTTTACCTTCATTTGCCTGCTGCTCTTGCAGTTTTGTCAGCTGTTGCTGCAGCTGCTCCAATTGCTTGGCATAGCCCGCATTTAGCTGCTGCTGTTGTTCTAAGCACGCCAAGTGCTCGCTCAGTTTGCTAGCATCGCCCAGCTGCCAGGCGCAGTGGGCCTGTCGCATTGTCAGCTTATGTTGCAGCTTCTGTGGATAGCCATACTCAAGGGCACACGCACAATCATCGTAGGCTTCCTTGTATAGGCCAAAATCGTGCAAGGCCATGGCACGATTCGCATAGGCCAAACAGAGCTCCTCGTGAGCATTCCTTGCCTGCAGTATGGCCTCTGTGTACAAGCGACATGCCAGCAGTAAAGACTCTTTTCGATCGGTGGCATTTGTCTGCGATCTGTTGGTGTACACTGTATTGCCTTGCTCTCGGCTGGAACGCGAACGTTCGGCGCAGGCTTTCAAATTGTGTGGCTCTTCTAATGAGTCGAGCATTTCGTGGGTTAACTCATTGAAACGTTGCTGCTTGGCTGCTGGCAGTGTATGCAATAACTTCACAGTTTCCAGTTCGTTTTGATAGCCGGCAATAAACGGCACTAACTCGTTTTGTTCACCAAAAACTCTTGATAAAGTCAACATTTTACTTGAAATTCAAATTTTAATTTGTTGCCAAAGTCAGCACATCAGCCCATCAACTATCGATATCGATATCGATATGCACTTGAGCACAAACAGCTGTGCTGTTGCTTCCATTTGTGGCGGGCTTTGAAAATGCAAATCAGCTGTTTTACGCCAGTGTTGATTAGCAATAGCTGCAGCTATCGATAGACGCAGCTGCTCAGCTATCGGTGACTTAGTTATTTTATTTTTTCAGTAGTGATGAGTTGAGATTTAATTTCAATTTATAAAAGTTATATTAAACAATGGACTTGCAACAATTGGAAGAGGAGGCACGCCAGGCAGCGCTCAAAGATATACAAAACATGCTGCAACGTCCTGGGCAGCTGGAGAAAGTCGAACAATATCGTCATCGCATAGCACGCAAAAAAGCATCCGTGGAGGCGTTGCTAAAAACGGGCATGCAAAATCAATTGGAGGGCGTGCGAGTGGGTCTGAAGCAGCTGGAGACGTGTATGCAGGATGTGCGTGAGGTGCGGCGCCGCATGGTCGAAGTGGAACGACTGCTCAAAGGCGTACCAGAGATATACGACGCACTGGAAGTAGTGCGCGAGGAGAACACAAAGCATTCACAATATGCAACGGCTATGGAGAATCTGAAGCACATCTTCAATGTGGATGCCAGTGTGCAGAAGACCATGGCACTCATAGACGAAGACAAGCTGTTGAATGCGCATCAGTGTCTGGCCGATTTGGAGAACTCGCGTGATGATCTGCTCTACGAGCTGCACAAGCAGCCCAAGCAACATGCCTCCGACAAGATCACGCTCAAGCGCCACTTCGAAAAGGTCGATCAGGTGTCGCAGGCACTGGAAAAGAAGCTGCGCCTGATCATCAGTCGTACCCTAAATACGGTGCGCAAGAAGCCGACGGTAATTGTCACTGCGCTGCGAATCATCGAGCGCGAGGAGAAAAATGATCAATTTGCGCTGCAACAGCAAAAAGTGACGAATTTCTTGCCACCTGGCAGACCAAAGGCATGGCGTGCCATGATCATGGATGTCCTCCAAGCAGCTGTCATCACACGCATCGAAGGCTCCAAGCTGGAGGAGCGTGCCGACAACAAATTGTGGCTGGTGCGCGACTTGGAGATATTGCGCCAAATCATTCTGGAGGATTTGCGTGTGGTTAAATCCTTATGCGTTCCCTGCTTTCCACCTCATTACGATATATTCAATGAATATGTCAAGTTCTACCATGAGGGACTATCGAGCTATGTGAGTCATATAATTTATGTGTGAAGATAGAATCCTAAAAAAACAATTTCCTTGGACTTTTTCTGCTTTCTTGCAGCTGGACAACATTGTAAAATCGGGTCTTCAAGGCAATGAATATGTGTCCATGTTAGCTTGGGTTATGCACACCTATCCCGGTGCTGATCTAATGTCCCATGCCGATCTGAATGTGGACGTACTTAAGCTGTCGCGTCCACTGCTCCATCCGGAGCACTTGAAATCTCTAGAGGATGAATATTTGCAGAATATGGAACGTAATTATCAGGATTGGATGACCAAGACCGTTGATTCGGAGAAACAGGAATGGTATTCCGAACAGTTGCCCGATCAGCGAGATCATTACTATAATAGTGCTGGCCCCGTGATCATATTCGAGATGATCGATCAGCATTTGCAAGTGACCAATACCATACACCAGGAGCTGACCTTTAAGGCATTGGTGCTCAGCATCCAACAGGTGGAATTGTTCGGACAAACTTATCTGAAGAATGTCATTGAATTGAAGGAGCATCATTTTCGGAATCGAGATCAAATCAAATACTTCACCCACTATATCATCACAATTGTGAATAATAGTCAGAATGTTGTGGAGATGGCACAGCAGATGAAGCATCTGTTTTGGCCCAAATCGAGGACGGAGCATTACGAAGATTTTGAGAAGCTGTTGGCCACATTTCAAAGGATTCGCGCACATGCAGCCAACTATTTGCTGGAGGAGGCCTTCCTCGACATGGAATGCCATTTCAATGATCTGTTTACGATCAAGTGGCTCGGCAGCAGCATTGCTGTGGACACGATCTGTGTGACGCTCGATGATTACTTTCAGGATTACAATCATTTGCTGCCCGCCAACTTTGAGATGGTGATCAATGAGGCACAGAAGCTGCTAGCGAAGCGTTATATAAGAGCTCTACTCTCGAAGAGGCTTTCGAAGACGCGCAGCGAATGCGATGCAATAACCAGAAAAATCAATTTGGAAGCGAAACGCATTAAACAATTCTTTGAGAAGATTGCACCAAAGATTTCGCTAAGTGATTCGCCCTTGGATCTGATAACAACTCTATCGGCTCTCATTGTGGCGGACATTGAGCTGCTCGCATTGGATTTGCATACGCTGCTGGGCAGTTATCCGTCGCTGACTGAGGATCACTTGGTGCGCATCTTCTACATACGCAACGATGTGAAGGCTGCCGAGGTGCGAGAGAAGGTGCAGGATGCGATGAAGTCCAAGAAGTCGATGGTCAGCATTGCCAAGCAGGATTGCATATTCAAGGAGATCGTATTTAGCGATAAGCTCTGGTAGAACACTCAACAGTTATAAGTGTATAAGTATAAGTATAAGTATAAGTATAAGTCACATGTACAACTTATAAAACTATGCTACAAATTGTACTCAGCCTAATAGCTATGAAACGTTTGATACGTATAAGTATGCCACACAACTTATAAATACGTATAAGTATAAGTGTGTGTACTTATACTTAAACGTAGCACAGTTTTATAGGTTATATATGTAGTAGTCAGTGGAGTATAAGACTAATACTTATACATAGCAAGCGTAGTCTTATAATAATGTATAAGACATCATTTTTACCTGGCAAACTTAGTTTTACTCTCCATAATAATGCCAAGTTTGCTACGTATACTTAACCATACGTATGTCTTATACGCTACTTATAAAACTAGCCTCTCCTCCCCCTGCCCCTGCTCCATCTACACCACAGCGCAACAGCGCTCATTCATCATTCCAACCCAAACGCCGGTCAGCTGCTTATTTGGCTTGGCGCGCTTTTGCTAGACGAGCTTTCATACCGTTGAAAGCTCGCTCTCTCGCACTCTCGCAGCATGTGCAGAGCACGCACAGTGGCGTCGCAGAGAAAGTTTGTCTAGCAGAAAGTTTGCCTAGGCAATGCGACAGCCTGGTTGGAGCTGTGTGCGTACGCCACTGGCGCAGCATAAGCATTGTGGAGCAGCACGTTTCCATATGATTTTCAGTTTTGTTTGTGCGCTTGACTCTGCCACAGAGCGCAGAGCTCACAGAATAATTGTTAATATTTATGTGCAGTGGATTTTTTAAAAATATATATATATTTACATATGTATATAATATTATAAATGCTGGATTTATAAAATATAGCTAAAAACAAATAAAAATAAGAAATAAGAAAAAAAAATTAACTATTTTTGGTGAGTGAGACACGCGACAGCAAGTGAAGCTTTTTATGTGACTACGTAAACACATGCAAACATACATACATACATTCTTATGTCGTATGTGTATATGTGTGTCTGTAAACGTGTGCACTGTTTGTGTTTTTCTTATAATTTTATGCATTGCTCTTGAACCTTGAAAAGTTTTTGGTAATTTTGTCAAATCTATACTACATACATACATATAAAATCAATGCTGCGCTCTCTTTCTAACAGCAGTAGTCAAAGCAGCGCGTGCTCCTCTGCCTGTGCGTGTGTGTGTGTGTTGGCATTGTATAAGCGGCTATTGGTATTGGTGCTGCGAGGGGGTTGCTAACTAGAAAACTGGCTGCCTGGTCCAGGCTGGTCAAACAAGATGCATGAGCCAAAGCATTTCTAATGTACCGTACATCCACACACACACACACACACAGACGCATGACAATTTGTTGTTCTATTTATAAATTCATGCTGAACTCTACGTGTGCATGCGTTTGCCTTGTATTTGTATGTGTGTGCCAGCGCTCCCACTCTCCTTATTTGATTCTTATCGGAACACGTTACGCGCGTTTCGTCTTATCAGCAAATACCAATTCAAATAAGTTCTTACAGCTGTTTTCACTTGCAGTTTGTCGCGCCATCTGCAGCTTGTTTTTGTTTATGCTCTTTGTGTTTTCTTAGGCAACTAATACCATTGCAAAAGCAACTGCATAAGCAAATAGGCAGACGGAATTCCCTTCCTAACGGCATTTGCTGGCGCACGTGTCTGCACTGCAACGCACGCTAGCTGCGAAACAGACACACGAACACAGACAAAACACATGCATATACAATTACGGTATAGCCGGCTTTTCATGGCAACTGAAGGCGCAGGGTATGATGAGCTTTAGAGAGTGTTTGTAACGCAAGTTTTAGACTATTGCAGGTAATTTTGTGTGGGGAAAAATATTTTTATATATTTTATAAACAAATTCGAAATGTAGAAAATATTTTATACTTTTGTTAGATTGAGAAATGAGATTTCTACAGTTGGTATGCTAATCTATAAATCCCATAGCAAAGTTCAACAGAATCGTTCATATTAATAGTATTATGTTTGGGTGTCTCAAGTTGGCCTTTTGAAAATTGATTACAGTTTTTCATATTCATTAAAAATTTTAAAGTTACAGCCAAAATTGAACAAAATTAAATGGAGTTTTCTAAAGAACAGGAATTTCAATAGATTTAAGAAATGGAATTTTAGGATTAGGTTTAGTTAGACATTTCTTTGGGTTAGTTTAATGACATACATACATATATATGACACATTTATAGCAGGGTATATGCGGGTATATAATATGTACATATACAGCTGTAGTCAGAAAAATATAAATGTTGGACAGCAAAGTTTTCGTGATTTACATATATAATTTTGTGAAAATATTATAACATATTATAATTTCAGTCGCGCTACTATTTTTCTGACCACAGTTGTATATATGTGTGTAATTGAGGTAATAAAATTGTATTAGAATTTTTGGCTTCATTTTTAAGGGGTATATATGTATGTACTGCGACTACTTGAACTTTTAGCTTTAGCTATGCTTGAAATTCTATTATTTTATATATAAGAATGTCCCACATTTTTACAGGGTACACCGACTGCGACTACTCGACTTTATAGCTTTACTTAAGCTTAGATATATATAATATATAATTTTCAACATTTTTACAGGGTATTTAGACTGCTTTTAATGAATTTTAGGCTGACTATGCTAATGTCATTCCATTAGTTGTAGCTCATACAACCCTTTTTTGAAAGCTTATTTCATTTAATTTCACTCTGCCGTCGCTACTACCCCTTCCCCTTCCCCTTTCCATCCCCCCACTTCTAGTTGAGCCTAGTTTTCCAACACTTACATTCATTTTCTTTGCAGATCTTGATTGCTTGATTCATACACATATATTTACATATATATTAATATATAAATTAATATATTAAATATTTTAAATAAATAAATTAATATATTAATATATTAACTAATTAAATTAATATATAAAGTAAGTAAGCTATGAGTAAGTCGCATCGGGATCTAAAGATCGTTGTCATCGGCGCTGGCGCATCGGGCGTGGCCTGTGCTACGAAGCTCCTGGAGTATGGCTTTCAGAATGTTCTCATCGTGGAGGCCGAGTCCCGTTTAGGCGGTCGCATACACACAATACCCTTCGGCGAGAATGTGATTGATCTGGGCGCTCAGTGGTGTCATGGTGAACAGGATAATATAGTGCATCAGCTGGCCAGCCAGAAGGACTTGCTGGAGTCCACCGGTCCGGTCTATGAAAACTATCAGTGTGTGCGCAGCAATCGGGAAGTATTGCCCGATAATGTGGCCAACAGGCTGAAGGCAATTGTGGGCGATTCTCTGGTCACCCGCCAACTGGAGCTGCAGCACTGCAGCGGCTCTCTGGGCAGCTACTTGACCAATAAATTTTATGAGATGCTACGCCGACCCGAGAACTCCGACATTGATCAAGTCTTAGCTAACGAATTCTTTGATAACTATCAAAAGTTCGAAAACTCCGTGGAGGCATCCGATAATCTAGAGGAAGTGTCGGGTCGTGGCTATTTGGATTATTGGGAGTGCGAAGGCGACATACTGCTCAATTGGAAGGATAAGGGATTTGTGGAGCTGCTGCGTCTGCTCACGCGCAGTCGCGAGCTGGAAACTGCCACGGATCTGGGTGTACTGGAGCAGCGAGTCCTATTCAATCGTAGTGTCAAAAAGATTCTGTGGAACCGCAACGATTCGCGCGTGGAGCTGCAGCTGAGCAATGGTGAATGCTGCCTGGCGGATCATGTGATTGTGACCGTATCCCTGGGTGTGCTCAAGGAGCAACATTTGCAGATGTTTGAGCCACAGCTGCCAGTGGCTAAGCAGCGCGCCATCCAAGGCTTAGCCTTTGGCACCGTGAACAAAATCTTTGTGGAATTTCCGGCAGCTTTTTGGCCCGAGGATTGGACGGGCTTCACTCTGCTGTGGCGGGAGCAGGATTTGGTTGAGATTCGGAATACGCCACGTGCCTGGCTGGAGGATGTCTTTGGCTTCTACAGAGTCAGCTATCAGCCGCGCGTTCTGGCCGGCTGGATCATCAATGCGAGTGGCAGGCATATGGAGTCACTGGATCAGAAGGAGGTGCTCGCTGGCTGTTTGTATCTGTTTCGTCGCTTTCTGCATTGGCACATACCCGAGCCAATCAGCTTTTGCACCTCCGCCTGGTATACAAATCCAAATTTCCGTGGCTCTTACTCGTTTCGTTCCATGAACACGGAGCGCCTGGGCACCGGTGCTCAGGATCTAGCGCAGCCATTGACAGTGGTTGCCATGACACCTCAATCGCCGGGCCGAAGCAGAAGCAGAAGTCTGCCACAACAGAGTCGCTGCGATCGACCCATTGTCCAATTTGCCGGCGAGGCGAGCAGCGCGCATTACTATTCCACAGTCCATGGAGCTGTGGAGGCCGGCTGGAGGGAAGCCGAGAGATTGGCGGAGTTCTATGGCCTAACTGAGGCGACTACGAAATCGCAGCTATAGCAAACGTTACATATTTCAATGGACAAACTCTGCTTGGCTGATTGATGATGATTGACTGATTGACGACGAAGTTCTTCCAGGCAACTTCTATGGCATAAACGAAGCGACGGCCAGCTTTATTTAGCATTTCACATATATTGGCTGATCGACTGATTCTTCCTGGGCTGATTGACAATGATTGATGGCCAATGTCCATGGCCAAATTGCAGTGATGCCCTTCTATATAAGCAACTGTGCAATGGCTTGAATATAAACTGATTTAAAAAGTAAAAACAATCAATCAAATTTAACTGAACAATACATCCTGAATAGACTTAAGATTTATTTATATATATATATATATATATATATATATATATATATATATATATATATATATATATATATATATATATATATTATATATATAAAGAGCTTTAAATGTTTGACTATGCGCTATTTATCATAAATATAAATCTATGACTAAACCTATTTAAGAAAGTTTTACGTGTTGATTGACTGATTGATGTTGGATGTGAGCCCAAAGTCTTGATAGTTAGGCAGACTGATTGACGGCTAGATAGAGCATGATTGAGTGACTGATTGATGCTGAAAATAAGGCAGAAGAAGTTCAAGACAACGGAAATTTCTTACCTGATTGAATGATTGATGATGCTTGACAGATTGATGATGCGGACTGCTTAATTGGACAACTTCAATTTTTCAATTACTTCACTGTCTTTAAGTAATGTATACAATGAGCTGATTGATTGATCAATTCACTGATTGACTGATTGATGATTAGTGTACAATCTATGTCTTTATGGTTTGATAGCTGACTTAAAGACTGCGTTTACCTCAAATGATGTATGTGGTGACCAAGCTGATTGAGTACCCGATTGATTTACTTTCTGAGTGATTGATTGATTGATGATGAAGCCGTAATAGAAAGATAACTTTATGTTATGTGATGAGACGATTGATGATAAGTGAATGATTGACTGATACAAAACTGTGTCGATTGACAGACTAACTGGCTGATGTACTCGCCAACGAAATAATCTACAAATTATGATATCTGTTTATTAGTTTAAAAAAAGTAAAATTTGTATTTCTTACTTTGACATTGTCGTAACTGATATTCAAAATAAATTTTTAATTTCGTAACTTTTTATATGGGAAGTGTAAGTAAAACGCGATGCGAGCACAGTCAGAGCGAACTTCAATAGCCAATTTAACTTGTTGCAGTGTTGGTCGAGAACAAAATCAAAAAAAAAATCACATAAAAGTAAGCATGCACAAGAGACTCCCCGGACTGTGAATACGTTTTCCCAATATGGAGCGAAAATTTTGATCTTGGGCGCCGGAGCAGCGGGTCTGGCCTGTGCCGTAGAGCTGAAGAAGAACGGCTTCAATAATGTCCGAGTTATAGAGATGTCTGATCGGATTGGCGGACGTATCAAAACCATGAAGTTTGCTGACAATTACATTGATTTGGGCGCCCAGTGGATCTATGGCCAGAAGGGCAATGTGGTCTATCAGATGGTGAAAGGATTAAATGAGCTAGAAAAAACACAAGCTATGTTCATGAATATCGATTGGATACGTTCGAATGGCGTTATATTGCCTAAGAGCGCTGTTGAGCAAATGCTCAATTTGCTAACTACTATCTATAGTAAGATGCATGTTGACCAAATAGATCAACAGGTGACCCTTGGCGAGTATTTGTCAAAGATGTTTGACAGAGAGGCCGACACGCGAAATCTCAAATTTGATAAGCATTTGGCTGAAGAGTTTATAACTACTTTCAAGAAAATGGAAGGCAACATGGTGGATTCGGATATCTCGGCCTATAACTACTGGACCTTCAAGCCATGCGAAGGCTGTGGCCTTTTGAATTGGCGCGATAAGGGGTAAGGGTTAAGTGGTAGACCAAGCTAGAGGTTAAAGTTAGTTATAACAATACCTAAGACATAATCATACAGAGCTAAGTTGATATAGACATGTCCGTCCGTCTCTCCTGCCATCTTAAGCTTAAAGAATTCTCTGTCAAATGCAATTTTTGAATATTTTTGAAAATACCTTGCGTGGTTTAAAAGTTATGATTTTTGCAACGCAAAATGAGAAAAGGCTCTACTGTGCATCGTAGGGCGGCTTGTGATCTTCTGGCTAGCTGCTAGTCGAAGACTCGCGACTAGAGTATTTTTATTTCCTATTATTAGTTTTGAATTTTTGCAGTTTCAGGCAGTATTTGCGGCACCTCATCAAAGGCGACGATATAAATGAGCATGGAGTACTTCAGGATTGCATTGATTTGAACCAAAAGGTGCTTCAAATTGAGTGGGATCGCTTAGATGGCTCTGTGGTGGTGAGCTGTGAAAAAAGGAAATATGCCGCGGATCATGTAGTGATTAGCCTCTCTCTAGGCGTGCTCAAGCATAGCTCATCGCTCTTTCGGCCCGCTTTGCCAGAATCGAACTGTAGAGCGATCAATTTCATTGGCTTTGGCAGCATCTGCAAAATATTTGTGGAATTTGAGGAGAAATTCTGGCCAGATGGCTGGCGTGGCTTCAATGCACTGTGGAGGCCACAGGATTTGCCAGCTGAACAATGGGTCAAGGACATCTATGGCTTTCATGTATACGCCCATCAGCCGCGGGTTCTGCTCGGCTGGGCAAGTGGATGCCAAGTGGACGTGATTGAGACCATGGATCACAAAGCTTTACTAAAGGGCATATTGTATATGCTACAGCGCTTCCTGCCCAAATTTAAGCTGTCGCATCCCAACAATGTGATTACCAGCAAATGGAGTAATGATCCGGCCCATTTCGGCTCCTACTCCTATCCATCCGTATTAGCCGAGGAGAATGATACGGGACCCGAGCAGCTAGCACAGCCAGTCAATGTGCTGGTCTATGAATCGAGAGGTTTGACTGAGCCGCACACTGGTGAGACTCCAAACCATATGAATCCATTGGCGGTGCGACCTGTTTTATTTTTTGCCGGCGAGGCAACCAGCTCCGATCATTATTCGACAGTTCACGGAGCCGTAGAGTCAGGAATACGCGAGGCTAAACGCATTATTTCCTTCTACCAGGAATGATTTTCATATAATTGGACCTAACTAAATATATAATTTTACTTTTCCTAACTACTTTTGGTAGTACCAAAATTTCATAGAGAAATGTTAACTTTTGGCTGCAATGGATTGAAATTCGACAACTGCCAAAAGACTTTGTTATACAAATTTATATAAAATTTAATATGTTTTTTTTTTTGACTACTTTCATAATTAATTTATTTCTCTCGCACAATTTGTGGCTTGAAATCGAGTTCGGCTGCGTTACGTAAGGACTCGGCATAGAGTGGAAGTCGCTGGGTCATGCGGAAGCCCCAGAAGTCCTTGACCTGGCGGCACAAATTCAAGTCCACCTCAGTGACCAGCAGACCGTCTTCACAGCGGGATAAGCTCTATGAGAAAACGATGTCTGATTAGCTGCATTGCGAGTAGAATTAAATTGGAAAACTTACGGGCGTTCTGGAACCATCTGGTGCTGCCACATAGGTAGAGCCATAGAAGGGTCCGAATTCCTTATGCGCTGCCTTGCCATCCCCTGAGGTGTATTCATTGGGAAACTCCTCGGTGCCCACACGATTGATGGCCACTGTAAAGTAGCTGTTCGCTATAGCTGCATTCCTTGCCTCTATGCTCCAAAGGGGCTCCGAGAGACGTCCAATTGTCGCCGACGGATTGAACACAATTTCAGCGCCATTCAAACCGAACATCATCCAATTCTGTGGATGATGGCGACCATAGCAAATGTTGATCGCCAGCTTACCGAACTCCGTCTCAAAAACGGGATGCCCCGTATTGCCTTCGATGTAGTAGGTGGACTCATTGAAGTCACCCACACGTGGTATATGATTCTTGCGATGCTTGCCCATATACCGCCCACTATTCGAGATTACGACAGCCGTATTCCAAATGGTTTCGCCATGTTCCACATCACGCTCCAAGATAGAGTGTATGATGACCATGTTGTAGGCCTTGGCTAGCTCTGACAACATTTTGGTCGTCGGTCCATGTTCCGCCTCCTCGGCAAACTCGCACCACGGAAACTTTTCACGTGTGCAGAAGGCAAAGGGCATGGCTAGAGGAAGTGGAATTAGATTGGACTTTAGCTAAAGATGGGATTTAGCTGCACTTACTCCAGGCCTCCTGGGTGCACACTATATTGCAGCCAGCCTCTGCCGCCGCTTTGATCATGATCTTCACTTTATTCCAAATGCCTTCGCGCTGCTTTTCAATGGGCGCCGTTGTTGGCAGAGCAATCGAGTTCTGTATGGCACCAATTCGAACCAGACGCGGCTTACGCAGCTCCTCGGGACGTGCCTCAAAGCTATAGCCTTTGATCTCAAAGCCATTCTCCGAGGCGGTCTGGCTGGCGCTCTTTGGCAGCTCCAGAGTGTGGCTAAGGGCGGAAAGAACATTGGACAGAGAGTGAGTTAGATTGGGAGAGAGAGAGAGAGAGAGAGAGTTAAAGAGATAGATTATGAGAGTGGGAGAGTTGAAAATAGTTTCACAGAGCAACAGAGCGAAAGAGAGAGAAAGAGAGAGAGAGAGAGAGAGAGAGAGGCATTATAAGTGGTAATAAAAGAGAGTTGAGGAAGAAAAAGAGTGAGAGAAGAGAAGACATAATTGAGGAAGAGCAAATGAGAGTGGGAGAAGAGCAGACTCCTCTGTGACTGAGTGAGAGCGGAAGAGCCATAGCATATGAGAACGAAATCTGAGTGACATAGGTTGAAAGAAAGAGACTGTGAGAGGAATTTAGAGTGAGTATATCAGAGATTTAACGAGGAACTGAGTGAGATTGAAGAAGATCGGATGGCAGTTCAGGCAAAGTGATGTCAAGAGATAGAAAGAGAGAATGATAATGACAGAGAGATTGTGGATGTGGAAGAGAGAGGTTGTCAGAGAGCTCTCTTAGTTTGTATTCACACAGCTTCGTAAACAATGCGAGCAACTTGTTATGCATTTGTTTTTGTTTGGCACGTTAGCATTTTTAATGTGCTCTATACTCTATACAGAGTATTTCAGTTACTTATCAGATATGTTGTATATGGTAAAAGAGACCTGTACGTAGCATAATATAGAATGCTTCTGGTACGCATTTATTCTCTCTCTCTCTCTCTCTCTCTCTCTCTGTTTTTCTCTCTATATTTATTTCTCCCCCTATAAGTCTATCCATATTCATTTGGACTTTCTGTAAGGGCATTCAAGCTTCACCACTGCATACATAATTTTTCTACATTTGCCAAACTGCGTATACTTGATATACATATAAATATTATATATTATATATACATATATTCTAAATTAATTTTAATATATACATATGTATATACTTTTTCCAAATAGCTGTCCAAATATTGAACAGAGACTTAAGACTTATCTCCGCTACGCTGAAGGCAACTTTGTCACCTTATCAGCTCGCTGTGTGGCCTATTATTTAGCTCTGATTAGCACATAGTAGATATACTATCTATATCATATTAGAGGCAAAACATATATAAATTTGTATTGAAGTACATAACACTTACTCTTTCTCAACTCCATAGAGTATGCGCTTGACTTCTTTTAGTTCCTCAGCTGGCAAATGCTTTTCCAGACATTCGTCCAAATTTTTCAATTCAAATTTCGACATTGTTTCCGGCTGTATGCGCTCGGAGTGCTTATTTCGTAGTTGGGCGTATAGCTTGACGGGTGAGAGAGACAAACTCTGCTTCTTCTTCTTTTTGATATAGACGAGCGTTCGACTCAGACAGCAACCGCTCGCGTTGAGCATAGATCGCGGAATGTTCATGGCAAGCGATCAGCAGTTGATCAGCCGTTTCTAGAGCTGAGCGATAGCTGACACAAGTCGTTACACGTAACGAGTACTTAACAGTTACTCGTGACACATTCTTCAAATTGTAAGTTAGCAGAGAAAGAAAAGGCATATAGATGTGCCTAAAATTGGTTAAATATTTAAGCCTTCCTGAGTAGAGCATAATATTTTAACAATTAAAGAAATAATATATTATGTTACTAAAACTATTATTCTTCTCAGATACTATATAATTTTATTGCATTTATTTTTAATTTTTTTTATTTATTTATTTAATATTTATATATTTTTTCTTCTTTAATCTATATTTGAATGATCTCAAGTAACTGCTATTTGTCCCAGTTACTGCTGTCACCGTAAACCACAACTATCTCTAGCTCTCATCTCTAGCCGGCTATTTCCACATACTTGCTCCCTGCCCTACCTCCTCTACCCAACATCTGCTATGTACGGTTCGACTATGTTGGGGGCGCGCACGCCGATTGACCTTATCACAATGAGCAATGACAACTGAAAAGCGGAGCGGTAGGTAGAGGGAACTGATCAGATGTTTTTATAGCTAACAAGCTAAATAGATTCAAATATGGGCACAAGTTTTCCAAGTTCAAAAATATATTTATATATATAAAATGGTGAATGTTTAGCAGAAAAACCAGTACGACTAGCAGATATTCTACAGTTAAAGCTGACTACGACAAGCCTCTTAGGCGTTGGTTGTCTTTAAGAGTATCCGACTAGCAGATACTTTATAAGTGATTCAGTACTAGAAAAGTGACCTACGAGTACTTTATTCGAGAGTCTCCGACTAGCAGATACTTTATATGCAAAACAGAATTAGATAAGCTTGTTGCTATTTCCAACTAGTTGCTATTTCCCACTTAAGATACGCTATATTCATTCATACGAAAAGTCAGCTTTTGTATATATTTATAGAGAGTATCCGACTTAGTATAAATCTAGACTATAGAAAGAGAATATTCTTGATTTTTTGACGGGTTAAGAATATCTATATGCAAAATCTAGGGTATAGGCTCTTCGAATACTATCAAATTGGTAACCAATACTTATGTATCTATTGAAGTGGAAATTGAAGCAGCTATAACTTGAAACAAAAGCGTATGACATACTTACCTACTGACATACTTCCTAGCTCTAAAGTTTGTTTATCTGATAAATATAAATTTTATCTATATATACTTGGGTTTATATGTATGTATGAGAAGATATATAGATATGCCTAATACAAATTTTTAGTTAGGCTTCAGCTCTCTCCTTATAAAAACAAGTGCTGTCTTATCTATAGACACTATCTTCGCTATTCAATGTGTTCTAAGATAAATTATTTTAATATATAATAAGAGATAAGATTATTAATAAATTAAAGATTCTGGACTTAGTTCCTATATAGAATTTGGAACTTTATAAAAATAATTTTTTTAATTTAAAAAAATATTATAAACAAATTTATAAAAATTAAAAAAAAAATTTTTGAAAAATATATATAAAATTCAAATTTTTTTAAAATTAAAAAAAAACATCAAAAAAATTCTTAAAATTAGTTTATAAAAAAAGTCATTTAGCTGGAATTTGTAACACATTTATAAGTTTTTCTGGTTTTATTTATAAAATTTAAACATTTTATATCTTTAATATAAGGAGTTTTGTTTTGTTTTGTTTTTGCTTTTGTTTTTTTTTGCTTTTTCATGGACAAACATTATTTAAGTGAAATAATTGTTTTACAACAGATGACGCATAAATTTGGTTAAATGGATTTAGTTTTGTTTGTTTTTTTCGTTAATTTAATTTAAATAAT
The DNA here is from genome assembly GCA_035045365.1 of Drosophila leonis. Classification (NCBI taxonomy): domain Eukaryota; kingdom Metazoa; phylum Arthropoda; class Insecta; order Diptera; family Drosophilidae; genus Drosophila; species Drosophila leonis. The sequence goes on from JAWNPC010000485.1 coordinate 2,369,421, forward strand.
TTTGTTTAAAGTTTCTTTTCTCTCTTTTCGGTTTCTCTTTACAATTTTCATTTTGTTTTTATTGTATTCTTTTCATTGTTTTCACTTTTACGCAAAAAAAGGTACATGTTGTGAAAAGGAAAGGACGCTGAAGAGTAGCGTCTAAGGGTAAATAGTATATATCTCTATATATATAGTATATCTCTCTCTCTTTCTCTTGCTCTCTCTTTCTAACTAAATGCCGTGCAACATTGGCAACTAACTTTTCATTTAGCTTAGCAGTTTTTTTGTTTGTTTTTGTTTTTTTTTTTTATTTAGTTGGGCTAAATTCGTATGGCAAATACTTTGGTGTTTGTTTGTAGGACTGAGTGGGTGGGGGGCGTGGCTACGCCTACTGCACCCACATGGATGGCGCCCAGAGCGGTTCATTCTCCAGCCTCTGCACATGTTGGACAAGCTGCTCAAACGCATTCACCAACTCCCCATTCACAATGTCCACATCGAAGAAGTGACCATAGACAAAATCGATGCGCTCCGCCGATTTGACCATATCCTCAAATTCCTCATCCGTAAAGCTACGCGCGTTGGCCTCATCAAATGTGGATTTGGCTCGCGCCTCCGTACGCGTTGCCTTCAATACACTCAGCTCCGGCGGCTTGATGTGTATGAGAAATGGTTTCAGTTGGGCGGTGCGCAACGTCTTGATCGCCTGATAATGTGGACTCAGCACACAGACACAACCCGCATTCACAATGGACTTGACGCTCTCGGCTGAGGTGCCATAGAGGTGACCCTTGTATTCGCCATGCTCCACAAATTTGCCCGCCTCAATGTCAGCGTCCATCTTATCGCGTGCCACAAAAATGTATTCACGTCCAGGCACCTCACCTGTGCGCATGGGTCGCGTGGTATCTAAAAAGGATATATACAAAACATATATATATATATCTGTAATATATAAAATCTATTTTTGGCTACTCACATGGCACTGGACTACGAAACTTTTCGGGATCACGCGCTATTAATCTTCTGCGCAGCTCATTACGTCCCACGCCAGGTGCACCTATGAGCACAACGGGTCGATAGATACCTGGACGTGGATATAGCTTGGCCACCTCCTCATAGGTTGCAATCAATTCCCGATCGAAATCGTCATTCTCTGTCAAATCGTACATTATCTTTTTAGTCTTGGGCTGGCGGCAAGACGAGCTGCTGCTGCTCGTCTGCAGGCGAGGTGAACCAGGTGGCGTGGTGCATAGCGAGGCGCATGAACCGGCTAGATAACCAGGTCGGGGTTACGTATGCAGGGTAGCGATGTGAGTGGTGAGTGAGCGTGTGATTAGAATGAAACGAATGAGATACATGCGAGGACTTGATTAATTTAGATCTAATTGGGTTGATTATTAGAAGTTTGATTGATTATTGATTGGTATTAGAGGTATTCCTGAAATTGCTTAAAGCTTTTGGGTAATGGGCTTTAAGGCTCCAAGGATTAAATAAAATGTTGTAGCATGGAATATTTTTTTTAATATTATATAAATATTCCTTACACAAAACAATAGCAATAGATATGAGCATGTAGTAGACAGTTTTACGCTAATAATGGAATTTCTTTTAATAACAAAACCTTTTTTTCCTCTTTCTCTATACATTCTTTGTGCTTTGTAACATTTGTAAGTACAGTCGAGTCTCGATAATTTGTACCCCGCTAAAGCGATAATCGCGATAAATCGAAACAAAGTCTATCCCCTTGAAAAAAATTCGTTACAGTCGAGTCTCGATAATTTGAATTTCTGTGTAAATTGAAAAAAAACTGATCCCCTTGCCATTTCGAATTGTCGGGACTCGACTGTATTTTATAATCTTATAAAAAGTGGAATTGGCTTAAACGAAACTTTTCTTGATTTGTGAAATTGGTATTCTATATAAATTGACTCTGATTGAACTAGCTGGTCCTAGGTCTAGTTTAAATTTACTTTTTCCTAAACCTTTGTTAGAAGACATAACCTATGGTTCGACTAGACTCTTGCTCATGCTGTGCCTTTCAATTCTGCTTTCAACTGATATTCAATTCGGTTTTCACTAAGCTTTCAATACTAGTTTTATGTTTCAATTCCGGTTCAATATTACTTTCTTTTTCAATCGACATCTCATCTTTCATCTTGCTTTCAATTTTCATTCAGTTTTTGATTCAAGAGATCAATTCATTTTCAATTTCAGTTCAATCTTGCTCTCTATTCAATTTTTAATACTGCTTTCAATACTGTTTCAATTCAGCTTTCCCTTCCTTCCACTTGAGGCTTTGGACATTGCCTCAATTCCACTTTTAGCTGAATTATATTTTGGAAATTTTATTTTAGATACAAAATTTTATTTAAATTCTTTTATCAGACTTTATATAATATATTACTCAGATATATACTATCTTTTAAGTTCAACTTCAAAGAATGCCTCTAATATATTTATAATTTATGAGTATTTAATATTTTCAGATTATTTTGTATATGATTATACAAATTTAATATTTTTAGTTAAGGTTTAGGCTTCAGAGTGAAAGTAGAGAACTTTTATGAAAATAATTGATTTTTTATAGAAATACTATGAAGGAATGTTGCAATGCGAATATAAATATATTCGTTAAATTCAAACTCAATGAACACTTACGCTTCGAGTCCAGGTCATTGGATTCTCGCTGTGTTCGCTCGTGCAGAATGCGACGTTCCTGTAGAGCACGACTTGGTATGAGGCCGGCGCGTGCGGAACGCTCATGATCCTTGCGCGCCTGCCACCAATACGCATCGTCCTGTGCGACAATGTGCAGGACATCGCCACGCTGAAATGCCAGGCCAGCCTCCTTGCAGGGTATATAGGGATCCACATCTGGATTGTAATCGAAATGGGCACGCACACGCACCTTAGACTCACGCTGAGCGCCTTTCGTATCGGCGGGCACCAGCTTAAACGTAATTGTGCCCTCCGAATTTTGCTGAGCATTTCAGATATATAGATATAGATTAGATCAGTTGGAGGTAGTTGAGGTATTATATATACCAGTATGGTGAGCACATCGCCTGGCGTCTTGCCCTCCACATTGATGCTGTTGACTTCGATGACCTCATCGCCCACGTGTATTAAGCCAGAGCGATCTGCTGCGCCGCCGTGCATAATTCTAGCAATAATTATTTTGCCCGTCGCCTCATCCGTCTTTATGGTTGCGCCCTAAAAGTAGGCAATTAACTTTTTATAAACTTTGCCGACAGACTGTGTGTGTGTGTGTACTCGTGTATGTGTGTGTGAGTGAGGCATGTAATGTGTATGTGTGTATGTATGTTATGTGTATATGTAGAACACAATTTTTACAGTTTCTTTTTACAGCGAACACGTCGAATATAAAATAAAAAATATAAAATTGAAGATATAAAATATAAAATATAAAATATAAAATATAAAATATAAAATATAAAATATAAAATATAAAATATAAAACATAAAATATATAATATAAAATATAAAAAATAAAAAATAAAATATAAAATATAAAATATAATATATAAAATATAAAAAATAAAAAATAAAATATAAAATATAAAATATAAAATATAAAATATAAAATATAAAATATAAAATATAAAATATAAAATATAAAATATAAAATATAAAATATAAAATATAAAATATAAAATATAAAATATAAAATATAAAATATAAAATATAAAATATAAAATATAAAATATAAAATATAAAATATAAAATATAAAATATAAAATATAAAATATAAAATATAAAATATAAAATGTAAAATATAAAATATAAAATATAAAATATAAAATATAAAATATAAAATATAAAATATAATATATAAAATATAAAATATAAAATATAAAATATAAAATATAAAATATAAAATATAAAATATAAAATATAAAATATAAAATATAAAATATAAAATATAAAATATAAAATATAAAATATAAAATATAAAATATAAAATATAAAATATAAAATATAAAATATAAAATATAAAATATAAAATATAAAATATAAAATATAACATATAAAATATAAAATATAAAATTTAAAATATAAAATAAAAAAAAAAAAATTTTTTAAAATAAAAAAATAATAAAACAAATTTTTAAAATAATAAAAAAATAACGTCAGACTGTTTCACATAGAAGTACATCAAATTGTTTTGTATATTACATAAGTTGTTCTAGTATTTGGTTGTTGTTGTTGTTGTTGCTGTTGTTGTTGTTGTTATTGTTGTCGGTGCCAAGTTTAACATCCGTCTTATCTAATGCTTTTCACTATACAGTAAGGACTTTTTACTTACAACAATTGGTTCCGCACTTTGTGCTCCTGTCTGTTTATATATATATTTTTTTTAACGATTTGTTTTGATGGGCAAATTTTGAAATTGTTTTTCGATTTTATTCGATTTTGTAATGTTTTTTTTTTTTTTTTGAGACAAAAGCAAAAATTTACAATAAGATTTGTTAGCATTGAAAAACAAATATGAGTATGAGATTTTTAGATGTATGAAGAAGAAGCGAAACGATTGGAGGCAAAGGACATTTGAGAGACTTTGTGAAGATATGCGAGAGGTGTGTATGCATGGTCTGGATAGTTAGACAGTTATAGCATTATACGATAGACATGACACAATATGAGGCATAAGTTAATGGACATGAGGTAGAAAGCAGCAGCAATGGGAGTTCGAAATTTACCAGCGGCTCATTGCTTTTGACAAGCTGAACAATTTTGATGGTCTCCTCGTCCTCGTCCATTTCGATGGGCACCTCCGGCAGATGCGGATAGAAGTCCTTTTGTGCAATCGCATCGTGTGCAAAGAGCAGGTGCTAATTAGAATTTATAGTTGGATGAAAGTTCTTTTACAGTTATATATATATTTAAGTAGTTTACCTGGATATGCGAATCCTGCAGCAGATGGAATGCCTCTTTGCAATCGTCGCTTAGATGACAATGCTGCGACAGCTGTTCGAGCACCTCGTACAGCACCTGCGACGAGGTGGACAAGACAGGTGCTAGTCTTTCGTCACGGCCCACCTTGGCCACCTTTGTGTGCACATTGACCAAGGCATTTAGCTCCTTGGACTCCAGCAAGGCCTTGAGAAAATCAATCTCCTGATCATTGGACAAATTGTCCGATTCCTTCAATGTGGTTATCAATCTTGAAAGCGCTGGAAGGTGAACATTGTTATACTGTGCGTGTGTTAAGAGTGTGTGGGAGTCTTGTTTACCTGGATCCCAATTGATATCTGATGCCATAACTGCAGCTAGCATGCTACAAGCGAACACTCAGCTACACCTACAGCTCTGACAGTTCCGATGGACTACCTTTATATTGTGCTGCTGTAAGGATAAACAGGTGAGAAAATAGTTAAGATTGGGAAGATATATGAGTTTCTTAATGGAAGATATATACAATACAATATATGTTGTTTTAAATATACGGAATGTGTTAAACATTTGCTGCTTCAATTTTTAATGGTTTTATTAATAAATATTAAAAACAAATTTTTAAAATTGAGTTTAAGAGTTTGTTTTTATTTTATCTAGAAAACTCAAAGCTCTGGCTTCATTAGGTACATTTTACTGAAGCAGCTCAAGAGGTTATGGAAATGCCAATTGGAAATATATCAAATCCAATAGGAAACTTTGCTCAAGTCTTTTCCTGCAAGTCAAGAGCTAACTTCTTAACTCAGCCAACAATTGATGGCTCAAGAGTCAGCTCAAGAGTTCGCCCTATTCATATCTATATACATATATATACCTTAATACCCTTATACTTATATATCTATATACTTATATATATTTTTCTCCCACAACAACTTTTTGAATAACCAAAATCGATTCTCAATTTGGCAGCAAACTTTTTCCTTTTTTGCAACTTTTTTGTAAATTTGCTCATAAACAGGACAATAACATCCTGCGACATTGAAGTACACAAACAACAAAACAACAAAATGTTGATGCGTGCTGAAAGTCAATTTTCAATCACTTTGCGCCTTCTTTGCTTGTGCCTTCGCACGACGACCCAAAACTGAATTTGGCGACGCGTCGTATGTGTAATGCGAACGCAAAATCTAAAAAGTTGGCTTCAATGGGTCTTTAGCTGGCGTCTGACTGGCGCACAATAACTTGGAGCCCCTGCTCCTCTTATTCCGTCATTTGTGAACCCTAAAAGGGATTTAAAGTGGTGTCTTCGTATGCCCTACACTGAAATATGTAGGGTAAATTGGTTGGTTGTAAGTGTTTGTAACAGCATAGCTGAGTCTTTTAGTTCTCTGAGTTTTTTGAAGTTCGAAAATTTTGAGAACTTGATAGAACCTTTCTAGGTTCGATTATTTTCAATAGTAATAATTTCTTAGCAATACAAATATTTTTATTGAAAACTTTGATCTTTAAGAATATTTCGTTAACTATAAGAACTACAGATATCAAATTTCGATTGCCATCATCGGTTGATTTGAATTTGATATCTGATTCATTTTGAATTTGTGTTTCTCAAGCATAGAATGAAAACTTTCAGAACTAGGCACATCAAATTTAATGTAGGTATATAATTTAATTTATACAGATTTATTAAATTTTTTTTTCAATATCTTCTATCATTTGCTAACTAAAGTTCACTTTGAGACTTGCCATTTGTAGCATAACTCGAGAACTTTAAGAGCTAGAGCAATCAAATTAGGTATATAGCTTCACCTAGTATAACAGACTACGCAGATTTTGCTTTTTTGAATACCTTCCCTATTTCAACCAATAATAATCAGCTTTGCCTAAGTTTAGGGTATCTTCTAGTCGTTCTCTTCCTATAAAAGTTCACTTTAACGTTGTTTGCTTTGGCGCAAATGCAATTAGTTGCCATTAAGTCGGAGCCAACTAGGCTGCTGCTCCACTTGTCGCTGATTTATGAGAAGCGCAAAGAGGAGCAGGCTGGGGCAGGCTGAGGCAGACTGGTGCGCCAAGCTGATTAGAAGAGGGCACAATTTATGGACACTTTCGTTGCGAGTGTCGCGTGGGCTGCCGCTTGCGTTGAGTTGGGCGCCGGCCCCGTTCAACTGACAGCCATAAATTAGTCGAGCTAGTGGACAAAGGCAAATGTTGCAACGTTTTTTATACTGCATACATTAAATGTTCAATGGCTGCGCTTCCTGTTGCTGCTGTTGCTGCTGTTGGCGGATCCTTTGTCCAGCCAGCTGGAAAACAAGTCCTGGACAGCTGCCAAGCGGCCAGACTGCGGCACAAAAGTTCACTAACACTTTGTGTGCTGGGCCCCTTTGCTATTGTTAGCTGTGACCCGTTAACACTATGCCAGCCCATTACCTCAGCTCAGTTTACGGCCAAGTGACCGATAGCCCAGGTGGACTTGGCGCGCATTCAAAGTGTGCCTACTTTGTCATGCAGTCATGCAGTACTATTGTTATGCTTTGCTAAATCTATTTTTTAGAATTTATGGCTTGCCATACAAAGTAGTTCAAATGACATGTGTTTATGAAGTTATGTGAATTACATATGTGAATTACGATATTTATGTCTAAGTTTCTCAGTCTACTGAGTTTTACACTTCCAACATAGTGAAAAAGTCCTGTGTTTATAATTTAATGTATTTTCCTTGTGAATTATATTTTTTTAGTCTCTCTAAGTTCAGTAAGTCTAAGTTCTCTTTGGCTCTGCTAGTTTTTGGTTTCATTTCATTTTCTATCTGCTCAAATTCATAGTCTAAAAGCCACAATTTCTTAAGATCCATCTCCATCCGCTGACTCTTACACTTCCAAAAGTAGTGAACAGGGAATGCCCTATTCTAAAAATATTTTTAAAAATATTTAGTTTACATATTTTCAGGCTAGAATTTTCTCCAGGTGCCAACTCGAGAGCTCATAATTGCCTTTTTCCATGTTACTGAACTCTTAATGATATTTTTGACACTTTTTGACTGATGAGAGTTTTCGCAACACGAATGAAAGTAATCAACACGCATGTATTTGTTTTATGCTGTTGCCCTTGACAGTGGACAGCTAGCTAGCTCTCTCTAGTGGACAAACCAATTTTGATGAGCAGCTTATCCCTGCTCCAGTTACTCGCTATCAAGCAGCACTTTCGAATGACCTTGAACTAAATACACAATATGTCAAAGGTGGACGAAACAAACAACATATAACAGCTGACATTGTCAGGGTTACAAATGCAACGACGTCAGCAGCGTGGGTGTTAGGTGGTGGGTGGTGGGTGGCCTGTCAGTGGGTGAGCTACGTTGGGGCTTGATAACTATTTATAAAATCGGATGCAGCTACAATATGAACTTTAAGCTTAATAATGAAATTAGAGGGAGACAGAGTAGATGAAGCCAAAATGAAATTGCTATAATCAAGGCTCATCAGCATTTCCATAATCATTCAGAATGCAAATTGGGGGAACTTGTTCAGCGAGGGCACAAAATCCTTGGAATAACGAAATGAGTAAGCAATAGATGCCTGAAAATTGGAAATAGTTATACAAGTCACTTGAAAAGTTCTTGAATTAACTCTTCTGTATAAATATATAACAAAATGATTGACTCAATTAGCAGTCAAAAATTCTTAGTAGTAGAAATCTTAGCAAGGAATCTTTGCTTTCAAATGAGGCATAAAAAACATGTTTTAAAATTTTATTGTAAAATAACTTTTGCTTTAATGTTCAACAATTACGCACTGAGAGTTTCAATTGATTCTAGAACAAATCTAAATTTCTTTAAAACAAGTGCAAAATCTTGTTTGAAGCAAATCTAATTGGCACTAATGTCTTTGAATATGAAAGTATCAATAGAATCGCATCTCGAGTAAGCATTAAGTATACAACATTGGCCTTTGGATTGACCGAAAAGTAAAAGATTCAAATTAAAAGAAAACTTAAAGGAGAAGGCGACAGAGAAAGACAGATAGGGAGAGAAAAAAAGAGAAAGAGCTCTCTCTTTGTTTCTTAATCTCTGAGAAGTTTGAGTAGAGAGAGAGAGAGAGAGAGAGAGAAAATGCTCTTTCTGAGAGAGAAAAAGAAATACTGAGAGCAAGAAAGAGGAAGAGCACTCTCTCTCCCTCTGTAACTTCTTCTCTAAGAAGTTTCAGTAAAAAGAGAGGAGAGAGAGGTGGAGAAAGAGCTCTCCCTGTCTCTCCCTCTCTTTGTCCATCTCCTTCTCAAAGAAAAAGTTTGTGCTTTATATTTAACAAAAAATTAATTAATATTCGAAAAGAAAACAAATTTTTAGGTCCACTTATGAAGCACTTGAAAGTCTATAATTAAAGAATAACAAGTCATAAAAAAAAAAAATATTATGAAATTTATTTTATAAACTTATTATGCTTTCATTATAATAACTAAATTGTTCCAGGCACACAGAATTTGTTTTCTTTAAGAAATTGGCGCTGTCACATGAGACCAGCAGCTGCACGAGTGTGTGGGTGGGTGAGTGTGTGTTGAGCCGCAATTACGCTAATTGCAAGCGTGGTGTCAGAGGACTTGAGACGCAGACAAGTGCGTGTTTTCCGTTTTATACATAGTATAAGTAGCAGTGTGCAGTTGTTGTTGTTGTTGTGCTTAATGATACGTGTCAATGGATGGCAGATAAAAAGGAATGACAAAAGGAAGTATGCTCATAAGATAAGGCAGGTAATGGTAGATAAGCTAAAGAGGGAGAGAGATAGTGAGAGAGAGAGAGAGAGAGAGAGAAAGAGTTTCGACACTTGATGAAATATCAAAGATTTGATCAGCCTCAGTTCCGATGAGCTGCTAACAATATGTGATTTACAGCAACAGTCTGGCAACGCCGTCAACTGAGAGAGAGAGAGAGAGAGCGAGAGCGCGAGCATAGATAACACGCATCCATGTATGTGTGTCTGTTAAGGCAAATGAGAGTGTGGAAAGCGTGAGAGCGCGAGAGAGAGAGCGAGCGAGCGCCGCAGCAATATTTGCAAAATTTTCATTTTGGTTTTTAATTAACATTGAAGGGAAAAACAGCGTGCAGCAGCTGAATGCAAAAAAATACCTGAATTTTTGTTGTTTTTTGTAGTACTAATAACAGTTGTTGTTGTTGTTGTTGTAGCTGCTTACAGTTATGCAGTTATGTTATATTTTGTTCACTTCTGTATGATGACAAAAGTTTTGGTTGAAGCTTTTGCCGTTTGGCGTTTTTGTTTTATTTTTAAACAGTTTTCCACTTGGCGCACACACAGAAAACAACACAGCACATTTAGCTCTCATATATATTATATTTATATATATTTATAGCTCAGATTTTGTTGCTATTTTTAGTTAAGATTTGTAGCTTTTGCTTGGCTGTTTTTATTTAACAATTGACTACGTTCGACCTGCTCACAGCGTGTTGCAAGTGCGGCTGCAGCTCGTGCAACTCTAACTGTATAATCAAAGTAGTAGCAGCAGCAGCAGAGAGTGTGGGAGCGAGAGAGTGTAAAGAGAGCGCGCCATAAGCGTCTACGACGAGCGACTGCAGCGAGCGACTGACTCGAACTGTGGCCAAGGCGCCTGGCCAACTAAAACTGTCTGCCTTGGCTGGCTGGTTGGCTGTCCCATTCAGAAAAATAAAAAATTATATAGACCCGCCGCCGCACCACCACCACCACCCAGTAAAGGCAGCAGCAGCAGGGTTGAAAATGCGCATGTCAGCAAAATGCGTGAGCATAACAACATATACAGGGTGTCTTTTTTTTTTTTGTATGGCTTGAGCACAATGAAAATACAGACTGATTCTTTGTGATTGAGCATAACAGCAAGGAATATGCGAGACTGTCTAGTTTGCTTGAGTGTAACGTAAGGTACAGGGTGTCTTGTGGGCATACACCCAATATAAAGTAAAGGGTGTTCCGTTTTGCTGGAGTATGCTAAACAATACAGGGACTTTGCTTGCTTGATAACATGCAGGAGCCATGTAAATTAAGGGTATTTCGCATGTTTACAACAACATTACAGGGTGTCTCGTGTCTAGTTAGTGAATATTATAGGGTGTCTGCTGGGATACAAATGTTTAACAGGGTGTCTCTTGTAATAAAAAGCAGGACAGGTTGTCTGTTTGAGCTTTGCTTTTATTTTATATTCAAAAACATAGACTATGATGCTTCCACTACATGAGTATAGCAAAAAATATAGGGTATCTTGTTAGCTTGAGCACTTCACACACTATAGGGTATCTCTCTTTTCACTTTGGCTTTATTTCATATACATACATTTATCATTAATACAAATATTTTTCTTTATCCAAACAGCGCTGCACCTCCTGCACCACCCAGCACGCCAGCACCACCAAATCCGCCCACCACCTTTTTGTCGTAGCGTGCGCGAAAGCCACCGCCGCCAAAGCCACCGCCACCAAAGCCGCCATGTCCGAAGCCGCCTTTGAAGCCGCCACCGCCGAAAGCACGTCCTCTAACGCGATAGGTTTCGCGATAGCTGCCAAAACCACCGCCGAAGCCAGCTGCACCACCTCCACCCAATAAGCCACCACCTAAGGCCAGCGCCTGTGGTTGTTGTTGAATTATGGGCACCTGCTGCACAATGGGTACTTGTTGCACCACTGGCACCGCATTGATGCCACCCAAGCCATAAGCCTCCAGCACCACAGCTGCACCACATATCAGCAACAATTGAAGATAGCAACTCATCTTGGATGGCGAGTTGATTACGTTGTGTGACGCCGGCGCAGACGTCGCTACGTATTTATGCGACGTTTCGGTGGTGCGTCATGCAGCACCACGAAAAAAAAAACCCCACCAGCTTAGCTATGTTTGCATACGCATTAACCAAGCATTGGGTGGGTCTTCACTTACGCGTCTCCATGCACGTGGGTCGCCACCAAAACTGACCTTCACTCAGTTGTGATCGATGTGGTTGATGTGTGAATTACACTGAGAGAAATACTGGTGAGATATGTGTAGATAGATAATTGACGGACTAACTTGTGACTGACTAACTAATGTAGCTGATGATTGACTTATTGATTGGGTATGATTGACTGAATGATTTGATTATCTGACTTCCTGATTGAACGATTGACTGACTGACTGACCTTGCTGCTGACTACATATATAGTTTTCCTCAGTGTAAACTAAGCAGCTGCTTATGAACATATTTCGAGTTAGATCTAAATGGAATTAGCTTTCAGTGCTTGGGGAATTTCGGCATCCAGTTATTTGTGAATTGTTAAAGCAAATATGCCTGGCACTATGCCATGGGATGCGAACAGACGTGGCCCACTAATTAATTTGCATAAATAACGAGGCTTGCGATGCTATTCCAATCAGTTGGAGTTTTAGAGATGCTGCGTGAAACGTTTTATTCGCTGATCTTCGCAATTGTCGTTGGTCGGCTGGCGGCCACGCCCATTGTGAATGAAGGCAATGAACTTGTGCGACAGACGCGACACATTGGAGGTGGTTTCATAGGCGGTGGCATTATAGGCGGTGGCATAGTGGCTGGTGGCAGTGGTGGTGGTGGTGGTGTTGGTGGTGGTTACATTGCACCACCTATCATACAAACTGTGCCCGTGATACAAACTGTGCCGATTATTACGACCGTGCCTGTTGTGTCCACCATAGCCACGGTGCCCAGCTATGGTGGTTACAGTGGTGGCTATGGCGGTGGCTTTGGAGGTGGCTATGGCGGTGGCTTTGGAGGAGGCTATGGCGGTGGCTTTGGCGGTGGCTATGGCGGTGGCTACGGTGGAGGACATGGTCGAAGTCTAGGCGGTGGCAGCTTTGTTGGCGGTGGCATAGGCTTTGCCAAGTTCAAAGGCATTGGCTTTGGCGGTTTCTTGGGCTAAAGGCAAGATATTCAAAGTGAAGCATCAAAACTATATGAATATATATAAATATCAAAAAATATATATATTGTATATATATGCCGATATAAATATATATTATTATATATTTCTTTAATGATATAATTTTGTTTTGTTATTGTAAATTTTGTAGCTAAAAAATAAACAATAAAACAAAAATAAGTCGAATTTCAAATTAGCTTTTATAAATATATATATATAAATATTAATATTTAATTTTGTTTTATAAAAATGTGTTAATTTGTATAATCGTCCAACTCTAGTCTATATTTAGTTATATTATCCCAATATAATTATATTTTGTATCTTAAAAATAAAGAATATTTACAATTTACAATATTTTGATATAAAAATTTTAAGAAATTATAATATTTAAATATTTAAAATTATGTGAAACAGTTTATTAATTTAATTTTTTTGTGGGTTGGGGGGGGGGGGGGTGTTTGTGTTTGTGTTGTTTTTGTTTTTTGTTGTTTTTTTGTTTGTTTTTTTTATATAAAAGATTTGTTGTTGGTTTTTTGTATTATTTATTTGAATCGTCCTTTTTATATAAATATTCCGTTTGGTTGGCGGACAGAGAATACCACCAAAGCTTGTCTTGGCTTGTCGTAAGAGGCGACTAATAGAGACACCAGTGTTAGGACAAGTTGCAATATGTGCCTTAAAGTTGTTGGTGCAAAGAAAACATCGCTATTATAATATATAAAATTTATTGCCATACATGAAGATGAGGGAATACTAATTACTGATGATCCAACTGTGTTGTAATCAAGTGATAAGTTGGGAAGAAAATTCGAGAAGTGCTCGAAGCTTTTAAGCTGCTCTGCCTTTGTTTAAAGCATCTGAAAGGAATTAGTTTATCTAAGAGAATACTTCACTTTTTAAGATCCAGGAAGATCTTTTAAGATGATCCAGCTACTGGTGGCTACATCGTGTACTTCATCAGCTGGCAACATCCTAACTGAGGCTACATATTTCTTTAAAAAATCCAGATAAAATTTGCTATATTTAAGAATCATCATATACAAATATAAGATCTGTATACATACATCTTGGAGTTCTCATTACTTTGATGATGCTGCAGTTTTTTTTAAGCGCTGTTGCTCTTGTTGCTGTTATTCAAGCTTTATTTTACGCTTTCAGCTTTATTTGTTCGTTTATCTAAACAAAAATACACAAATAGCGCAACAACAACAAACATCATATGAGGCCACTCGTTAAGAAAAAATGGACTCTTTTATGTGCAGTCGCCAAGTGCCTTTTGGCTGAGCATTAAATCAGATCGGCAGCTGTGCTTAAGGGAGAGAGAGATCTTGGAATTTCAAGTATAGTGGAAGAAAGAGAGAGAGAAAGAGAATCTTGAATCTTTGAATCTCAAGTACTGTGGACAAATAGATCAAATTTCTTAACAAAAAAAAATTAATTGAGAGAAAAAAAATAGTTGAGCTGATATTCATCAGTTCATCTGCAGTTTGGAAAACTTCATAAAATGAAGAAAAAAACCCAAAAAATATTTGTATTCAGTTTTATAAAACAATATATAGAAATTAAAGATTCAGATATGAATAATATATATATATCTAAGTAAATGTATGGATATATGTATATATTGTTTGCAAAATATTACGTTTATCACAAAAATGTTGCTGTCCATACTTCAGTCGCACTACTATTTTCATGAACACAGCTGTCTCTATCCACGCATAAACATTCATAATATTCTCAGTACATTAATATCACAAATATGCATTATACTTAATGAACTAATATCATAGTTTCTTCAAAAATTATTAGAAATTCATAAGAGGCCCATCTTATCTACCACACATAAATATCACAAATTTTCATTGAGTTCCCTCAAAATATATCAGAAGTTCACAATATACATCGCTATTATATACCACGCATAAACATTACAAATTCATTATAAGCCACACATAAATCACATTCTTCACAGTTGCCCACACAAAGGTCATACAGTGTAGCGCACATCTGGAGCTCGGCTCATATATCAAAGTAATACATCAAGTAGCTCTAGCAGCTGTCCACTCGACTGTTCTAGTGAAACTTCCGCATCCAACAACAAGATCATAAGATTGGCTTCATTTCAAATTCAATTTGAAGTAAACAACATAAAAGCCAAACACAGCCCTCATCTAGTGGCTTTTAAGCGTAATTACTCTTTGCCGTTTGGTGGTGCGGCAAAAAAAAAAAAAAAAAAAAATAAAATAAAGAAAAAAACAAAGAATAAAAAACCTTTCAATGACAATCAAGAAATGCTATTGAACCTCTCCATTTAGGTAATTCTGCTAATATTTGACTATAAATTGAAGCTCGACTCGGCGCTCAGTTTTAGTGGCTTACCAAATTCGATATGAAATACCAGAAGATTGGCCTACTGCTGCTGCTGGGCATTTGTGTGCTGCTATGTGGTGCAGTGGAGCAGCAAGAGGTGCTGCCAGTGGTGCAGGAACAGGAGCCACAGGTGGAGCTGCTAACAGCTGGCGATAATTCTCAAACGGATGTGGTTGCAAATGCTACTGCGGATGCCGATGACTCTGAGGGCGGTGCACGCAAAGTACGTCAATACTTTGGTCCACCACCGCCACCATTCTACGGTGGACTACCACCACCGCCGCCGCCCTACTATGGAGGTGGTGGATATGGTGGTTTCGGTGGCGGCTACGCTGGCTTCGGTGGCGGCTACGGCGGCGGCTACGGCTTTCAGCGCACGCGTGTGGTTACGCGCACTCGCTATCGCGGTCGTTATGGTGGTTTCGGCGGTGGATTTGGCGGCGTCGGCTTCTACGGCTAAAAATTTGCTCTTTTTATTTGGCAGTTTATATAGCTATAGCTAGATATTTATATTTGATATTTGTGATATTCCATTGTGTGCGGCACAGCCATTGGCGTTGCCTCAATAAATATGTGTGATTTTTTATTTCTTATTTGTTGTTTAGCAAGTGATGTGCGCTTTGATACCCTGTTCTATATGTGAAATAGGCAAAGGCAGTTTCAAGTGAGTTTGAATGAAATAAGCAAACAGAAAGCAAAGATTATCTTTTTGTCATTTTTAGTATCGTATGATCAGGAAAGTTTATATAAGAATGGAATAGCTAAGGCCTTTAGCTCTGATCAGTCAGATATATATAATATACATATATAAATATGAAATGCCTTTAGATGTGTAAAGAGATGAATCAATCTCATTTAATTGATATCTAGATATTTTGAGAGATCGATAACATTCGTTAATTTACTAAAATCGATAAATATCTAAATGAAGCTGTTTTTTTTTACAAGGATTAAGTATAGATAGATAAACAAATTTGTTTACAGGGTATCTACCAATCAGTCTCTCTCTATCTCTGGACAGCCACACACTTGTTATGTTTGGCCTGCCAGTTATGATTGTTCGCGATTTTATGATGAGAAAGTGGCCAAGGGCCATCTGCACAGCGACGCGCCTATATAAATTTGGCAACGACTTCGGCTCAGTTTTGATTTGAGCTTAAAATGTTGCGTATGATTTGCCTAATGCTGTTGCTGTTGCTGTTGCTATTGCTAGTGGGCGTCTACTCCTTAGATGAGCTGGAGTACGATGCACAGGTGGCACCACCACACGCTGAGGGTAGGCATCAGAACAAATTCTCTCTCTCTCTCTTTCAATTTTAAATCTTCTTTAACTTTATTCTAAACCACTTTTTTTTAGTCTATCAACCACCGCTGAATCTGTGGCGTGGCTTTGTGACTCAGTTGCATGAAGTGTTTCGTAGTTGGCGCACCACCAAGATGCCACGTGTGCAATTGCGCAGCACCACGCCCGAAGCTGATGTGGACTATGATGCTCAGCCAGAGCTGCAATATTACGGAGCCTTAAATCCAATTTATTTAACGCAGAATTTTTAGTTTTCTCATTTTGGAATTTTTTATTTATTACAACTAGAATTTGTTAAAAAATTTTATAATAAAAATGTATATTTAAGTCTAGCTATTAGAAGTGCTTGTTGAAGAGTCCCTTGAAGCTGCCGAGGCCGCCTCCGAAACCATGTCCGCCAAAGCCACCGCCAAAGCCGTGGCCCAAGCCACCTAAGCCACCGAAACCACCGAATTTGCCACCGAGGCCGCCGCCGAAGCCACCGAGGCCACCGCCGAGTCCACCGAGTCCCAGGCCACGTGCCACGCGTTCGCTCTCCGGCTGCAGTTGCTCCACCACCTGCAAGTCTCCATCCACATCGAGCAAACTGAGTGGTTCAAGTTCCAGCTCCACAGGCGCTGCCCAGCAGCACACGATTAGGCAAAGGCTCAGCACGAGAAGTTTCATGTTCGTTGGGCTGTTAACTGATTTGTACTTAATCTGCAAGTGACAGAGATCCATGCTTATATATGCACAGCATTACTTCTGGCTGATCTATTAGAGGTCGGTAGGGGCGTGGCTCGTGCGTGTAGCTGCTAATTGCGTGTGTCCACATTGCGACTTTATGCTTGCTTTTCATATCCAAATGTACTTTCATTCATTCATTCATTCATATTTTTGAGAGTGTGAGCAGGGTATATATTGAGTGGGCAATTTTGTATGTGTGTACACTGAAAAAATCTTTGCTGTAATAATAATTAATTTAGTAATTTTTAAGTATTATAATAATTTTTTTAAATAAAATAAATGTTTAATATATATTTTCTTAAAGTATAATAAGTTTTCAGCTTCATAATTTTCTTATATGTATATTATTATTATTATTTTTTAATTTTAAATATATTAATTTTTTTTATAAATTATTCTGAAAAAATATAAATTTTTAATATAATAATTTTTTTACATAATAAATTTTAAATATATATTAAATTTTTTTAAAATTATAAATTTTGTATGCAATAATTGCTAAATATAAAAATTTGTTTTATAATGAAATAATTATTTAATGTAACAAATATTTTAATATATTTATTATTCAAGCTTAAAAAGTTTTTAATATATTAATTTTGCTATACAATAAATTGTCATTATAATTATTATATTATGAAAATATTTGTATAAAGAATTTTTAATAATTTTGTTTTTAATTTTATAGTTTTGTAATAAAAATTCTTTAATACCATTTGTATTTAATTTAATACATTTTTAAATATAAGAATTTTTAAATTTCATATTTTTTAATATACAAAATATTTTATGTAATTTAAAAAAAATATGTTTTTAAATAAGAAATTAATAATCTAATATAAAACCTAGCATAATAATTCGTTGCCAAACTCCACTGACTTTATATACAGAGCATTAGGCAGTCGTTCAGTTCGCAGTAGTCTCTAAAAATTGGTGCTAAAGCTGGATTGGGTTGGCTTAGCTTCTGACACTGGCTTTGGCTTATGTTGTGGCTCTTTCTCTGGCGCTGCCTCTGCATAGTTTGCTTAGGTCTTTAGCTGGTTGTCTAGCATTTGGAGTTCGCTTACATCATGTTTGCATATGTTTTTACCGCCTGCGCATTGGCGGGATTTGGTCTTGAAGCGTAATCCAATTGACCTTAGCTAGAGTTGTCTATTTGATTAACTACAGATTTGGTAATCGATGTAGTTGATAAGAAGTGTTGATAAGGAGTAGAGAAAGAGAGAGGGAGAGAGAGTAAAGAAGAGAGACAAAGCATAGCTCAAGCTTCCTGCTATGCCCGAATCGACGTATCTAAAATACCAAATTTTTGCCACATGCTCAGTAAGTGTTACAAATTTAAAATAAAGCTGCTTTTTTTTTAACACATTTATAAATTGAATATATTTTTTTTTTGTTTTAACATAGTTTCTGGCAAATAATTTATTATGCTAATTGGCAGTTGAGTTTCTTAACATCTCGTTTGACGCAGCATTAAACGCCTTTTACGATGTCTGCTCATGAATTTCTTGTAGTTCTTCTTCACCTTCTTGTTGCTGTTGTTGTTGTTGTTGTTGTTTTGGGATCTGCTGCTGCTCCACCAGCTGCGGCTGTGCTTCTCCAGCTGCGGCAACAGCATCTGCTGACTGATGCGCGGTCTACGAACTTGATCCTGAACGAAGGCACGAGACCAGGCAACGGGATCCAAGCTGGCATCGTAGCCAGCATCGTTCTGATGCCACCAGGGCATGGCCATGCCCAGTTGCAGCAGCATTAATATTAGCATTAGCAGCATACAGCTGCCCACAGTTGTCGCTGATGTGTTGAGCATTCGAAATGTGTGTGTCGTCCTACTTGCCTGGCGTTTAATAAGAAACTGTTGCACTGCAAGTGGAACGAGTGGCGTCTTATATGAGCGGCAACGCAGCACGAAATCTACTCTAGACTCTGTTCGGTGGGCTCTACTTTCCGGCTTGCTGCTAGGCAAATGGAACAAAGTCTTCTACAAACAGACCTTTTGCATGCTGCACATGGCTTTTGAGAGCATTTACAGATTAACTGTCTCATACCTGCTTCACACACACACACACACACACACCTGTATAAACTCTCTATTAGGTAAAATTGTTGCGCAGGTCAAAAATGTATTTGGGCTCAGTTTACAAATCTCTTTCGAATATCTGTCAAATTTCTTTGGGAAATCTTCTACACTAACACAAGCTGTTATAAATCATACAAATAACATACGAAAATCAGTTTTCAAACTCAATTACAAGACGATTTAGGCTTGGGCATAAAAGAACAGCTGGATACTTGCCTGCAAGGATGAAAAATGAGCGAAAATTTTGCTTGAATGAAATTCTTTTTTAATGGACTGCAACAAATGAAAGTGGGTCATGCAAGGGTAGATGGGTTGAGTGAAAGGTTATGTGACAGGCAGAGGACTTTGAAGTAAGTATAGTATAATGAATATAGTAATATAATATAATGTATATAGTAATATAGTATAATACATAGTATAATGTTTATATCGATAATTGTAACAGCTAGAATTGTGAAATATAAATATATATAACTCTATATAGTCTATAAAGTCTATAAAGTCTATATACTAGACTCTATAGACTATCATTCATATATAAGTCTATAAAGTCTATAGACTATATAAATATACAAAATATTTCACTTCTTTAGCTCTTATAGTCACCGATATATATAAAGTCTATAGAGTCTACTAAGTCTATATAGCCTATAGAAGTAGGTCTAGGCAAGACAGCTGTTTATCACTCCATATAGACGCCTTAAGGGAACCCAGACTCTTGCATCATTCAACTACAAAAACTAATCCTTCAGCTGAAACTATTTTAGAACATTCTTTCATACAATCAGCACTGTTTAGAGTATCTCTTAGTCGCTCAGTTCTATTTGCAGTAAAATGTCAATATGCAGTCTCATAGTCAAAAGCCATTCTTAAGGCACTTTCATTCATTCAGACGTTAGCATACCCTTTAGCTAACTGCCGTAATAAACCACAGCAGCAGGCAACATAACATAACTCAAATACAATCTACTCAGACTCGGAGCTTGCTGTTTTTTACCCTAAAACCCATTGAAAACTGTTAAACAGGGTATATGACATGGTTTATAGCTGCTAATGATTCCATGTAAAACAACATGTGCCATTGTCTCCGGCCGAACAATGGGACCCTACAAATTTCACTTTCTAAAGAGCCAATTGCCAAGTGACTAACAAATTAGAGCTCTCTCTCTCTCTCTCTGTGTGTGTGTGTGTACCTGCATTGAGTATCTTGGTCAACACTTCAGTTTCGTCTTGGACTTGGTTTTTGCCTTGCACTTGACACTTAACTCAACTCAACTCGCCTCGACTCGACTCGACTCGGCTGTCAGCACAATTAGCGACTTTTGCCTTTTGGGACAATTGTGAAATATGCGCAAGTCGCGAAACTAGTTAACAGCAACAACTCCATTCCACATAGCTTAAGCCAAGTCCCAGTTAAGAGCAACTACTCCAAAGAGTCCCAATTACCTAGCAACTACTTGAAGCAGCCGCCAAATCCCCGGTTAATCCACTTTCCAGCTGGTTGTGGCACACACTCACTCGACAATTGCATAAAAGCAGCAGCTGGCCCCAGTTGCAGTCGCAGTAATCGAAAAAAGTTCTAGGCACGATGTGGTGTAAGTTTTTGTTACTGCTTTGCCTCAGTCTCTGCCTGATCCTGGGCAGCTTTGCGTTGCAGCAAAGACGCGTGGGCGTATTGCCCAATCATTTTGTGGGCAAGGGCGCCTACACGCTGGCAGCCAAGCGGCATCAACCAGTGCAGCAGCAGCAGAAACATCGACAACAGCAGCAGCAACAACAACAACAGCTGCAGCAACGCAGGCAGCTCTTTCAGTGGGCTACGATGTATAAGAAATTCCATTAAATGTTCGCACTTTATATATTTTAGCTAAATAAATTAAATAAATAATTGAGAGAAATTATCATAAGCTTGAAGTGAATTTAAATTAAAAGTGCATGGCCATAGCATCGCCGCCAAAGTAGCCCTGCATGGGTCCAAGTCCGAGTGGTGCAGCTGCTTGGCCATAGATGCCAGCGTGAGCAGGAGCTAGACCTGGTGCATTGGCCATGCCAATGATGCTGTCCAGCGTGGACTGTGGACCAAAGCCAGGCATAGGCTGTGGACTGCCAAAGAGCGGATTGCCGTACATGAAGCCAGCATTTGGATAGCCGCCAAGGCCAGCACCAGGTGCAGCTCCTAGACCCGCGCCAAAGCCAGCTCCAGGCATAGGTGCACCCGCCAAAGCGCCAAAGCCAATTCCAGGTGCAGCTCCCATGCCAGCACCAATTCCTGCTCCATAGCCAGCTCCAGGCAGAGTGCCAGCTCCAAAGCCTAGTCCAGCTGCAGGCAGACCCAAGCCCAGACCCATAGTGGCATCGCCTTGATAGCCATTGGCAATGTTTGCCTGCAGGCCAAAGGGCGACATTAGGCCCGGATAGTTGGGATAGCGTGCCAGCTGCATGTTGTTGACCATGCCCAGAGCCATCTGATTCATGGGCAATGCGCCACCGAGGTTCATCGAAGCTGGCGTCATATTCGTTGTGCCCACCGCTGCCATCATCTTGACATCCGCCTCAGCCGCTGGCGTCAACATCTTCATATTCCTTTGCTCACGTGCCTCCTCCTTCACGGGCAAAGCCTGGCAGCTGCCTAAAAGCAGCAGCGCTACCATCAATAGGGATTTCTGTGCAGCAAACGACTTCATTTTGCTTGAGTTCGACTTGTGTTCGACAACTGTTTGCTTCCGGCACGCCAAAGTCGCTTTTTATGCTGAGGGGGCGCAGAAAAAAACTTTCTATTGCAATTTTCAGTTTTCTATTTGGCTCATAAAAAAGTTTTGTGGTTTTACGTTTTTGTGACAGTAGCAATATATATATATACATATATACACATATTACTGAAGTTCCGCAGAGAGCGGCTGTGGCTGTGGCTGCGGCTGTGGTGCGTCTGCGTTTTGTAATCTCTTTATAAACAATTCGCACATTTTGGCTAATGGCAAACGCAAATAAGGTGCTAAATGTCTCAGTCGATGGCATAAAATTATTACGAAGCAAAGTGAAATGCGCTGCGGCATCTGTTGAATGCTTTGTAAACGAAAGACTTAGGCAACGAACTTGACTTTTTTCTGTTTATTTCGTGGCTAAGCCTGAAAGTAGGCTGAGATTTTAACGTGTTTTTTTTCGCAGCTTGTGATTCACGACTTTTAGTTTCAATGCAAAATTTTTATGACTAATTTATAGTTTTCTGTTTAAGCGTATAAATGAAGTGATTTTGTGGCCGCGAAGATCGTTAGCAAAACATAAAAATCATAAAGTTAAACTAGATTTTGATGTGGCAAAAACAATTGGAGCGCTTTGTCTATAAGCTGTCGTCAAAGATTTAGAGACTTAATTGCATTTTGAGGTCGAAATAGTTCAAGTTTGGATAGAAATTGTTTGAAGGCTTCAAAAGAGTTTGAATTTGGTTAAGGGTCATAAAACTAAAAGATAAATATTTTAATTTTAAATTATGCGGAGCGTGGCAATTGGGAGCGAAAGCTATAATAGTTGCAGCTCCTCGTCTTGTAGTAAGCATGGCATATGCAACATTGGAACTCGCCATACATAAATATGGAGTAGAATAAATATAATTTAATAGGTAAAAGGGGACGTAAGAGATCCCTTAAAGTTTTTTTTTATATATTCTTGATCGGAAGTTGAGTCGATCTAACAATATCCATGTTTCGATCCATCCATCCCTAACTATTGACATAATTACCTTTAGCGAACCTAGTGACTAAGTTGCAGTCAGCTGCAAGCTAATGTAGAATCTGCTAAGAAGTAGTCTAGCTGCTCTGTAACATACCTAAACCATACAACTTGGAGCTTATTTGAAGGTATTTCGAAAAGTAAACCTTGAATTTCATATGACAAAGCAACTACTGTAAGAAAGTCTAAGAATGTCGCTTTAGCTCTTACTGTAAGTGCTGTCATCAGTCAATGACTCATTCAGTAATCCTTTTACTACTACTCCAAGCAACACTTGAGCTGAAGTCTGATCGCAATGACACATCCAACACATTGAATATGTCAATCAGACAGAAATCGGATTTACTTTATCATTTTCATAATCTTTAAAAGTATTTAATGCTCGCGTAGCATAATAGGTAACTCGATATCTAGCTACCGAAAAGTAAGCCTCTTTATACATACAAATTCAGTTATAATTATTTTTTTTAGTTCTTCATTTCTTTATTTAAACATAACAATAAATAAATAATTTTAGCAGTTTCTTACTGACTATATATAGTACTTATACAGATTCTACATTCTACATTCTCCTGTTCTATATAATACTTTATATAGTTCAATCAAGTCTTAAAGTCGTATTTCCTTCGAACTATTAGCCGAAGTAATCCCTGGATTCTTCGCGTTCTTGATCCGCACGATCCTTGCGAGCATCGAAATCGTAGTCGTAGCGCGAAAAGCTGCGTCTCGCTTCGCTGGAACGACGATGTGAGTCCAGGGAATTCGGATTGCTATAATAGCTATAGACCACGCTGCTCGGATAGCAGATATAATAGTCGTTTTGATAGCTAGCACGCTTCTCTCTCACAGGCTGTCCACTGAGATCGAAGACAGAGTGGATGGCCTGATAGGGATTGTTGGCAGGTGCTGCCTGGATAAGGCAAACTGTAGCCAGAATAAGTGAAAGAATGAGTGTTAACTTCATTTTGGATGCTGCTGCTGTTGCTGTTGCTGGTGTGCTCCAGTTGAAGTTCCTTTTGCTTCTGTTTGGCTGTTGTCGGCTATCAACTCATTTTATACAAGCAATTGCTAATGTTTATGACAGTTCGTCAGTCAGTCAGAGACGCCTCATTTAATTTGATTAGCACCTGAATAACATTTCCGCCCAACCTTAGAGGGGGATGTTCACATGACGTCGAAAACTGAGCTGAGCTGGAAGTTGATCCATGAGTTTGATATTTACTGACACCCAATTTGTGGTTTAATTGTTTTTATGACTGTTGCGGTAGGCGCTGTGAATCAACTGTTTTTCAACAGTATTTGCGCCTTCTAGGTCTTAGTAATTGTATGCAATAATCTGAGAACTTTTTTTGTATTATATTGAAAATGGGGTTAACAGGTTAGCAGGCTGAAGAAGGCGTAGATAAGGTATATATATATTCTGGATCAGGAAGATGAGCTGAATCGATCTAGCTATGTTCGTCTACCCATGCCTCCCTCCTTCTGTCTTTCTGTCTGTCTATCAGTTAACTTTTCCGCCCGCCTGTTTCTCCGTCCGTCCGATCGTCTCTCCTATCTACCTACCTACTTATCTATTCTTTCCCTTCATATCTGTCGGAATGTACTTCCATCCGTCCGTCCGTCTTTCCGTTCGTTTGTTTGGCTGTCGTCCGTCCATCTGTCCGTTCGTCCTTCCATCTCTCCGTTTGTCCATCCCTCTTTTCGTTAATCTGTCCATCTCTATAGCTAACTGTCGATCTGTATATATAACTGCCTGTGTGTCCTGCCATCCATCTAGGACGTTTGTCTATCATCTCTCAACATTGTATTATGCATGTATAAAAGAAAACTAGTCAACAGTTCTTTGCAGAGCTCAGAGTATCCCAAAGTCGTGCACTTTCGCCTAGAACATGTTTACTTGTTTTTAATATAGAATCCAATTTAGTTTCCAATTCTAAGTTTAGCTTGGGTTTATTTGCCTTTTTTGCACTTCTCGTTAACAAAAATTAAATAAATAGATGCTAATTAATTATTTACCTTGAATCACATTTCCTCATACCAAATATTTTATGTCGCTTTACAACAGATTGCAAAATATTTGACTACAATTGAGTTATTCATTAGGCGGAGGCTGGGCTTGGCCTGTCGTGCTAGGAGCCAAATAAAGTAAATAAACAGTATAAATACATTTGTTATAAAAATTTACGAATTCTTAACTTAAAAAATTAAACAAATATTTAGCAAAAAAATGTATGTTAACAGATTTCAATCAAAACTTTATTGTGTATATTATTAATTCAACTGATATCTGGTTACAGACGCTGCTCAAAAAGAATATATCTTAATAATACGAGTTGGGTTCAGGTTCAGTAAACCAGATATTCAGGGGCTCGCTCGGCGTACAACTTATGTGAGAGCTATCAATTTATATATGTGTATGCATATATTTATATAAATATTATCTATAATAACTTTTTATATATGTCTAAAACTTTGCTCTAATTTATGGATTGTTTGCTTGCAGTTTTAGCCGCAGTCCAAAAAGTGAAGGAGCTAGATTTTTTTAACTATTTAGTTTAGAAAAGTGGCTTGAATATACAATATTTTGTTTAAATACAATACATTTGTATTATTTTTTAATTTTTTGTTTTATTTCATGAAAAAATAAAATAAAAATTAGAAAAAATAATTTTTTTCTTTTATTTAATATATTTTTTCTTTTATTTATTTATTCATTTAATTTTTTTTCAATTTCTATTTTATTTAAATAATTTATTTACATTCAATTTATAACAATAATATTTCTCTTAATTTTTTTTAAATTATTTGATTTATTTAAAATTTATTTAATTCATTAATTTCAACCCCAAAATCAATTTTAACTCAGCTTAAACAAAAGAAATTTTTTTTTAATGACTAATTTATAAATCATTTATCACTTACTTTTTTTGCTAAAAATTTCTTGACGTCAATTTCGCTTCTCAATTAAAAATAATGCTTAATGCAATGTCTAGTCGAATTTCGCAAAAATCCCAGAAAATTACAGTTTTAGTTTCAGCTTTGTGGTCTAAGCCAGGCCCCAAAAAAAGGGCTAAGTTGAAAATGAAATATATAATATATATATTTATATATCGTATATTTTATATATCATATATTATAATTGTATGTCAATTAATGAATTCAATGGAATATTTTAAGCAATTTTTCTCTTTTTTTTCAGTTCTTTTTGCTTTTTCTTTTTTTTTGACATTTTTGTTATTCGCTAGCTGATTTTTGATTGATGGTATGATTGCTAATGACATTGCTGTTGTTCATTTATTGTCGTTTGCTTGTTTAAAAACCGGTTTGTAGCAGGCGTCAATAGCTGAGCTATATATTTAGCATCTTCCCACCGACAGTCGGTCGAGCGAATGCATAGCAACCGTGCCCCTTTATGGTCCAAAAGCGTGTTAAGCTCTTCTCACGTTTTGCTTTTAGCTCCTTGCTAGCTGTGTAAGGGGTGTATTGGCTTTATATACTATTAAGTGAACAGTGTAAATATGAGCTAGATCTAGTTAACCTTATATAAATATATAATTTATATATATAAAATAAATCTTCATCCTTTTTATTTCCCATGAGGCGAGTATTACCAAGTCGGTTTTATACTTAATTTTTATTACATTTCATTTCATTGCATTTGATTTAGTTTATTTGCCAAAGTTGGCACCAAAATTAGTGCTGGTGGAGGCCGATGCTGAGGAGGAGCTTGAAACGCCACCACCAAAACCAACTGGATAGCCACCGCCGTAACCAATTGGTTGGCCACCACCGAAACCCACTGGAAAGCCACCACCAAAACCAACTGGATAGCCGCCGCCAAAGTGTCGGAAGCCACGGCCAAAGCCGCCACCGCCAAAGCCGCGTCTTCCGAAGCCACCACCGCAGCAGAAACCACGAGCCTCACGTCCACCATCCGCATCATTCACTGGCTGAGCATCCACATCCTCGAGCGTTAACTGCTGTGGCTGCTCCTTCTGCTCCACCTCCAGCACCAGGGGATGAGCCCATGTCAGGCTTAAGGCCAGGCAGTAGACGAGCGCCAACACCACAAATTGTTTCATGTTTAGTTTTGAAATTGCTTCTATTTGGATTCTCTCGATTGTGGAGATCTTTTATAGTCGTCGACATTTGATAGGGGGATGCACCAAAAGAGAACAACTATGCGATTCTGATTGGCTCATCCTGCCAGACAAATCATTAGCTTCAAGCATTTATCATTATTTTTGTTTTCAAATTGTTTTGCGTTTTCGACGATCTCATCAGAACTTGTAAACGTAATTCCCAGACCCCCAAGGCACTTGTTTCAGATGCCCCCGCATTGGGAGCTCAGTTTTGGGCCCCATTCATTAGGTTGGCCTAGAGCCAAAGACCTACATTGTTGCAAAGTCCGAACTTCTCACACAGTTTTTATAAACAAAAAACCTCTTCAGCTGGGGACTCACTGAACAAATACCCTGTAAAATAATTAAATAAAAAAGGCAGTTTAACTTGCTTAAATTTATGTTTGGACAAAGTACTTCATCTGAAGAGTATAACATTTGAAATAAAAAATCAAATTCTCTTGTGTATTTACTCTGCTAATACCCTGTAAGTATAGTAAATAGAAGAAATGGCTTAAGTTAAACTCAATTCTAGAGCCAAGTATAATTCAGTTTATTTTGCTTGTCTAAAGTTTGGGTTCGCCTGTGTCTCATATTTCCTTTCATTATATTTTACAGGGTATTTTTGTACTACACTTTATCATCTTTTGATTATTATTGCTTTCGTTCGTCAGCAATTTAAGCACCGTCAGCGACAATCGAAAATAATTAAAAACTTGTTAAGAACTCTGATCACTGACCTTTCAAATTGTTTGCAGAACTGCGCAGTTGAGCGATCGTCGCCAATGCTACTTATATCAATACTTTTTCTTATTCTCTATTCGTTTTCTTTTTTATGGCACAAAATACCAGTTTGTGTTTATATGTAGATACATTTTTATTTAGAGTGTTTAATTTGTTTTCGTTTTCTTTTTACCTAAAACAAGTGTCGCCGAGGCGTCATAAAATTATCTAATTAGCTTTTATATGTATCTATTAGAGTTATATATTTGCTTGCAAGAGAAACTTGGTTCAAATTGTCAAAAATATATATTTCGAGCATATTATTTTAAGACATGAAATTTTGTTTTCTATTGATTTATATATACAGAAATTTTAAAATTTAGAGAATACTTTTCTGATTTTTTTTTCTTGCAAAAAATCTTTTTTCGGATATTTAAAGAATATTTTTCGATATTTTTGTATCTAGTTGGAATTTTTATTTTGGATAATTAAACAGAAATTTTGATACATATTTTAAAGAATCTTTTTGATAGAAAATTGTATGCTTTGTATTGTTTTTAAAAAATAATAAATGAATCAAACTAATTATAAATATTAAAAATTTATAAATTTTTATAGAAAATATTTTAAAACATTTTCTTTGCACTTCAAATTGAAAGAACTTTTATTAGAGTACATATGTATAAAAATCTCTTACAAAAAAATGTTTTTATATATTTTTTATAGCATACGATAGTTAGAAATGTATTGTTTTAAGCATATTTATAGGCTTTGGCAGCATAAATCATTCATTTCTTACATATGTTGTGTTAACAACAGAACTTTTTTACAGCTTGTACAATTTTCGCTCAGTGCACTTCAAATTATTTTAAAAAAATTACATTTCAACAAAAATTGTATGACGCTTAGACAGAAATAAGTCAAACTAATGAGACAACAAAAATTAAAACCGGTTGACATATAATAAGTCTGCCCATACATCAACTGACAATTAAATGACACAAAAAAAATGATAAAAAATAAAAAATAATTGGAGGATCACATGATAATCAAGTTAGATTACACGCGTTTACATTCATTCAAATAGCTTTCCCACAGTTCTAGTCTAAATGCATATTTAGCTAACGAACAGACTTTCTTAATTGTATGCAAAGCTTAAATGATTTATCAATTAATTTGTAAATAATTGGCTTTGAGAAATAATGCAAATTGATTAAAAATTCCATCTTTATATAGAAAATAAATCAGAAATATTTCAGCGAAGCCTTCAAGTACTTAAGTCAAGTAGTTGTTTTGTTTACCCAGTTAATACGCTCTTTTTTTAAAGTAAATATAATTATAGATCTTAAAATATCTTTTACACATATTTCATAAAATTCTAGCTCATCCATAAAGCAAACAAGTTCCACAAACTTTTGAAAAACCCGCGGAAGTGAGCAGAAAAAAAACAATAATAACGCATTAACGGTGTGAAACAGTTTTTGTATACCCATTGAAAGAGATTTGAAGAGGGTATGCTAATTTTTTGTGTCGATAAAAGAGAGTGAGAGAGAGAGAGAGTGTGTATATATGCTTCAATAAAACTAGCTGATAACTGTGTAGATCTCAAATTATTAGTTAGTCACTGTTAACCAAGCTCTTATGGCCTTAAGAGTCAGTTCGTTTGCTCTGTTCACCTGCTTGAGTTCGGAGTGTCTATACATATTATATATATATTACATCAATTTATCTCAAATCTCTATATACCTTACAGAGCTTATGCACTAAACAAAAACTACCCACACATGACCTCAAATCAATACTTTTGCATTTAATGCTTTAAAGAAATTTAAATACACGTTTCATTAATTTCTAGCCATTTACACAGTATCTGCTAGTCGTGTTTGATTTTGTTTTCCATGCTTCTTTATAGTTACCTATTTGGTCAATATTTGCTGAAACGTAGAGCAAGGTCAATGTCAGTCAGCGTCTGCAGTCTTTGGAGCATGCGTGAAAGCATGGAAACCAGTCCATGACGCGATTTCAGCGCGTTTCATGCGCGTTTCCCTAGCGTTTCTTACTTTGCGTGTGCGTGGTGCGTTTCCGTTGTGAATTTTGGCAACTTTTTGGATGCGCCGAAGGTCTGCCAGTTTCCGAAACATATTTGGCCAACAATAGTTGTTATGGGGCGTGGCTGTTTCTACAACTTGTGCATATATAAAACTACATCTGGTGAAGTGCCGCAGTTTTAGTTTGTATTCGAGCGTCGCCTGAGTTGAGTTTGTAAAATGTATTTGCGTTCGCGTTTGTGTCTGCTCGTTGTGTTCCTCGCGCTGGTGGCTGCTGAGAAGAGCAAATCGAAATCGGTTCGACCACAGGGACGCACGTTGGGTCTGCTGACGCCGTTGCTGCTCGGAACTGGGTTGGGTCCCCTGTACGATGTGCCCGTGGTGCCGGTAGGTGGCAGCGGTGCCGGTGGTGCAGGCACACAGTCGGATCAGTACTATGGAGGTGGAGGTGCAGTTGGAGGCGGCTATCCAGGCCAAAACTATGGCAATTACTATGGCTATAGGCCCAACTATGGCTTTCGCTATCCCAACCTCGGCTTAGGCTATCCAAGCTATTCCAACTACTTGGGCTATCCGGGCTATGGCTACAATAGACCCAGCTATAACTACAACAACTATGCCGGCTATCAGCGACCCATACAATATCCAGGCAGCTACTATGGCTATCGGCCCAACTACAATAATTACAATAACTACGGCAACTACGGCACCTCTGGCAACTCTGGCAACTATGGCAGCTATGGCAATAGACCCGCTGCCTATCCCTCGCCAGTCAGCGCCAGCCCCAGCTCAGCTGTTTCGCCAGCAGGTGCTGGCTCACAGCTAACCACCGCGCAGGCGTCGCAAATCGCTGGGCTGCTGGGTCAAGCCTTGGGCAGCAGTCTGCGACCTCTGTTGGCCAATGGTGGGGGTGGTGCAGCTGGTGGTGCTGGCATCAATCCACAAGCGCTAAGCAGTCTCATTAACATGTTGGGCTAAGCTTAGACTCGCTTATCTTAAGCGATTAATAAAGTATTTGTAAATTAAGTCTGTTAAACTGTTTAAAAAATCTCTGATTCATTGGTTAATGAAACTTTGCATTTACATTGTTTTTTTTTGTTGTTTATTAAAAATTATTATACAATAATATATAAAGATTTTATGCCTTAGCATGAGTTGTCATTTCGTAAGTTTTGTATATTTTTTATAAAGTTGAATGAATTGAAATTGTGATTAGTTTTAAAGCATTGGCAGCACTGCTTGACTAACAAATTTATCGATCAAATTGCTTGTTATCGGTTTCAAATACTTGAATATTTATGCATATATTTTATATATATATATTTTATGCCTTTTCGATACAGCCTAAAAGTATGTATTCGATTTTGCAGCTCACACATGTGCGTTAATTGATATAAATTATGATTTAAATAAATGTTATTGACTTGTGAGAGCGAAATTCTATTCTAAGAGCTTTTTGGCTACTGTGATATTTATGAATCAATGCGTCTTGTTTGCCTTGCACTTCAAGCAAATCCGCTGGAATGCAAACTCATTCAGTCAAACAATATTGTGAAATTGTGAGTGTAATGGATCTAATTGGAAATGCAAAGTGCAAGACTTGGAACAAGTCGTATAAAAGTGGCAGCTGGCCACCAATTGGTAGACACTTCACATTTCTCAATTTATTCGCAATGAAGCTGTGCATTTTGTTGGTGATTGCAATGGTCAGTTTGGCCTGTGGCTTGCCAGCTCCCATTACGCTGGAGCAGATGGAGCTGGAGCTGCAACAGGCAGTCCAGCAACAGCTGGACCATAAGGACAAGGCACCAATAGCCGCCACCTTGAAGGATGTCGCTGATGTGGGCACTCAACACTCGGACGAAGGAGCACGTAAATTGCGCCATATATATGGCGGACCATGGGGACGTACCTGGACTTACTATCCCCAACAACCCTACACAGACTACTATTATTATAATGACTGTTGGTGGTAAATCTGGTCTGTCGATGCGAACAATTGATGAAATGATTTGATATACGGAAACAATTTTAGATTTACAATGAAATTTGATGTAAATTTTGTATGCTTAAAATGCTTTAATATTTTAAATTTTTTTGATATTTAAATGAAATTTTTTGAAAATATAATGAAAATAAATTGATCATAAATTAGAAACACTGATTAGCACAGATCATAGATAATAGATGATAGATCATAGATCATAGATCATAGATCATAGATCATAGATCATAGATCATAGATCATAGATCATAGATCATAGATCATAAATCATAGATCATAGATCATAGATCATAGATCATAAATCATAGATCATTGATCATAGATCACAGATCATAGATCATAGATCATACATCAAAGATCATAGATCATAGATCATAGATCATAGATCATAGATCATAGATCATAGATCATAGATCATAGATCATAGATCATAGATCATAGATCATAGATCAAAGATCATAGATCATAGATCATAGATCATAGATCATAGATCATAGATCATAGATCATAGATCATAGATCATAGATAATAGATCATAGATCATCGATCATAGATAACAGATCATAGATCATAGATCATACATCATAGATCATAGATCATAGAGCATAGATCATAGATTAAGGATCATAGATCATCGATCATAGATAACAGATCATAGATCATAGATCATACATCATAGATCATAAATCATAGATAACAGATCACAGAACAATGATCGTATATCCTAGATCATAGATCATAGATCTTAGATCTTAGATCTTAGATCATAGATCTCAGATCATAGATCATAGATCATAGATCATACATAATAGATCACAGATCATAGATCATAGATCATACATCATAGATCATAGAGCATAGATCATAGATTAAGGATCATAGATCAAAGATCATAGATCATAGATCATAGATCATCGATCATAGATAACAGATCATAGATCATAGATCATACATCATAGATAACAGATCACAGAACAATGATCGTATATCCTAGATCATAGATCATCGTAGACCATAAGTGATAGATCGCATTTTATATATTATATTTGAACTTAGATCATAGATAAGAGCTCATATAAAAAACCTGCGTTTTCTTTACCTTTTCTTGAGTGGTTAATGGCAGGGTCAGCTCGATCACTTACCCTTATTAATCAACTATTCAATTTTGAAGGTAGCTAATTGCAATTTCACATTAGTCAACACTTAGTCATGACAAAACGATTTTGCTAATCATCTAAAGAGGTGTTAATTAACGCTAGCCTAGAAGGGAATCACAGCAAAGCTTCTGACGTTGAACAAGCGCTTGAAAATTTTGCAATATCATGAATATTGGAACAGAGGCAATAAGAGTAGGAGTAGATGCGTTAATTAATAATAATAATCATCATCTGTTTAACTATCTACTTCATTCCAGAGTATTTCATAGTCGACACTTGCTTGCTTTGCTCATATGTTTCGTGAGCTTAACGTCTTCATCAGTCTAGACTAGTTTCTATAGCGAAACAGCATCTAACATATACTCACACCTACTTAATTTGCTACTACTTTTTCCATATCATTTAAATCGATTGGGATTTTATTTCTAAGTAAATAAACAATTCAGGTATAAGTCGAGGCGAGTCGAGGGTGGCTCCAAATTTACTGAGAAGCTCAGTAATATTTGATTTTATTTAATTCATATATATTTATATTTATTCTGATGCCAAATCGCCTCCATTTGGGCAGCTCGACGTCGCCGTTCTTTGCGCTCCTCAATCTGATAGAGCTGCGACTGTTTGGTAGCCAGCAGTATTTGCCTTGTTTCCTCATGACGATGCTCCTCCGAGTTTTCGCTGGAAGAGAGTCAAGTAATCATTCATAGAAAATGTCAATTGCATGAAACTTAGCTGACTCACATCTCTCGCTGTTGTTGTTTTAGTTCAAGCAGCTGTCTTTGCGCTGCCTCATCCCTCATCAACGACATTTGGATCCATTCAATGCGCTGATTCTGAGCTAAGTCGAGACGTGCTTGCTGCAGCTCCGCCAGCTCCTCATCCAGCTGCTGCTCCTCACAGTACAGCTGGCAAGCGAGCAGATGACGACGTCTATCCAAATCATCTGCACATTCAGCTAGCTGACGCTCCAAACTGTATTCAATTTGGGCATTTCGATTGCGTCGATTGGTTCGATTCAGAAATTCGGTCACATGCATTTTCAGACTTTTGCTTGTTTGGTCGTTGACTGAACGCAACGAACCTTGGTAACGGCTTACCGAATGTACAGGGCTGCCAAGTGAATACTCGCTTGGTTCTGTTACTGTTCTGTTAGTACTTGAGATATCCTATTTAATGAGATATCCTGTTTTTGCAAATATTACATATATTATCCATATTGTCTGTTTTATAATCTATATATTTACTTAAATAGGTATTTCATAGACTTAAATTTGTTTAGGTTATGTATTTTAGAAACTGCTGTAAGCTGAGATAGAGACTGAGGCAGAGTGATAAAGAGAAAGAGAGGGATAGAGACAGTTGGAAAGAAAGAACAAACAAAAAAACAGAAACAGGCAGAGACATATTATGTACTTTCTAATAATCAATTGCTATTGCAATTTGAATAGAAATTAAATTTTGTAGACATTGACAAACTGCGCAAAAATACTCAATGATAGAGCTGGAGAATTCGGACTTTATGCACCCCTGAAATTAATTAATTGTCTGAGTCAGCAAATTATGGGTTTTTTCCACGAAACAGAAATAATTAGAAATGTTCCCCAATCTTCAATAAATAGTTGAGACGTTACACTGACTGGGGTCAGTCGAAAATTTCGTTACAATCGGGAAGATGCGCTTAACAATATTGCTGCTGGTGCTTGTGGCTGCTGTCTGCCTAACCGTGGGCTATGGCCAGCCATTGGAGGATGATTCAGTGAATGATCATAATAATGAGATAACATTGCTAAATCTGGTCGATCAAGGCGCTCAACATGGAAACGAAGGAGCTCGAGAGGCGCGTGGCTATGGATATGGACGTGGAGGCTATGGTGGAGGTGGCTATGGTCGAGGTGGCTATGGTGGAGGTGGCTATGGTCGAGGCGGCTACGGTCGAGGTGGCTATGGTGGCGGTGGCTATGGTCGTGGTGGCTATGGTCGAGGTGGCTATGGTCGAGGTGGCTATGGCTATGGTCGCTAATCTCCAGAATGGATTTACATTATTATAACACAATTATATATATTATGTAATACAATTTGGATATGATTGAAAGTAAAGTTAACCTCACATTGAAAACTCTTAATTGACTTATGAAAAACTCAGTGTTCAGTGTGATACCCTGTGCTCAGTGAAGAGCTCTTATACCAAGCATTCCAGTTAGTCTTTTAAAAAAAAGAAAAGTGGCTAAAGTATAAACAAATTTTAAGTTTTCTGGAGCTTTACGTATTAGAAAAGAATGTGCTGATGGATGCTTTATGATGTGCTCAAATATAGAAAAGTTTTCTTTACTGTTTCCATATTGCTATCGATTTTGATCGATTTAATAAAAGCATAGCAAATCATTGTTGATTGTAAACACACTTGATCTGAAGTTGTCGTAGGAGGATCTACAATGTTTCTAGTTTTCATAGTAGACAACGGATGGATAGACAGATGAATAGTGCTAGAGCGAATCGACTGTTCAAACTGAGCAAGAATGTAAGCTATATAACCTATATAATCTATATAGCCTATATAACCCTATATAATCTATATAACATGTATGGTTCAAGGTTCATCTCGTTGTTCCACACCTTTGTCCAACATCCCCAAACTCTCCTTATTAACTTCGTATTGACATTGACAACATTGTCAGTCTCTCCTCGCATAGGTTCACTGACAATAATTTACC
This sequence comes from Drosophila leonis, assembly GCA_035045365.1. NCBI lineage: Eukaryota > Metazoa > Arthropoda > Insecta > Diptera > Drosophilidae > Drosophila > Drosophila leonis. The sequence continues at coordinate 2,405,199 of JAWNPC010000485.1, forward strand.
TCTAAAATCTATAATCCTATGCAAAGCTCTCATCATAAATAAAAATTGTTATTAATTATTTAGTCAAAGCAAATAAAGTACAGCTCATATAAAGTATATCACCATTTGGCTTAGAAACGAGTTTTGCTTTTTGGCTTACCAATTATTCATTTAACAAATTTGCATTATAAAAGGCTGATATATATGTACATATGTCTCTCTCATGAACAATTTGAGTTTTACGTTCCAGCTAATTTGTTTTGATATTTGGTTGGTTTTGTGCTATTATAATGCATCGGTGTGTCATAGAGAACAATTCACGATTGTATGCGAACTTCGAGTGTTTACTATATGGATCTTCGACTTTGGCTAAACTTACGTATTCAGTATACATGATATGCATATTTAGCATGACTATAGCGAATGACTTGTCGTTTGCTATTCAACTTACTTTTGTTGCATCTCGTTGAATAAGTAGTAGTAGTAGTGGGTGTAGTAATAATAGTAGTAGTGGCGGTAGTAGTTGTAGTAATAGTAGTAGTGATAGTAGTAGCAATAGTAGTAGTATTAATAATATCAGTAGTAGTAGTAGTAGTAGTAGTAGTAATAGTAATAGTAATAATAATAATAGTAGTAGTAATAGTAGTACAAATGGTAGTAGTAATAGTAGTAGCAATAGTACTAAAAATAGTAGTAGTAATAGTAGCAGCAATAGTAGTAGTAATAATAGTAGTACAAATAGTAGTAGTAATAGTAGCTATAGTAATATTATTAGTAATATCATTTGTAGTAGTAGCTGTAAGACTTACAATACTTTTACAACACTAACTGCTGGAACAGCTTGCTTCTCTCTTCACTCTTACAACACTTTACAACACTCACATTAGCATAATTAATAAGTAGCTGCTCCACATTAGATGCAAATAATGCACAACAATAACAAGAGTTAAAACTCAAAATATTAATATCAACAAGAATCGCAGGCAGAACAGGTGTAATAATATACATAGCAATAAATAAATAAACAAACATTGTGAAAGTAACAATGCCTGGCTTCGAAGCCAGCAAAAAGTAAAAAGTAAACAAAACAAAAAATTCCCATTCTAATCTGTTTGTGGTTTTTAAGTACTGTATGACACTTAAAATCAGGCAATGCGTGTGAGAACAGGAACGAGCACAGCTCATCCGGTTATTTGCAGGCTCTCGATTGGCAAATAAAAGGCCGATGGATCTAAGCATTTGGCATCAGTGAAGCACCATCAAGCAACCAACCAAGTAATCTACCGTATCCCTTAAAGGAAATCTCCAATCACGATGCGTTTAACACTTTTGGCGCTCATCGGCGTGTTCTGCCTCGCCTACACCTATGCGCTGAACGACAACGAGGCTGAGGAGCAGAATCATGCCGCACAGCTCGATCTGCTCAGCGTTGACACTAATGAGAATGCACATGACAACGAGGGTCTGCGTTATGCACGTCAATCCTGGGGTCGCGGTGGTGGCGGCGGTGGCTGGGGACGGGGTGGAGGCTGGAACAGCGGCTGGGGACGTGGTGGAGGCTGGAACAACGGCTGGGGACGGGGTGGAGGCTGGAACAATGGCTGGAGACGTGGCGGAAGGGGCGGCAACTGGGGCGGCAACTGGGGCAAATAAACTGTCCACGGCTAAGCTCATCTTACCCAAGCTTCAGCAGAGAATTTCCATTTTTTGTACATTTTCTGTTTGCCAATAAAGAACATTACAAAAACATGAAAACAAAATTTGTTATTTATTTGTTATTTGACTTTAATTATTACTTTAAAATTTCAGAAATAAACTGTATTTTTTTATCATAAAAAATTAAAAAATAATAAAATTAGAAATTTTAAGAAAACATAAAAAAGTAAACAAAATTTAAAAAAAAATTTGAATTTTATATTATACATAAATATATAAAAATAAATAAATATAAAGATATTTTTAAGGCTTTTTTTTCATTTTACGAACTGAATGGGTTTTATCTATCTATTTTGAAATGTTTAAAAAATATCTAAGCTTTTGATTTAATAATATTATTTTTTATGAATTTTGATTTTTTTCCATTCTCTCTCTTTTCAGATCGCTGAAAACAAAAGAACAAACTTATCGACTTATTTACCTTTGTATATTTAGAAAGATTACTTAGCTTTCTTGATCTCTCAGCAGATACTTAAGACATTTATCCTTCAACTCTTTGATTGTCATCAAATTAAATTGTCATACAGTTTATTGACTTCTCTTGCTTGCATTGCAAATTCCTAAAAACATTTAATTTTTTGTTGTTTGTCTCAGACGTGGCTTTAATAGTCTTCCCATTTAAATGCTTAGCTTATTATACGCTAATCTACGCTTCCATTATTTTTGCTAAGTCATTTTTAACGCTCAGCGTCGTAAATAAGTGAAAGTGGCATCTAAAATTGCAGTTGAAATTTATGAATTGCTTTTGTTGTTGTAGGCAATTTAGCTTCATACTTGCTAGGCCTGGCTACGCTGAAATTCTTGATCCGTTTGATTATATTGGGTATTTATTTTTTGAGAATTTATGATATTTTTCAGTTAAATGAAGATGAGTATATTGGTTTCCATAATATACAACTGTGTGCTGCTCCACTAAGCTATAGACCTAGATTTGGACTATGTTCGCTACATTCTAGTCGGATTAACTAAAACGATCGTATTTATCTATACTCACTCTCTACTGTTAACTCTTCTATAGGTTTTTGTATGAGTGGAAACTAACTAGGGGCGTGGTAAGTTGAACATAACTAAATACTCCACAGTTTTGACTTAAAGTCCTCACAAAAGGTTAGACTCTTTTTATATAGGGTATCTTCTTATCAATTTTTTTCTGTTTTACAGTTATGTGATTTCTTATGAATATTTTGTTCAAAACTTGACTAATAAAAGCACTCATCTCATTGTATGCAAATTAATTGATCGATATACACGTACACACACGCACACACATATATTCAGGGATACACACACATGCGCACACACACACACACACTCCCATTGTCAGGCATACACACCCATGTACACACACTCACACACCGTTGCTTGCACTCACCCACTCTAGCTACCAATCTAATAAATTTAGTTGTTAATATGAGCCACTTAGGACTTAAATAACACTGATCTACAGAATTTTTTGTTAGCAAGAATTGGATTAAGCTTTTTAAGGTTTCTAATGCGCCTCATCCTAGGCCTTTGAGACCTTTGAGTTTTTATTTAATTAAAAAGAGTGTATTAAAAAAATATAAATTTTGTAGAAAAATTTGACTTGACTTCATAGAACTTAAAATATGTCCGTAAAGACTTGAATATGTATAACTATTATAATTTCATATGCATATTATATATACATATTTCAAATTTCAGTTTCGTTTGCAGCACATGAAAAACCTTCAGTAAAGTCAACTCAAGTCAAGTCTAAGCCTGACTCACAGAATTTCATCACATTTTTGCTGGCCTGTGTAATTGGGAAGTACCTTTTGGGCAGGTGCAACTTTTCGACAATGTGCTAAGCAAATGGCAGCGCGAAGCAGGTGTAATAACCTTCTAGCGCACGAACAACAAATAAATAAATTACGAGAAAGTGAACAAAATAAACAGAATTGCAATAATTAATATAAACAAATGAAGCCCACCGCAAGCTTTACTTAACCTTAGATATGAGCTGATATAGAGTATATACGATGTGAATTAGAAGAAGGCGTTGAAAAAAAAAAAAAAAAAAAACAATAAAACAATTCGAATTCGGAGGCAAATAAAAGGCCGTTGAATTTAGGTTTGTAGCATCAGTTCATCTGTGAACGATAAACCGAGTATATCACACAAAGAGGAGGAAATCGAAGCGAAAGATGCGTTTAACACTTTTGGCGCTCGTTGGCGCTGTTTGCATCGCCTGCAGCTTGGCCCAGCCGTTGGAGGACGAAGCTGAGAACAACGATCTGCTCAACCTGGCTGATCTGGGACAAGGCCATGATAATGATGAAGGACGACAGGCGCGATCGTACGGTGGAGGCTGGGGCGGCTGGGGCGGCGGTTGGGGTGGTGGCTATCGTCGCGGCGGCTGGGGCGGTGGCTGGGGTGGTTGGGGTGGTGGCTATCGTCGCGGCGGCTGGGGCGGCGGCTGGGGCGGTGGCTGGCGCGGTGGCTGGGGCGGTGGCTGGGGCGGCCATGGCTGGGGCTGGTAACGCTAAGCTCGGCCAAAGCAAACATATCCTCCTCTAGCAAGGACAACCTGCCAAGCAGCCACTGCAGCACAACAGCTTTAAATCCTTTACTAGTGTTTGTAAATAAAGAACATTTTAAAAAAAATATAAGTTTTATCTTTATTATATTCGATTTTTAAAAATTTATACCATCTTTTTAGGAACAGTTTTCATCTGGAACAGCTTTAATTTTCTTTATAACTAAAGTGACAACGGCTGATGGAACAGTAATAGCGACGTACGCAGACGACACCGCCATCCTGTCGCGTGACACTTCTGCCCAAGAAGCCTCTGCTAAACTGCAGACATACCTGCACTCGTTCGGATGCTGGGCCAAAAGGTGGTGCATTACCATTTATGCCCAAAAGTCCGTTCTATAAACATTTAAAAAATACTGAAAAAACAGGTACAAAATCAAGCAACAAAATCAATCAAACAGACAGCTGACATACTATACTTTTTTGTATTCGAAAGATATATATGAAAAGTTCGATTTGATTATTTCAATAATTATGGCAATTATTTTATAATGAAACAAATATTCAAGCCAAAACGTATGCTACAAAAAAGTTAGTTTTGTTTCTTGTCTACACTAATTGGTATCTATTTTTGAAGATGATGACGAACCTGTAAGAGTCCTTTTTGCTTGTGCAGCATGACTTCAAGTAAGAGAAGTTTAGTACTTGCCTAATTACATGGTATTTGAAAGTCGCTTGAAATAATTGTTCGACTTCTATTAGTAGCTCACCAGGAGAGTTGCTTGGCTCGTAACGGACGTTTGACTCTTATAAAAGAGTATTAGCTACGTTCCTCAAATATATTCATTTAAAATTGTTATACAAGATTTATTTATTTTTGAATTTAATTAAAAATTGCGCGCTGTACTGAAAATATAGAATGTGGTATATATATTTTCATAGACTTAAAGCGCGCTAAAACTGATTTCTTGCCATCAATTTGCAATTATCAAATGTGGTTAGATGTACGTAAGAGTGGAAGAACATGCTATATTAGGCTTTATATATATCTTCAGAGCTGTTAAAAATTCCATTTGAATGGAAATTCAAAATGGGTTTTCAGAACAAATTCAAAATGGGTTTTCAGAACAAAAACCCATTTTGAATTTCCATTCAAATGGAATTCTTAACAGCTCTGTATATCTTGTCTTCCATATAGATTTTTTTTTTTTAATTTTTAGCTTTATTTTTAGAAAAGATATTTTAATTTACAATTTTGAGCATATATGTATGTTTTTTGTTTTTTTTGATTTATATTATTTATGTATATAATTTATATTTATAATTTCAATTCGAATTTCAGCTTTCGTTTCCTTGGGAGTTTTTTTTTAAAGTTTTCTTGTCAAAAAGAAGATTTAGCCAATATTATTAGCTAATATATTATTAGCCTAATAATAATTGTAAACTAATCAGAACATGTACTATTTAAATTGGTAAGTAAAAAGTATGCTTAACGCCTTGAGATGTTTCTGTATGTTAGATCTGATGAATGTAGCAGTATCAGCCATATCACTCTCCCCGCCCTGTCAGTGTGTGTCCCTAACTGGGCTTGGCCTTACTCTGCTCTGCTGGCACTCTATGTAGACTGAGGCTTGGACTAAAACTTCCTAGCCTTAATATATATCTTAACATATATATATATATATATATATATATATATATATATATATATATATATATATATATATTTATTTTTTTTTTATATTTATATATATTTATTTTTCCCACCCATCCAATAAATCAAAATCATTTGATATATATTTTTTTTCGAGCAATATTCGTTTTATTGCATAGCTTGCTTTAAGTCGTACGACAATTTAACAATCAAACTTACATAATGTACAAAACATATACATATATATATATATATTTATATATATATATTTATATATATTTATATATATATATATATTACGCAATTCGTTAGGCGCTAGGTAGATGTGAAAATTTCGGAAGAGAACGCAGAGGAAATGCATAAATATACACAGAGTGGAAGAAATGAAGGGAGAGGGAGTGAGTGAGGAAAAGTGGAGACAATGCACACATATAGAGAGAGACAGAGGTCTGTGAATCCCTTGCTGGTGACCAACTGAGCTTCATCCTGGATGTTATCATACAAAAATATATATTCAATTATATATATATTTATATATAAATATATATAATTCTCAATGGTCGTCAAATGAATTATTTGAAGAATCTGCGTGGAGCAGCGGCAGCTGGGCTAACTGGAGGTGGAGTTGGAATGTGAGCGCCCTCGGCACGAAAGCCATTCTCATCAGCGATGTAAGTGATAGTGTAGAGAACACCATCGGGGCCGGTATACGAGTAGGAGCCTTGCATGACCTAGCAGATCAAAATACATAAGATTAGAAGAAGTATTAGGAGAAGTGCCTAAAAGTAGACAGTGAGAGTTGCGACAGGTTTTACTGCTGCTCCTGAAACTGAGCAACAGGTAAGAGCCTACCTGAGCTTCCAGCTGTGAACCGGGATTCTTGAGGTAGCCTGCTTCATCGGCGCGAATGCCATTGCTCGTCTCGTAGCTAGTCAAGAAATATTAGGGTGAAATAATTAGAAATATGTGTTAGTAAATTAGAGCATCAATCATATCATATATCTGAAAGGAAGCTGATGTCCTTAACATATTGCTTCATTAACATATTCTATAAAATATGACAGACTAACTGACTGACTGACTGATCAGCCAAATGATTGACTGACTCGCAACTGAGAGCAATACATATAGAACTAAGTGAATGACTATGTAGTTGACTGCCTGATTCATTGACTGGCAAGTTGAATGGTTGACAGGATAAATAACTGACGAACGGCAGTGGATATATTCCATATAGTTGTGATAGTGAGTGAATGATTGACTAACTAGCTGATTGACTGGTTGAGTGAATGGCTGATTAAGCCAAAGTATAAATATTATATATATAAGACTGGCTGAACAATTGGCTGATTAGTTGCCTGATTAATTGATTGATTGATTGATTGACTGTTAGTCTGACTACTACGCTGATTGAATGGCTGACTAGAGAGCTGTGTATACCATGTGAGATGAGCCAGATTACTGACTGAGTGACTGATTGACAGATGAAATGATTGACTGACTGACGGAACGCATAAATGAGTTAATCAAGGATTGAAGAACCTGTAGCTGCTTGACTGATTCACTGATTGAAGAAACTATAATTATCTGATTTACTGAGCAAATATCTGACTTACTACTTCAGTGATTGATACACCATAAAAATGATTCTGAATGATTGATTCATAAACATCAACTTACTTGTATTGATAGGAGCCATCCGGATTCAGATCAAAGTTCTGCTTGAGTATCACAGCATTTGCATCGTATGAGTTGCCGCGAGGCTGTGCCAGGCCGCGTTGTGGCTGAGCTGTGACCAGGCACAGGGAGCACAGTGCCAGGGCGGCAACGACATAGGCGGAGCTAAGCAACTGCATGACCTTTTTTTTTTGTTTTTTTGTTTTTTTGGGTTTGATAAACGACAAAACAGATGATTGGTTAATTGAGACACAGCAACAGCAACTTTAGATAATGTCAAACGATGTGCATAATTGCAATTGATGGCTCTACTAATAACCAGCAATCATCTTTTATGGCATCTTTCGAAAGTCTAAAATAATAATTGGCGAGACAAGAAGGTCGCAGCTAAATGGTGGCTTAATGTGCATATGAGTATAGAGAGAGAGTGAGAGGGAGCAGGAGTGAGAGAGAGGGAGAGAGAGAGAGAGAGAGAGAACTGAAGTGTAGAACTGTTATCGATTTTTGGCTATCGATATTTTGCTGATTGTGCAAGGATACTAGATAATACGTGCTCTGATATGAAGACAAAAACAGGGCTTAATATGCATGTGTTTAGATAGAGAAACAGTGTCAGAAGGAAGAATATATAACTGAAGTGTGGAACTGTTATCGATTGTTATTTATCGATATTTTGCTGAACTATTTCCGAATAAACAAAAACTTTTTTAACCATTAGCTTAAGTTTGGAAACTTTTCAGACCAACCTCGTGGCTTGACAATTATTTGAGAAAGAAAAGAAAACAATTCCTGATTTCGTTTATTTTTTACTCTATCTTAAGATCTTCTGGAACTATGAAGTCCATTTATATCTACATCCCCATGCAAACACTAGCGAATCCATTGCAAGGCTCAGGCTGCTTGCTCACAAGGAACTTTTTTATAAGTTTATTTTTATATTTTCATATAGTTTTTATATTAATCCTTTTTTATATCAGATCCTTGCAGCTCCTTTGACACAACACATAAATTCGAGCACCAAGCACAACGTTTTAATAACTCACTTAAATGAATTTGAGCGCGACTTTGTTTTGAAGTGAAGCGTTTGTGTGTGGCGCTTGGAAGGCTCGTCAAAACTGTTTTGACTTGAATGCAGTCGACGCAAAGGTTTTTATACCAAAAATGCATTCACTGAGCCGCAGCAGCAGCAGCAATAGCAGCAGCAGCACCCGCAGCAGCAGCAGCAGCAGAAGCAGCGACAGCATCCGCAATGAGAGCAGCGCAGCAGCAATCAGATTGTCAAGAAGAAGCAGCAACAGCAACAGCCACAACAGCAGCAGCTAGAAGATCAAGAAGCTGTACATTTGACAGCAGCGGCAGAGTTGGCAACAGAATCGGAAGAGGCTGCCACTTGTACCACGCGGCGTATGCGCAACGTGTTTTAGAATGCAAATGGGCGTTGCGCATACGCCATGTATAACCAGCATAACTATATGAGTATATGAGTGTGTGAGTGTGTTATAGCAGCTAAGCCGACAGCTCAGCTGCATTCTGTGTTTGTGTGTGTGCGTGTGTGTAGCACGCCAGCTTGTCTAGGCTTTAATTTATGTGAATTAGCAATGCGAAGTTCATTTGATGAGCCCACGCTGGCGTTTACCCACACTTCTCTCTCTCTCTGTGTGTGATTCAATTTGCGATGCGCCGCAATATGCAATACTTTGTTAATTCAAATATTAATTAAAAGATTAATAGCAAGACTTATTGCATAGATGTTGCAATTGCCTCGTTGAATCTATGCACATTTGCTTACATTAAATTCTTGTTTCTTGTTTTCATGTTTATTGACATTTGCAATGCAATTGCCTTGGGGGCGGGGCTTGGCGCAATGTTTGCCCACTTGTTTATGGAACACAATTGAATGAATGCAGCATCAAACAACCATTTGTTTGCCATTGTTTGATTTAGCATCTGCAGCAGCAGCATCCCACAAAACATCTCCAGCAGCAACAGCTGCTGCCGCTGCTGCTGCTGCTAATCACAATTTAGACATTTGAAACGCTTGCGCATGTTGGCCAATTTGCTGACCAACTGTGCCACTCCCCTGCACCAGTTCCCACTGAAAGGTGAACCAAATGATATGCCCACCAGAAAGGGTATGCGCAAAAGGGGGCGGGGCTGAGGGGCGTTAAGCTGCGGCTTAAGCTTAAGCTTAAGCTATGCCGGCCGGCGCATAAAAATTGCAATTTTCAGCTTTAAACTTTAAACTTTTGCAGCGTGTAGGAAATGTCAGTTGCAATTCATAAAAATTGCAGCAATAGCTGCGGCCACAACAGCAACAAGAGCTGCAACAACAACAACAACAACAACAACAACAAAGAGTGCGCGCTGATCACGAACATGCCATGATGAACATCGCGCGAGATTAACGCGCCTCCAACAACAACAGCAACAGCAGAAGCAACAACAAATGAGAGTGCTCTAGTCGGGTATACGCGACTAGCAGATGTTGTGCAAATTATTGTATGTAAAAATAAAAATTTCAAAAAATTTAAAAATATATTTTTTTGTCTACATTAATTTTGATTTTCCAACTTACTACGCTTTTTTAATTTTCTGCACGCTTTCGCTTCAGCTTGTGCTGCAGCTCATCCCTCTACCATCCACTGTCACATGCCCCATTAGCCAACCAATATACCCTGTCTTAGCCCAGTTTAAAATGCGCCCAGTAACTGCAGCGAAGACGCCTTCTCTGACTTCAACTCGAGCTCCACCTCTCTGGCTCCACCCTGCGCCTTAGCCCGCCTCCGCGTCCAGCTGGTCTTTACCTAAGCCACCCTTTATAGTTGTTGTTGTTGTTGTTATAGTTATTGTTGCTGTCGTAGTAGTTGTTGTTGTTGTTGTTATTTTGTTGTGGCTTTTCCTTTTCGTCTTTTGTGCATTTTGTGTGCCGCGATTTGCCCGCGTTTTAGCTGGCCTTCGTCTTAGTCAGCATCTGAAGCTGTTTAAGTGCATCTGCTGTGCCGTTTTAAAATGGAGCATTTTGAATTTGTCATAAGGTTTGTTACACTTTGAACTATGATGAGCAGTTCTAAATTTCTATATCTAAAGCATAGGAGTCTATTATGCTAAACAGTTACAGCTGTCTATTGTTCCAATTCTTGCATTGCACAGTGGGACAAATTGTCATTTTTTTCAGACATTAACATCAAGTTAGAGTATAGAATTTTGGAATATGTATTTGTATATATATTTGTATATTTTGAATACAATTTTACTGGACTCCTGACAACTCCTTCAACAAACGTCCATACAATCCACTTAAAATATCTCTAAATTGGCTGAAGAGGTTTCATATAACCAAGTTTATTGAGAGTAAATTTAAAGTATATTATAAAGTTTGATTTATACATACATACACAAGAAATTTCCTTTATTATTTTATTATTATTAATATTAATATTTTTATATTAATATTAGGGTAAGAATAGCTCTTTACCCTATCTTTCGCAGATCTTTATAACCTTTAACAATTTATTACATTATTTCGATTTATAGTGAATGAAATATTGGGCTTTAAGCTTAAATATATGACTAATATTATTGAAAAAAATATATATAAAAATATAAAATACGAAAAGTAGTTCGAAAAGTATTATTATTTTTATGCTTTTTTTAAAAAAATTATTTATATTTTTATCTATTCTACATTCTATATCTATATCTATTCAATATGCATATTGTTCCCTTCTAAGTATTTCTCATTCGATATTAGTCGATTAAGCTAAGACTTTTTCCAATCTTCGAGCTATTGAAAACTTCAAAAACTAATTTTCTGTGATCTTTTACAGCTCCTGCTTCGATGCCGTCTTTATCGCCTCAACCGCAGCATAACAGCTTCAGTTCGGGAACTAGAAACAAGTCACGGAGACCCAATTCTGGTGAATAGGGCGCATTTTATTTTATGAATATCTATGAATATATATAAAATCTCTTCTCCTCTCAATCAAAAATTCATTCCACACAACTCTCACATCTACAGCTCTGCCTATTCAAGCCATCAAACTCTCCATCTGATCGAAAGGGTATTTAAACTGCTCGCAGCTCGTAACTTGCTTCATTTCTCGTTCACATTTGACATACACAATCTCAGTGTTGTGGCCTACTCGTATTTGCAATATACAATAGTTTCACACTCGTATATTTCTCATTTAGTAGCTCATTGCTCTACGGCCAGCAAAAATTCCCGTGTGCCTTAGTGGACGTTGCTCAGTTTCAGTTGAAGTTTTCCGTCATTTCGTTTCCCATTCACAATGATGAATGAATGAATCGCATGTGTAATTCATTTTATTTGCCGTTTCAATCAGAGCGCATCTTAAGTGCGCTTAAAATCTATCTCAAATTTATGCGACTTTTCTTGTTGCAATTTTTCTTCTTCTTTATTAAACTGATATGCCTAATGATCGATGTGTATGTAGTCTGTATGTAGGTATATGCTAATATAGTAGAGTGCAGTTGCTGAGAGACTCGAGTTGGCCAGGCTAAAAAAAAACGAGTTTATGACGCAGCTTAATTGTTGCCCTGCAAACAGATGCATGGAAAGGGCATATTGGCTATGTGAATCGACGGTAGATGACTTCTCAGAGAGAATTCCTGATGAGGCGGCTTCATTTACATATGTGTTCTAGAGCTGGGATATATAAATATTGGCAGTATGTTGTCTTGGATGTCTAGCAGATAGCGCAGCTGAATTTGTGTTCAATAATCGATAGCTTTTACACTTGAAACAAGCAGTCTAAGCGTGTCTTGTATGTATATTGATCATAGAATTCTTTGATCTTATGAAGTATACCCAATCAGATTCAAATATATATATATTCTGGATTAAATATATATTTTGATATAAATGGAGCTACAGGCTTATTTAAAAATTTTTTAAAGACTTCGAAGATTAAATTAAATTTTATAATCGACATAAATTTTTCACTAAAATCGCTAAAAATCGCTAAAAATCGCTAAAATTATTAATTTTCTTAAGCATATTATATCATACCATCGACCTAGCCAAATAATTGCTATTAAACTATGCACATATGCAAATTGAGCTTTCTTCTTTAATTAACCTATCTCCATCTGCCAGCATTTTATGCATCTTATTTGTTTATAAATGAACGAAGCTAGAATCTTTGAGACAACAATGCGCGTCCGAATTCTGAGCACTCTCTCTCTAGATCATTCCAACTTCTGTTTAATTAGCATATCTTTCGTAAGATATCAGCAAAAATAAACGAGCTTCAAGTATGATCTAAGAAGCTGCCAGATCTATTGAATAACAAGCAAATGTAAGTCCAACTAAATATTTTGTTTTGAAATTCATTGAACGCAGATCAATTAATTATACTTTTCGGCCTCTTCAGTCGGCAGTCTTCAGCCTGAGTTGATCTTTAAATATTTCCCCACGCTGATTCACTGAGTTGTGAATAGTTATGCAAATCGAGCGAGCTGTGAGTGTTTTATTAAAATACATTCGGCCAAGTTTCTATAGAATTTCTTTATTACGTTTTGTTTTTGTTTTTAATTTTTGTTTTTGCTTTTATGGTTGTTTTTTTTTTAAATAACGTAATTGATGCTAATTCGTTGTCGGCTGCGCCATATAAAAGCGACGCACTACCCAAACTTCTAGCCAAGTTAAGAGAGAAGACGAGACAAGACGCGACATGTTTAAGCTAACGATCTGCCTGTTTGTGCTGGCGGTGGCCACTGGTGCCGTTAGTGGTGCCAGCATTGGCGGCAAGCCAACCAACGAAGTAACCACCGAGAAACGTGAAATTATTCCACTGCTCAGCTTTGAGGTTGATAAGAAATCCGACGGTTCATTCAGTTTCTCCTACGAGGGCGGCGATCAAAGCTCTCGCCGAGAGGCCGGCACGGTCATCAATCCCGGTACCGATGAAGAGGCTATTGAGGTGCAAGGCTCATATCGTTACATCGATGCCGATGGTCAGGAAGTGGAGGTGCACTACACAGCCGGCAAGAATGGCTTCGTGCCCATTGGCACCAACATTCCTGCTGAGATCTCCAACGTGGCCAAGGCAGCCGCCGACCTGCCCGAATACACCGAGGAGCAAGAACGTGCCGATCGCGTCAAACAGCGTCGTGCTCGCTCCAAGACTGAGGATGAGCCCGTCAAGGCAGTAGAGACTGTAGTGGCAGCTGAGCCCGTAAAGACAGAGGCAGTTGTGGCTGCCGAATCTGTCAAGACAGAGACAGTAGTCCCCGCTGAGCCCGTCAAGACCGTTGTAGCCGCTGAGCCCGTAAAGACAGAGACAGTTGTGGCCGCTGAGTCTGTTAAGTCAGAGACAGTTGTGGCCGCTGAACCCGTAAAGACAGAGACAGTTGTGGCCGCCAAGTCTGCCAAGACAGAGACAGTTGTGGCTGCCGAGTCTGTTAAGTCAGAGACAGTTGTGGCCGCTGAGCCCGTCCAGACACTGAAGACCGTTGAGGAAGTCAAGACAGTTGAGCCCGTAGTCGCTGCCTCTGAGATTGTGCCCGTGCAGGTGATCCCCGTGGAGAAGGTGGAGCAGGAGACGGTGAAAGCTGTTGCCGTTGAGCAGAGCGACAAAGTGGAGTCAAAGACCGCATAAATGAGACTTAATACAATTCTATGTTAGTATTATTAAATTTGTGTATTTGTAAACTGATTAGCAATAAAAAAGATAAAAAACAAACAAGTGGAAATTATCGACTGGCTAATGCTCTTTAATGTATCGAAAATAATTGAATTCAATTTTAAAATATTAAAAAAAAAAACTTTAAGGATTCAAAAAAAGCAACATATTTAATTCGATTTATGTAAAAATGCAAACAACTTTTAGTTGCATCTTTAAAACAGCCTTTCTGAGATTAAATTTAAATTATATAGAAGGAGGTTCTTGAAATTGATCAAACTAACAAAAAAAATATAGAAATATATTTAAAAAAAAATGTATTTTCAAGTTCTTCTTATTTGAGTTTGTGCACAATTTCTGCTGCCTCTAGAAAGCCTATATATAGCTCTATAACATATATTATATATTATAATTATTATGCAATTAATATCTAACTTGATTCATTAGCAAGCCAATATACTTCTTTAACATTGCTTGCAATCGGCAAAGCTGCAAAGCTCGTCTATCTATAGCCCATGATATCGCACCCGAAATTGGGCAAAAAATATCATGTTAATTGCCAAATAATGATGTCATAAAATTTTATGGAGCCACAGAGGCTGCAGCGATGATGAAACGTCAACTTTGTGGATCATAAAAGCTCAACTCTTTCTCTCTCTCTCGCTCTCTTTCTCTGTCTATAATAAAACTTCATAAAGAAGTTCTCTTACTTAATGAATGTAGGTAGAAGATTAGAAGACTTAATTGATATGAAATGCAAAATTTGCATAATTATTTTTGTCATTATTCATTTTTGTTATATTGACCGATAATTGAGCATTAAACTTCAAATGCTCGTGCTAAATATAATAAATCATGTGTGCTCAGTTGGATATTGATTGGCTAATGCTGCCAGACTTTACTGTAGTGCGAAACAAATTAATTACAGCCATGAATCAAGCATAAACTGAAATAGTGATTGATGCTGAACCGACGCGACGGATCGATTCTAAACTCAAATATATTATTAAGAACTATGTACACAGCATAGAAGAACTTGCTTTGGTTATTCAACTAAAGTTGGCTAAGTCAGCTTTGATTTGCAGCCAAATCAAAATATTCGAAAAAATAAATAAAATGATTTCAAAATTAAATTATCTACAATATATTAAAATAAATATATTAAAACTAATTTAATATGGATAATTTAATTTTGAAAATATTTTATTTATTTTACACAGCATGTTAAATAATTAAATAAAATATTTAAAATATTATATAAATTAGATTATATAAAATATATTTTAAAAAATTAAATATTTTGATCAATAAATAAATTATAAAATTAAATAAATAAATCTGAAAATAATATTAAATTTATTAAAAAAAAAAAACATAAAAATAGAAAAACGTAAATTATTAAAAAAATATAAATACAAATGCATAAATAAAATCAATAAAAATAAAATATCTGCAAAGATAGTAAACATCTTATTTCATATTTCGCATAGCAACTACAACAAGTTGAACTATGCCAAGCTTCACTGCAGCATCGAAAGCGGCTAAACGTGTGATTATCATTGATTGCGAATGCATAAAGAGAAGTGGGGAGCATCGAACACGCTAGCGACTGTGCCAAGTTATTGCTTTTCAAGGTCTACGAAGTTGGGAATTTCTAATCTTTGTTTATTTTCGTGGAGAGAGAGAGAGAGAGAGAGAGAGAGAAAGAGAGAGAGAGAGAGATTATGCAAAGCAGCAGACGAAATTGTCTGCTCATTCGAGTTTTGAAAATATTTCCTCTGCTCGTCATCGATTCAATTTCTTAGTGTTTTTCGTTCAATTTTATTAACATCTTCAGTAAGTTACATAACTATTTCACTAAGCATATATTTTCGCCTTGGCCGCCAATTCAGGGTCGACGTTGTTGGGCAAATCCTTAGCTGCTTCAGCCACGGCTGTGATTTCGGGATTGATGACGGAGCCGTAGGGCACAAAACCATTCACACCAGCCGTGTAGAAGACCTCAACGGTATCGCCGTTCTCATTCAGATACTTGTAGGATCCCTTGACTTCGAGTGCCTCGTCCTCGGTGCCGGCATTCACAACGTTAGCCTCCTCTTTACGTTCGGTACCATCGCCAGACTCATAGGAGGCTTTATAGGAACCGTCTTCGTTTTTGCTGACCTCCGAGCTCAAAATGGGCACAATTTCGTCTTTCACTCTTTCGGAGACAGACAAAGCCTGGGCGACAGCCACGACAGCCAGGACGAACAAAGGTAGCTGCAAAGAAATCCAAATCAAGGCGTTAGCTTGATAGCTGTCTGCAGAGTTTGCTTGCGGGCCAGCGCACTTACGAACTTGAACATATTTTGTTTTTTGGGTATTCGAACTGGATCGACGAAAGCGAGAGTTTGAGTGTGGATCAGTTGTGCGTTGGCTTTTATATGCGGCCGGCATTGCGATCAAATAATTCAACGTTTCTCTATGCGCTTAAACATGCCAAACATGTTTGCATCCCGGTTTATGGCAGCTGCGCTACGTCCAAAAACTTTAAACGATGCTCAAATTACTTCACGCTAAATGTCAGGGTCGTTCCACAAAAAAAGAAAACACAAAATGTGTCAACCACTGAGACAGTCGCACCGATTAGCCACTCAGTTATTCCAGAGCCGCTGCAGCAGTAACTTCCGTACTCTATTTTTTCCTCTATCTTCAACTGCATCCATACGCTGATGGCATATTTTAGCTCGTTCAAGAGATGGCTATATATAACTGATATTGATCTTTTCAAGTTTCTATATATAACTACTCTAACTCAAAAGTCAAACAATGAACTCACAGCAATGATCGTGAAGTGTCTGCAACATATTCAAATATGTAGTGAGCTGGCACACCTAACCAAAATTGGATTGAAAATGCCCAGGGCAACGTTAGTTGTTCGTTCGGGCTACTCCTATGCTCAGGTGCCAGACTTTGTTGCATCTTACACAAATCGCATTCAGATGGAGATACTTACTAATAAATTACAAGAAAGAATGACACAAAGCGCTGACATTTTACATGCTAAATGAAAACATTTGTGGGCTTGGTGGTGGATGCCAATGCTGAGCGGCAATTAATCGCAACACCTTGAGTGGGTGAAGCAGCCAACAACAATTGTGTCTGTAGCTTGTAAAGGTAATGCCAGTTGAGAGCCTGCTAATGGATGCACTGATTGATGCCATCAATTCAAAAGATGCAGATGCAGATGCAGATACAGATAACTGCTGGAATTATAGATATACGAGTAGAATGAGTTTGAGATACAAATGAAGATGCAGATACAGCTACAACTACAGATAGGTAGATGCACGGATCTGTATAGAGATACAGATACAGATACAGATACAGATACAGATAAAGATACAGATACAGATACATATACATATACAGATACATATACATATACAGATACAGATACAGATACAGATACAGATACAGATACAGATACAGATACAGATACAGATACAGATACAGATACAGATACAGATACAGATACAGATACAGATACAGATACAGATACAGATACAGATACAGATACAGATACAGATACAGATACAGATACAGATACAGATACAGATACAGATACAGATACAGATACAGATACAGATACAGATACAGATACAGATACAGATACAGATACAGATACAGATACAGATACAGATACAGATACAGATACAGATACAGATACAGATACAGATACAGATATATAGTTACACAGATGCATATAATGCTTAAATGATCTTTAGACTGTCAAACCTCCATTCCTTCCTCTCACTCTCCCTCATCTTCGCTCATCTTTTTACTTCAAATCAATTACTCTTCGCTCAACTTCTTCTTGTTCATCTTCTTCTTCTACGTCTATCTAGTTCCCCATAAATCTCAAAAACTGTTAAATATCTCATAAGCAATTAAAGCTGGTTACTTGATAAATGTTTCAAATTAAAATTCTAATTAGCTGCATAAACTGTGTTTATCGCTCTGCGTCGATAATGAAATATTCAATTGAATCCGCAATAAATATCGAGAGCCATAAACTCAGAACCAGAAGATTTGTAGAATGGCTCAGAGCGAAGAATAAACATTATTATTAATTTAGGTACATTTATTATTGGCGTCAGCGCTGACGACATTTGGCAAAAGGGCAAAACCCGGACACTGTGCCATGGGGCACACTGGGCCCCAGTTTGAACTCCGAAAGCGAAGCAAGACTCCAAAATTACCATGTTGCAAATTGTGGTGCCAATAAAAATTGCCACAATTTATATTTGTGACAGGCGCAGCGAGGCGATGCACGTAGCCAAATTAAATATGTGCACGATGAGCAGCTTTGCGACCAGTGTTGCTAGCCGTCGCAACAGCAGCTGGTGTTGTAAGTGCTCGCGCTGTCCATTGGGCCATTTGCTCTCGCCTTGGCGCTCCCCATTTTGGCATAGTTGCCTGCTGAGCTGGCCAAGTGACTGAGCTGGGGATTTCTGATTTGAATTTATTGACTAGCCAGGCTACGTTTGGTTTATGAATCGTTTATATTCAATAATTGTTTGAATAACATTTACAAAAGTGCGACAATCAAGGCAGCTAGCCAGCGTATAACAGCTCAACTGTGGCTGCTGCTGCTGCAGCTGCCAGAATGTTGTCCGTCTAATATACTCTTCGTTTTCTATAACAAATTATTGCTCTATGGCTTTGAAATTTATTTTATTTTGATATTTTTTTTATTTATTTATATAATTGTTTGAATAATATTTTGAAAATATGCGTCAATATCTTGTTTAGGCAGTATAACAGTGTATAACAATTTGAATAGCACTGTTTGAGCTATATAAATTGACAAAAGTGAACTATAGTCAGACCAACTAGGTAAAGAAATTCTAAAGAAATTCTAAAGAAGTTTTAAAGAAATTCTAAAAAAAATTTTAAAGAAATTTTATGAAAAAATTCTTATAGAATTTTGCAAATTTTTTTATCAAATTTGTTAAGTTTCCTTATGATAATCAAGAGCAAATCTTTGTTAAATACTTTTGATAATTACCACTAAATATTTTGGATATACTTTTCTTACTAACCTTTAACTGACAAACTACAAAGAAAAAACACTTTCTGATTGCTTTGATAAACATAAATTTTATTTCTAAACACAAAAAATATTGCACCTTTTTGGTACATATTCTTGTAATAATACCTTGCACATATCTCAATTGTTTAACACTATTATAACAATTCAATTAGTTTGGAGTTCAGCTTAACTCTGCTTGCCCGCTCGGACAGTCAGGGATTGTACCGCATTCCTTGCCGTCTCGGTTATTTCCTTGGGTATATTCGTGCCCACGGGCACAAATCCATTTTTATCAGCCACATAGCTGACCTCCACACTTTGCCCATCACTGTCAATGTAACGATAAACACCAGATACTTCTAGCTCCGCATCATCATCATCATCAGTAGCAGCACCAGCAGCCACAGAGTCCACGTCTTCATCAACTGCAGCTCTCATGTGATTATTGGAGCGTCTTACGATGCCAACCTCCTCGCGATAGCTGCCATCGGCGCCTTCATAGGCAAAAAAATAGGAGCCATCATTTTTTTGCTCAGCTAACGACTTGATAATCGGCACCAGCTCCAACTGCGGCTCAGCTTCAATGCTCCAGCTGCCTGTGCCACAGAGAGCCAAGAGCAAGCACTGCAAAGAGAGCGAGAAGTTGTTCAATGTCGGACTTAAGATCATTTTTGTGAATGCTGCTGCTTACCAATCGAAACATGTTTTATGGCAATTCTTGTGAATTTATGCTAATCACAAACAGTTCTTGGCGCTTTTATACCATTTCTCTGATTATGCTGGGTCAATAGAAAGTTGCGAGACGAGTCGCAAGCGCTGTTAAAGTCGTTGAACTGCATTTGCAATTTAAAGTAGCCAAAACAAACTTATGTAACCTGCCTTAATTTGGCCATTGTCTGCGTGTTAAATGTGACACATCAGCTCGTTGTTGCTGTCTGTGTGGGCGCATATCTAAATATCTAACAACTTCTAGCATGTGAGGTGCAGCAGCTAATAAAATTTGTCAAATTGCTTGTACAAACATGTCGCTAAGTGGGCGTGGGCCATGCCCCGACGACCAACGTACTGCAAAACCAAAAAACAACACCAAAAAGCGAAAGGTGCTGCATATGTAACGGCTGAGTGGCTAAGAAAATAGCTAAGCTCTTTTCCACTTGACTACCATGCAAATTCCTTGCCACAGTTTGAATTTGAAATTTCTGAATTTTTGAATTTTGTATCTCTTGAGCTCCACTGTTACAGTGGGTGGGCACTGAGAAGCGACTAACATTTATGCCAACCAAAAAAAAAAAAATCAAAAGAAGAAAAAAACAACAACAATTTATAATAATTTTTGGCAAATTTCGCAATGTTGGCAACTGTTTTTTGGCCGCAGTGCCAAAAGACTTACTAAATGCCCTGTAAAAGCGGAGCTTGGAGTGGATGCTTTGCTAATGAAATCAGCAATATAAAGTCCAATTGGTTGTGTTCCATATTAAATGACTGCAACTTTGTGCTTTTGCTAATCTAGTCAGCAAATCAGAGTCTAATTGGAAGTCTTCTAGTCTTCTAGTACGTCTTGTAGCAGAAGCTTAGCTATAGCATTAATTGTAGATTGAAGCACATTTCTGACTATGAAGCATATATATATTCTTGTTCAGAGTTGCAAACAATCTAAGAATTATTATACTATTATATATTTATATTATATATTTATATTTAGAAATTTGTGAATATATTCAATTATTTAAAATATATTAATTTTATATACATTTCTTTTGTTAAAGTAAAATATATTTCTGAATTTCTTCTAAATTTTCCAACACTAATCAAACTTCCTTTGCTCTTTTTACAGAGCATGTGGTAGTTGAACGTTCAGCAACTATCTCGCTCTGATTCGGTGTTGGCATTTGCCTTGGCGTCTTCTGGGCGTTAAACACAACACGCCCAGTACCCAAAGACAGGCTCTGGCTGTGACGCTGGCTCTGGCTCTGGCTCTGGCTCTAGCGCTAGCTCTGTCTCTGCACCGGCTTCAAGACTTATTAATAAATTGATTCTAAGACGATTCGAAACTAGTCTGGCTGCTGAAATGGAAACACTTTAATGAGTTTTGAGTGGTTACAATGCCAACGAGTGCATAACTTAGATGCGACACATTAACCTTTACACAGCAATTGCAAATGCAAAATGAAGAGCCGGAACAGCAGCAGGAATCTACGCATAGAGAGTGAGGGAGACAGAGAGAGAGACGAATAGAGATCAATAGATCGTATCACATTGCAGATTCAATCAATTAGCAGTAATTAACCTGGCCGAATGCTATTACAGTTGCCAAATGCCAAATGCCTCGGTCTCGGCTTTATGACCAGCAGATCGTTTAATAATAATGCCGAAACGAGGAGGAGGCTAGCTTCGACACGAATGTAAGTTGTTTCCCAAGCGAACAACATTTATTTATATATTTTTTTTTTATATTTTCTATTATGTCTCTTCTTCTACTCTTTTGAGCGTGTTTGTTCAACTATTGTTAAAATTAGCATACAAACTATTTGCTGTTCATTTGCAAAACTATTTATGTTTACAAAACTCAACAACAAATATGTTTAATACAAATTTTTGTTTTATTTACATAACAAATATTTTGTTCAATATTTGATTTATATTTATATTTTTGGTATGAGTGAAATTATATGTAAAATGAATATTTCATTATGGAGTCTATAATACAGTAAGAGTAGCGAAGGCCAGTGTTGGAAAACAACATACTCGTATTCTCCTATGCAAATTTAGCTGATTTCAGTGTTGTAAAAATCACTAAATTATTTTAAAATTATTGCTTTATTACCACCAAAGTCTAAAAAATGTCTTAAAATTATTGCTTTATTCGAATCTAGATTTTTAGTGTTGAGTCTAACTTTTTCTATATAGATGCAGCGTACTCAAATGTGTTCAGAGCCTAATAAAAAACATAAATGAATTAGTTTTCATGCTGCATACTTTTAGGCACCACACAAAAAGAGGGAAAATATGAAACATATCAACGGGCAGTGAAATAATTTAATTTAATTTAATTTAATTTTAATTGAATATACAACTATTTTCCAATACCTAGAAAAAAATAAATAATTTATAATATAGTTCAACAATATGTAAAACCCGGCCACACCCGCATGAGACATCGCTTTAAAATCTCGTGCAATTTTCCAGCTTATATCCATTCGCAACAGTAGCTTTGACCTTGCCAAAAGCATATCGAATGAAGAACAAAAAAAAAACCTCATAAAAATTAACATATTCAATTAGTTAGCGAGCAGAACATGAAACGAGATATGTTCAAAAAAATGAGATGAAAAAAATTATAATAATTGCAAGCGAGAACGCGTTAAAAATGTAAAAATTGCATTACTGTCGAGCACTTAAGTTATAAATGACTTTTCAGAACAGATCATAACTGAATGGATCGGGGCAACACCTTAACATGAGCAGCATGACGAATGAGCAATGATAAATGGTAAATGATGAATGATGAATGTGAATGAAGAGACAGTGGAAGAGCGTCAAGTGCTGAAACAGACAGAATTCACAGGTTTATCTAAGAGATAGACTAACTTAATTAACATATCATCTTCAACTTTACCTTGACCATTGGGCAGCAAATTGCGTATACGCCGTGTCAGCAGAGAGTCGAGCAAAGATTCAGAGCAACAGAAATAAAGATACAAGGAAAGAGCTTTATATAAAACTGCAGATAGAATGCACAGATCTAGCTTAGACACTGACTTCTGGATAGATAAATTTGAATCCCAAAAACCTAGCTGACGTTGATATTCAGAGCAATAAACACACATCTGAGAGACAAACTCTTGGCTAAAAAATTTATTCAATTAGCCTCACACTGAATCCATCTTCAACCTTGACCATTGGCTAAAAGTTGCGTATACGCCACGTAAGCCTCCCAATCTCTCATCACGATATCCAGAGCATGAAAAACTAACTCCTGACTATAAAAATAACCAATGAACAATTCATCTTCATAGTCTCATAATTATTTTAGCTTCAACCTTGACCATTGGGGAAAAGTTGCGTATACGCCATGGCAGCCCCAGAAACCCAAAAGCCTAGCTGCAGCTGAGATCGGGAGCAGTAAAAACGAACGAACAACACATCAGCACATAACTCACATAAACACCTTAAGAACAAAAGAATCGATGTGCAGGAAAAAAAGTGCATAGAAATTAGCATACGGCAATCTATGTGGCTGGCGGGGCATGCATCTTCTAGATGCAACATCATAAATATCGCTGCACAGAGCAGCTGGAAATTCGTTTGTCCTTCTGTCAATGGCCAATAAAAAACCAATAAAGCTGCCAACCAGCAAGCCGTCAGTAGCTGCTGTTAACACGATTCCCATGTAGATAAATTACAGCCCAACAGCAACCAAATGTGACAATATACGACTTAAAGATACCCTGTAAGCAGTTAATAGCTCTAGTTAGTCTAGTCAGCTAGCCAAATATATTGTGGGAAAGCTCGAAATGATTATATTTTTATATGATTTAATTAATAGAAATTTAATCGATTATTAATCGATTATTATCGAATTTTTTTTATTATTTCTCATTTTATTAATATTTAATATAAAGTTGACTTTGATGTGGGAGAAAATCGATATAATGAAAAGCAGCCAAGAATATTTCTGTATTTATAATGTATCTATAGTATCTATAGTATCTATAGTAATCGATATTTATCGATTTCATGATTATTTCATTTCAATTGTAAATGTTTATTCATTATAGGAGCACTTGCTTGCCAACTTTCATGAATAGCTGCCTAAACAGTGTACCCACTTGGCCATTCGCTAACATTACAGGGTATAACAAGATCAAAATCAAGATCAAACCAGCAGTTGGTCAGATATGGCAGCTACCCATATGCTAGCCAGCAAGTGGACAGGAAGACGTTGCCGTTGGGCGGCCGGCGATTCTTATGATCGAGCTGCGCTTTAGGGCCTGCCTTGGTTGAGCTTGGCTGGCTGCCAAGTTAAACGAAGTATAAATAGAACTGGCCCGAGTTGCAGCATTTGCAGTCTAGTTCAAGTGGCAGCAGCAACAGCATCGATACTCCGATACTCTGATACTCTGATACTCCGATACCCGTTTCTATATCCCCTCCCACTCAGCGCGTGAGTGTTACGTCAAATTTATCGAGCGTGTAATTTGTTAAGCGTTTTTCCCGTTGAGATTTATGACTACGTCGACAGCTTAAATGCGGGTAAAGCTAAACTCAGCTTCCTCTCTCAATCTCTCTCAGCCAAGTCATGTTCAATGTGTTCTTGTTTCTTGAAATTTTACAGTGTTTAGTCTTTTGTGTGCTCATAGCCGCTGGCCACGCCCAGCTGCCCAATGCGCCATTTCAGCAGACGCCCTTTCAGCAGACGCCCTTTCAGCAGCGCCAGCTACAGCAGCAACAGCAACAGCAGCCGCAGCAACAGCCGCAGCCACCGCCACCCTTTCAACGCCAGCGTCAACAGCCACCTGGCCAGGGTCTGTTTCCAACACAAGGCAATCCGCTGAATCCTTTGAATCCGCTCAATCCCTTGACACCCAATCCATACAGTCGCTACAATCAGTATGCCCAGCAGAACTATGTTCCGATTACCGTCTATCAGAACGAACTGAATCTGGATGGCAGTTTCTCCTATGGCTATGCAGCTGCCGATGGCACCACGGCTCAGGCGCAGGGCTATGTCAAGAATCTGGGCTATGGCGAAGGTGTGGAAGCGCAGGTGAGAATTTATTACAAATAAACATACTCAGGCTACTTAAAGATCACAAAGTCTGAGCAGCTCTAGATTTATAGACTTCTGAATAATTTGAAAAACTTTCAGTTTTTCTTAATTTTTCATTAATTTTTCTTTCCATCACCAGGTCATCCAGGGCTCCTATTCGTATACGTCGCCGGAGGGCACGCCCATTACCGTGCGCTACATTGCCGATGAGAATGGCTTTCGTGCCGAGGGCACTGGCATTCCTGCCACGCCCTCTTACTTTGTGGGCGCCCAGCCGTATCAGCAGGGCGTGCTAAACCCGAATCGGAATCCGTATCAGACGCCCTTCAGGCAATTGCCAACAGGTGCACAAGGTGCATTTCGACCAGGTCAACAATTGACGCCACAACAGCAGCAACTCCAACAGCAGCAGCAGCAGCAACAGCAACGAAACTTCCCCAATTCCGGACAATTTCAACCGGATCAGCCATTCAATAATCTGCACTCCGGCAATCTGCCAGCTCAGTATGCGGGTCAATTTGGTCAGCAGCAGCTGGGCGGAAATTTGACACCACAGCAACAGCAGCAGAATCTCAATCAACAGCAACAGCAGCAGCAGCAACAGCAACAACAGCAGCAACAGCAGCAAAAAGATCAACGGAATGAGCAGCAGCAACAGGCGCTGATTACACAGCAGCTGAGAGGCAGACCCAATCAGCTGGTGGATCCCTTTGGCTACAACCAGTACAACAGACGCTTCAAGAAGTCATCCAAGCAATAAGCAATCGATCGCGTAATAATTCAACAATATACATACATACATCTATATATACATATATATCTATAAATCTATTTGCGAATTAGTCGATTTAGTCGCATTCAAATGCGTGATATATACATGCGCCTATAAAAAACCAAACTTGTTGTTTTTCATTTAAGATCTATCTTAAAGCTCGATATAATTTTTGTAAAATTTAAGGTTCGAGCGATATTTATATATATATTGGTAAAAAGTCTCATAATTATGTTAAAACAAGTAAGAAAACTCTAGTCGGTGGTGCTCGACTAGGAGATCCCCTGAACCCCGTCCGATCTGCGTTTCCAAATATACTCAGTTATGTATTTAATAACGCGTAAAAAATTTAAGCTTGTAAAAATCAATTATGAAACAAACAAAATTTGTTTAGCCGTTATCAAAAAATCGAAATTGTATAAAATATAAATTATTTTAAATTTGGAAAATCTAGCTCGAAAGATGTACGAGATATAATTAAATAACTGGATTTCGGTAAGGTTTTTAATCGATAACAGTAAAACGGGAAAAGTTATCGATTTTTGAAACAAAATCGATATGCGCGTGCTATACAGGGATTCCAAAAAAATTGCAAGTCTCTAGCTCTTATATGTTCTCAGATCGACGCGTTCATACATACGGACAGACGGACGGACGGACAGACAGACAGACGGACAGGGCTAAATCGACTCAGTTCGTCACCCTGATCAAGAATATACATACTTTATGGGGTTACATACATTTGATAGTTTAACAAAACCATTATACCCTTATTTCCCATTTTCAATGGGTTCAGGGTATACAAATATTAGTTGACATAGTATTGACAGCACGTCTGTTCAGTCAAAGTAAACTAAGTTATATTCTGTTATGTTAGTTATGTTAATACAATGTTAACTAACAGAGCAGCAATTCCTTGAAGTATGTGACTCTATTTCAGCTTATTTCTATTCGACTGGTATTTGATATGAATTACATTCAAGCGGATCGTTGTTTAGTTAGCATAATATCAAGCAATCAGAAAAGCCTTAATAATAATCACTTTGAATTTTTCAGCACTCCAGTAGGAGCTCCAAGTATTCCGACCCAGTGCTACTCCAACTGCCAACAACAGAAATGAAAAGACAATACTCTAAAGAAATTCCTCCAAGCCTAAGAGTATGCCATGGACTGTTTCAAGTTTCTTAAAATCTTATTTTGCTCTGAGAAGCTTTTAATACTTGCAAATTTGTTTAACTAAAAACAATTGTTATTATTCAAAATACATCTAATTAATAACTTTTAATATAAATATAGCTTAGCTATATCGCTTATAACTAAGTCTTAATTTGGAAACACAGGATTCTTTTGGAATTATTTATAAAACGAAACTCTTTCTTATGAGCTAAGTACTAAGAGTAATTAGCGGCAGAATGCGTTGCATTGAGGTTTCATCCGTCTTCATCTTCAGCGATCTAATAGATGTAGCCGGTCTGTGGATCGAATTCGCCATTACCACGACCACCACCAGGAGCTGGAGGAATGTATTGCGCACCAGGTCCGCCAGCACCGCCAGCACCACCTCGTCCCGCTCCACCACCACCTGGCGCACCACCACGACCAGCACCACCACCAAATCCTCCGGCACCACCTGCTCCACCAGCTCCACCGAATCCAGGAGCGCCAGCACCGCCCGGCGCACCACCACGACCAGGCCCGCCTCCAGCTCCACCAGCACCGCCAGCACCACCACCAAATCCGGGAGCACCGCCACGACCGCCGGCACCACCGAAGCCTCCAGCGCCACCTGCTCCACCAGCACCAGCACCTCCGCCGAAGCCAGGAGCACCAGGTCCACCTGGTGCACCACCACGGCCGGCGCCTCCACCAGCTCCGCCAGCACCACCATATCCGGGAGCGCCACCTGCTCCACCGCGACCAGCTCCTCCAGCACCACCAGCGCCACCACCAAAGCCACCTGCTCCACCAGCTCCACCTGCGCCTCCACCGTAGCCTCCGGCTCCAGCCCCACCTCCTCGACCAGCACCGCCTCCAAAGCCTCCAGCGCCACCAGCTCCGCCAGCACCACCGCCGAATCCTCCAGCTCCAGCACCACCCGCAGCACCTCCACGACCGGCGCCTCCACCACCACCAGCACCACCACCGAATCCGCCAGCTCCAGCACCGCCTGCGCCTCCACCGAATCCTCCTGCGCCAGCACCGCCTGCACCACCTGCACCTCCACCGTAACCTCCGGCTCCAGCACTACCTCCACCACCACCACGTCCGGCACCGCCACCAAATCCACCAGCGCCAGCTCCACCTCCACCACCGGCACCTCCTCGACCGGCACCGCCTCCAAAACCTCCAGCGCCACCAGCTCCGCCAGCACCACCGCCGAATCCACCAGCTCCAGCACCACCTCCAGCACCGCCACGACCGGCACCTCCACCACCACCAGCACCACCACCGAATCCGCCAGCTCCAGCACCGCCTCCAGCACCTCCACGACCTGCGCCTCCAGCACCACCAGCACCACCACCATAACCACCGGCTCCAGCACCACCACCTGCTCCGCCGCCATAGCCGCCAGCTCCAGCACCACCTCCAGCACCACCTGCACCGCCGCCATAGCCGCCAGCTCCTGCACCACCTCCAGCACCGCCTCCTGCACCACCTCTACCAGCACCTCCACCGCCACCAGCACCACCGCCATATCCTCCAGCGCCAGCACCACCACCAGCTCCGCCAAATGATCCAGCACCACCTGCGCCACCACCACCGCCTGCACCTCGTCCGCCACCACCTCCATAACCACCAGCGCCAGCTCCCGCTCCCGCCCCAGCTCCTGCTCCACCGCCAGCACCACCTGTGAAATTTAAAAAGTACAGTTAATGGAAACAGAACTCTATGAAATTGATCAGTAATCGACTTACCACCCCCGCCGCTGTAGCCACCACCAGGAAGTGGAGAAATGCCTTGAGCAGCCAAGGCCTTGGCTATGGCTTCTGGTATGGGTGGTGGAGTGGGCAGAGCTGCGCCCGATGGCACAAAACCGTTCTCATCAGCTGTGTAGGAGATCTCCACGAGCTCACCTTCCGGATTGGTGTAGGTGTACGAGCCCATTACCGAAGGAATCTCATTCGGGGAGCCTTTGTTCTTTACGGTGCCCTCCTCTTGGGCCTTGATGCCGTTGCCCGTCTCGTAACTGAAGCGATAATTGCCATCGCCATCGTTCTCATTCACAAACGACAGAATAGGTATGGGCGGTCCGCCAGCAGGTGGTGCGGGTGCAGGTGGACGTGGAGCAGGTGCCGGACCGCCGCCAATTGGCCTGCTGGGTCCACCACCGCCCGAGAAACCGCCGAGTCCATTATTAATGCCGCCAAGTCCATTGTTGCCACCACCAAACCCACCGCCGCCACCACCCGGTCCCTGCAGACCTGTGCCTGCACCGCCACCCGCACTGGCCGCATTCGCTGGCGGTGGCAAATATTTGTTATCCAGTCGCGCCGCCTGCGTCAGCGTCAGCAGCGTCGTCAGCAGCGCCTGCAAAGAGATGAAAGATGGAAGATTAAACACAGTCAGCCAACTGACATTACTAATTTATGCGGCTCAGTGGTGCGGCGAACAGTTCAGCGGTGCATAGCACATGGCAAGCTTTCAGTGGAGCGTCTGACAGCCATAAAACCCATATGCCATCGTGATGCACGTTTTGGCCAAAGGGAGGAGCGACGAGTCTGCTAACCAGCAGACTGGGTGTGCAGAGATGTGCAAGAAAATTTACATAAAAGTCAAATGTCTGGCTCTTAAGAAGCAATCAAAGTTGATCAGTAGAGGATAAATATTAAGCTTTGCTGCTGCTTACAGGGTAACTATCAGTTGGGCACTTATAAGTAGAGCACTCATACTTATGCTCAAGCAGAAGCAAATCATTTGAAACAAATTCTTATAGTCTAAGTTACCTATAGTTAAAAATTTAATAATACAGTTTACAATGCACTTTAGCCTGCGGCTAACTTTATGTTAAGTAACTGAAGTACATGCTTTCAATATCTGATAAGAAAGCCTAAACTATATTCAACTATAACTACAATCCACATCTTTAACACTTCATGTACAAACTTACAATTTACATTAACCTCAGGATAATTTATTTATCTTTGTTATTTAGGCATTTTTGGTCTTACAATTAGCGTTATCTTCATCTTAAACTATATGTTAAATAGCCAGCCCATGTTTATAAAATCTTTTACAACTTAATCTAAAGTAGTACGCTCAACTTTAGCCTCATGATAACTTCATGTTAAGCACCCAGAGCAGCAGATGAATGTTTAATGTCAAAACGCAACTACACAGAGACACGCTCTGTGGCCCGTTCTTTGCATGAATCACACGATTCATAAATCGTTTGCTGGCATGCAAAACATGGCTGATGACAGACGGAGCTGGCTACCTGCTAGACGCTGCTTCTTTATGAATGAAATACTTAGTTAAACAAAACTAAAAAAAAAAAAAAAACTGAAAAAAAAACTTTAAATAAATCCATTAAAATATCAAGCAAAAATATTTGAAATAAAAAAAAATCCATGAAAATATGAAGACAAAAATTTTACAATGCGCTCACGTTTTGCGTTAGCTGCTATAAAAGCATTTATCGCTGCTCTTCAGGCTAAAGACAACTATTTAAACTATCGACAAAGGCATCAAAGCCAAATATAAAGAAGAAGCAGAAAAAAATTATGTTTGGAGCAGGCTGAACGAACTCTGATATTTGCTGCAACAGTTGCAGTTGCAGTTGCAGTTGCAATTGCAGCAGCGTGTGAACCATTGAAGAAGCAGCAATAGCAGAAGGTTAAGCAAGCATCTCTGGCAAGTGGCAAGTGGCAAGTGGCAGAGCTGCTGCCTTAGTCAAGTGTCAAGTTGAAGTTTAAAGTGTTTAGCTTTAATTGGCTGCGAGAAAGATGCAGACGAAGAACTCTATAAACAATCTCTGCATCGACAGTCTCAATCAAATCGGAATATATTTGAAATATTGTGTAAACTGATATATTTGACATTTAGCTGGACAGAAACAGTAGATGTTGCATGCCGCATGCCTAGCCTGCCTCGACCAGTTCGTGACTAACTCTGCATCGTCAGCCCATCCTCGTCCTCTGTCTAAGTTTTTGCCTCGTTTATAATTGAAGTCAATTGCAAATTGTCTGCTAATTGGGTCAACTCTGCATAAATCTTAACCAAGTTGATCTGCTTTTTTCTTTAAGAAAAGGGGGCGTGAATGGGGGCGGGGCGAGCACGAAGATGTTTTTGATGTTGCTGCTGTTGCTAGGAATGTTGCTGCTGCTGCCGTTGCTGTGGATATTGCTTCAATTGCTGTTTTTGCTGCTGATACAGCTGATGATGTGGCTGCTGCAGATGCTGCTGTTGTCGTTAATGTAGATGTCGATGTTGCTCCTCTTGTAGTTACTGATGTTGCTGCTGCTGCTCTGCAACTGTTGCTGTTAGTGATGCTGCTGCTGTTGTTGTTAATGTGCTCATATTGCTGTGACAGATGTTGCTGTTGCTGTTGCTGCTGCTGTTATTGTTGCTGTTAGTGATGCTGCTGCTGTTGTTGTTGGTACTGCTGCTGCCGTTGATGTTGATGTTGCTCATATTGCTGTGACAGATGTTGCTGTTGCTGTTGCTGTTACTGCTATTGCTATTGCTATTGCTGTTACAGATGTTGCTGTTGCTGTTACTGACATTGCTGCTGCTACTGTTGCTGCTGCTTGCTGTCTCTTGCCTAACTTTGCGTGCTGATTTTTCATCAATGAATCGAGCAAATGCTGATTTCAGCTCTGTGATTTTTTAATGGGCTTTTAATTTATGCGTTTTGTCTTAGATCTTTGGGCCGTGTTGCAGCTGCTGGTTGCCAATGCAGTTGCAGTTGCAGTTGCAGTTCAGGCTGTTGCGGCAACTTCTTTTGGCTTTTGTCTTTCGCGTTGCGTGTGCCGCAAAGAACGGCATTTGCGCCCAATTGAGCAACATATTGAAGACTCTTGACTTTTGCAATCACTGAGAATTTGTTGGGGGAGGCAAAAAGTTCGCATACAACTCGAAATTATTTTGCAGCAGATAATTATTCAGAAAATATATCTGAGAGCCGTAACAAGAAACTGAGCATTGATATAAGGAAACGAAATCTAGCCAAACATTGGTTATTAAAGAAGAGTTTGGTACGGGAAATTGATTTTATATATATACCTACAATATATTTAAATATTTATTTTTATAAATATTGTTTATTAATCTTAATCTTATTAAAAAAAATGTATATTGTTTTTTGCTATTATATTCTGTTCCCTATATTAAATTAACTTAAATAATTGTATTTTCTTCTATATATCTCTATCTTCATTTTCATTCAAATTAGGCTTGGCAATTTATCTAACCCTCGTTTTGACTGCTACCTAATTTTTTGGCTACAAAATAAATTGTCTTTAATCTAAGCCAATCTAACCTAATCTCAATTTACCATGCATAACTCAACTTTTTATAGCTATAAAGTATACCTAAATAATATATTCTAAATTTTATTTATAATTTAAAACCTTTTTTTAAAATTTGTATTTAGTTTTTAGCTGATAGTATATATTAAATTATTATTTTTTTGTATCATCTTAAAGCATATTTTAATTGTATTTTTAATTTTTATAAATATTTATATTTATTTGTAATAATTTCATCTACATATCTGCCTCTTACATATTGCTTGAAGAATGTTTGTCGAGCTCGACGTCGAAGTTGATTAGCCAGCTGTGCTTATGATGTAATTTACGAACAGAACAAACATGTTTAGCGTAACCTGTCAATCTCTCTCAGATACTCTGTTCAAGCAAGTTGAGCAGGGGTATATTAGTTTTATATCTAACTCTGTGTAAATGGAAATTAGTTTCATTTAAATCTGCTCTAATAACATAACAAGATTTTTGTAATATAATTGAAATCTCTAAGCT
Source organism: Drosophila leonis (assembly GCA_035045365.1). Classification (NCBI taxonomy): domain Eukaryota; kingdom Metazoa; phylum Arthropoda; class Insecta; order Diptera; family Drosophilidae; genus Drosophila; species Drosophila leonis. The sequence continues at coordinate 2,437,956 of JAWNPC010000485.1, forward strand.
AATCTTTAATCTTTTTGTAGATGCTTCGAAAAATATATATTTTCTTATTTTAAATCTTAGTTTGCAGAGTTACCAAGAATTTGTTATTATTTACTATTTTCTTTTTTATGAAAGCTCTCCAAAAATCCTGCTATACTGCCAAGATACTGTGAATAGAGTATTGCTCAGTCAGTCAGCCGCATTGCCATCTTTTTACTAGTTGAAGATTGTTAAACCAAGTTAATTAAAATTCTTAGAAGATTCGCTTATGACTAAGATTTAAGATGGGAAAATATATATTATATAAATGTTATATATTTATTTTTGATATCTATTAAAAATATTTGTTTTATTTTTATTTATTTTTTTTTGTTTTTTTTTTTAGTTTTCAATCTTAGTTCTTTGCCTCAAACTCACCAATTTTAGCTGCATTTTTTTGCTTTTGCTATCGTAAAACTAAAATGTTCTAAAATTCGTATCCTTATGGAATTGCACAACACTGGAACACACAAGCGCGCGCACGCACACATACACACGTACACAAAAACTTTAATCACACAATGTGTCGCATCCAAATATGGCGAATCCTTCGGAGTCTATTTATAACTGTCGCGAATCGCTGTTGATGTGGCCTCGGCTATTGTCACGGAACTTGTGCGCCGATTGGAGTGCAGGTTCTTCGGCTTTTATACAAATGCAACACGAGATCGTTTGGGGCGCCAAATGCAATCGAATGGAATGGAATGGAATGAACGAAAAAAGCTAAAGCTGAGGCTGTGCCTGAGCGGAGATTTTGATACTTTATGGCATTTATTGCAAGCGTAAATATGTATATGTGTATGAGTAAGTGTGTGTGTGTGTGTGTGTTTCGGCTGTGCCGCACAGCTGGCAAAAACAATTGCATGCCAAAAGGGAGACAGACACGACAGCAAAGTCTCCGGCTGTGGCCATTGTGTTGGCGTTTGCTCAATGTTGCAGCAAAAACAACAATAACAACAGCAGCAGCAGCTGCTCTCCACTCTGCTCAGTCTCCACTATCCTCAACAAGAATAGCATTAGCTACAGCACTCTCTCTCCCTCACTCCTCACGCGTTTACAGTTAAGGCGCTCTGCACTCTCTGCACTCACCACTATCAACTACAAGAATAGCATTAACTGCGGCTCTCTCCTGCTCTCCACTCAGCGCACTCACCGCTATCCTCTACAAGAACAGCATTAGCTGCCGCTCTCTCCCACACACCGCACTGCCCGCCGCACTCTTCACGTTGAGCGCATCTTTAATTTAGTCAGTTGCAATTGGCAGTTGCCCAGCTACCAGTTGTTAAGTTTTTGCGCTCGTAAATTGAAACCCAATCAAAGCTGAACGCTTCGCCGCGCGCGCTCTCTCGCTCTCTTTCTCTCTCCCATTCCCATTTTCAACTATCCCATTCCAAATGCATCCCATTTAAATCGCTTGCACGTTTTCAGCAGCAACAACAACAGCAACAGCAACAATTTGATTGCATTTGAGCAACTTTACAGCTTCATTATGAAACGGATGTCAATAAATCTACACGCTGACCCTTTGAGGCGTTGAAATTCTGTTTAGAAAAAAAAACAGAAAGAAAAATAAAATATTGAGCAATTATTTCGTTTGACCTTTTCTAAAACTCTCTGGTCATAAATATCATTAATATCGACAGCAACACCCAAATGTAGCCTGCGGCCAGCCAACAAAATTGCCAAATTATATTGACCCCAGCAACAGCAGCAACAACTAGTTACAACAACAACAACGACACCAACAACTAGTTACAACAGCAACATACAGCTCAAAGGGCAGTTGCTCGCGAAATTTTGTTTAAAGTTTTTGGCCACAATATTGTCATTTGGCTTCATCTATGGCCAAGTGGGATGTGAGAGTAGATTTCAGGAGGAGTACATGACTAGCAGATACCCTAAAAATTATAGAAATATTGTATAAGACTAACTATACCCTCAGCTGTCAAAGAAAGTGAGTTGAATATCGATTGTTATCAAATTTTGAAGAAGAAATTGATTAATTGATTGATTGCTGAGTTAGTGCTGAGTTCAAAGAAGAGTTCTTTTTTATATGTACTTTCAATAAATCATTATACCCTCTACTGACATTTCACATAAATACAGAGCACTTTAACATGCAAGTAACATTCAGATATGTACGTATATATAATCATGATGTATCTATATATGTATACATATATATACCTATAACTAAGCGTAACCAACTTAGGGAATGCACATTGACATTTGAAGAATTGTTATTTCTTGTTGTTGTTGTTGTTGTTTGTTGTGATTTAGAAAGGCTGGCAAACTTGGCAGCCATGCAACAATTGAAGACGAGCATTTGCAGCATGTTGTCAACATCTTCTATATATAATTTTTTTCTTTGTCATTTTGTGCAACTCATATGGCAACACGATATACCCTGTAAATCTGAATTACGCCTGGGGTATATAAGCTGTAGGAGTAAAATATAGTTTAGAAATCTTGCCATGCACAGCCATTTAAAATTGTTTTGTATAGAAACCTATTATACCCTGTAATCAGTTAACAAATTGGGTATATTAGCTATAAGTTTAAGCCATAGCTAACATGCCCTGTAAGTCTGCAAACAAATAGGATATATTAGCTATGATAAAAAAATTTTATATACTTTTATTAGAAATATATTTTTAAGCCGAATTCGCATTTCATATAGCTTACAGAGCATCTGTTCGCCTGGCATACCTCATTTGCTGTTTCATTCTGTGCCCATTCACGCCCAACAAGCTGCATCCAAAATGCATTTGGCCAATTTATTTGTTCTGGCTGCAATTCAATTATTGAGCCAACAAACTGTGAGACACACGAGACCAACAAAACAAAAGAAGTTAACTCAAATAATAGCCGAATATCTAATACACTTACCAGTTATTGAAAACCAATTCAGATTGGATTGAAAAATAACAAAAAAAGATGCACATAAAAATAAATATTTAAGCAATTATTATGGCTTAGCCAAAGCTTTCAGCTAGCTCATAGGACCCATAGCAAGGGTAGTTACCTTAAGTCAACAGATGTCTTTCAGCCTGTTGCTGCAATCAGCAACCCACGAAGAAGGTCAGCCAAGTGGCAAACGAATTTGCACGCAGTTGGAGACAATGCGTATACGTGATATATGCTGGCTGAGTGACTGACTGGCTGGGCGTGCAGATATTAATCATACGCTGCGTTGGCCTTGCCAAATTACCACAGAATTAGCACACAAATGAGTTAATGCATATCTGATCAATCGGAGCTCAAAGCTGTTTTCATAATCATTTGTTTGCGGACCTTAATTGACCCGCCTGAGTCACACTTAGAGCTAACTCTGATGCAATTTGCGCTGAGTGAGGCAAGTGGCAAGCGTAGCTCTGCCTACGCCTCTGCCACTCTGCTTCTCTCTCTCTGTCGCTCTGTCTCTATCTCTGCATCTGTTTCTATGTCTAACTTTACCTTGTTCTAAGTCTATCTGCCTTTGCGTCTGGGTTTTCCGTTAGCTTCAATAGTTCCTGTTTGAGAATTGATTAGTTTTGAAGCAATTGTTAGAACTCATCGCGGGTTGTGTAATACTTGGCTCAAACATAAAACAGTTCAGCTTTCAGCATGTAATATTAAGCGGCTTTGCGCGGGCTCAAATTAAATTTGTTTTATTTTAATTTGATTTTTTTTTAATTTTTAATAAAATTTCTTTGAATTTTTTATGCTGATTGACTTGCAAAACTACTGTCTTAAGTGAAGCTACACTATTTTCTGCTCTTCATTCAATCAATCAATCAATAATTTCTAATACTATATTTCAGCTTAAGGTGAAAGGTGTTTACTTGCGAATTTCTACCCTTACAGCTCTGCAGCTTGAAGCCCTGTATTGTTCGTCAAGCAATCAATCACTCAATCATCGACATAAATTATATTTCCACTAAGAGATGTTTACTTGTTACCTTTCACTTTCACTTATTACTAACTAAACTTTATTTCTAACTATAAATTTTAAAGAGTTCTTTAGCATCTCTATTAATCTTCAATCAATCAATCACTCAATCAGCAGCAAAAGTCTTATTTGAAACTCAATGCATATACTTTTCATTCATGCTAACTAAGTCTTAGCTTTAACTATGAAAGTTTTTAAGTTTCTTCTTGTTAGCCTTAGCAGTGTCTTATCTGAGCTTTACTACAATCAATCAATCACTCCATCATCAATCAACAAATATGATGCCCATGAATCTTTGCCTGATTACTGACGTCATTTGAATTGTAGCTATAGCACTTAATAGCTTTAATGATGTAGGCATATCTGCTTCAATCAATCAATCAATCAATCATAATCAATCAATCACAAACAAAAGATTTATATATATATGGTTGTGTGTGTGTGTATTTTATTTGAGACTCTTGTGCATTCAGTTAGGAAAAAACGTAGAAAAGTTGAGCTGTTTAGCCTACTCGCCCGTCATCATTTCCATGAATTCTGTAAAAGAAGCGAAAAGATATATTAGAATCTGAAATATATATATGTATATATATTGTAGATATAAAATTACAGACAACAAAAAGTTGAGTACAAAAATAGACAAGAGACAAGGGCGCAGGCGAACAATGAGAATGGAGCAGCAGGCGAGCTGACAGCAGACAGACACAGAGAGAGAGTGGGAGAGAGAGGGGGGAGATGGGGTTAGGAAGTAGACAAATGGTGTCGCCATGGCCGTCATTTGTATTTGGCAGTTGGCCAAGAGTATTTCGTTTGTTAATATTTTGACAGTTGCCGCATAGTTGCTAATTGTTGGAAATCTTACCATCAAAGTCCACGGTGCCGGAGCCATCAGAATCGATTTCCTCAACCATAATGTCCAATTCCTCGTTTGTCAGCTGATCGTCCAGTTCGCGCAGAATCTCGCGCAGACAGGAGGTGGGAATATAGCCATTGCCTTGCTTATCGTACAAACGGAAGGCCTCGCGCAATTCCTTCTGCATGGCCTCGTCATCTTCCTCCACAATGAATTTGGCTGCCAGCTGCACGAATTCCTCGAATTCCAGGCGACCCGATTCTAAAGAAGAATGAAAATATAAATAAATTCATATATATGAAGACTAGACTAATGCTCGTTCGGCATGCAAAAATTTCATTTTAATCTATGTAAGCTAAAAAATGATTAGATCCAACTGTAGCGAGAGCTTAACAATGATACAAATTTAGTTGATTCTAGGAATTTATTGACAGCTAGAATAACTAATATGCTCTTTTTAGTTCAAGAGCGAGTACTTCAAAAAGTTTTTGATATAGTTAAAGTAACCACAAACTACACTAACCACAAAATTTATAATTCTAGCTTTAAAATCGTGTCAGCTATCATATGCAAACACTAACAGACAAGCGAATATGCTCTGCTCAGCTCATGAGCGAGTATTATATGACAATTTTCCAATACTTTAGCTATAGTTGAAGTAATAAATGGATTACGCATGAAGATATCGTATTTTTATGAAGTACCAGCCACATATAGACCAGCCAATATACTCTTTTTACTCCATAAGCGAGTATCATTAAAGAATTTTCTAACGTTTCTGATATAGCTCAAATAATCCAACTACAAAATGCAGAAATCTAGCTCTAAATCAGTCTGCGAAATCAGCTTGTTCCTTTATATCAGCAAATGAATATACTCTTTTTACCTAGCTGAACGAGTATTTTAAGAAAAATTGAAAGTTTGAAGTGGATGCTTCACTTACTGTCCTCATCGACCTCATCGATCAGCTCCTCCAAGATTTTCTTGTCAAAGGGCTGGCCCATAAGACGCAGAATATCGGCAACCATTTCGGTGGGTATGCTGCCAGTCTTTTGATGATCAAAGCTGTTGAAGGCCTTCTGCAGCACGGCAATCTGCTCAGGTGTCAGATCTTCATCCTGCAAAACAAAAACCACAATCAAAATTCCTCGAAATTTTAATCGAAAAATTCCAAACGCACAATGTTTTCCATATTTATTTATTTAATTTGATGCTCTGCTTTGTTCTTCACCCGAGTGATCAACGCTAAAGACTGTGCGCCCAACTGAATTAGTTCCTTATTTCTTGATATGCTTAAGGCGCACACACACTTAGCCACCCACACACACACACACACACACACACACGTCACTGAATGCTGCATTCCAAAAGTAACAAGCTAATTTATGGTTTTCAACAGCATTTCGAAAATAAAAGCACAACAACAAACACAATACACACACTCAGCACACACACACACACACACACACACATGTGTACACATTTTGAATTTTTGAAAAACACTGTAAAATCATAGAGCATTTGGCCATGTTTACTTTGGTGCTGGCCAGCTCACCGCAAGAACAATTTCAATTTCATTTTGTTCTTTTCATTTGTTTTGTAGTGGTTTGCTAAGCTTAACGTGGAGCACAATGATTATATTTAAACTACACTGCAAGAAAAGTGTCCGCAATACGCTCAACTTCAAATGCCCACACAGGTCAACAAGAAAATGTTTATGAATTGCATTGAATTTCTTTAGAAGTGCCAAAGTAACTGCAGCATTTTGATATGCAAACACTTAAAAAATTATTAAGTTAAAATTAAATTAAAATTAATAAATTAATATTAATAATAATTTTTATGTTAACAAATAAAAATACATATATAATATTGAAAATAATTGTATTAAAAATAATAATAATTATATATAATAATATTAATAATAATTACAAGAAATTCTTCAGATTATCTAAATATGATATCAAAATTTTGTAGCAGTGTATTATTATAACGGCACGCGATAATTATTGAATTAGATTCCCAATTGCCATTCCACACTGTGATTTACTGTGCGAATCAATCAGCGAGAAGCACACACACCCAGCCACACACTCACAAATTTGTAAAACATGATAATTTGATCAAATAATCAAATAGCTGAACGAATTAATTAATTGGTTTCACACATCTAATATACAAGGCAAGCAAGCAAGAGCAGTCTAGATGGACGAGGAAATACCCTGGGAAATAAATTATGGTTGATTGCTTCAAATATCAAAGATCAAAACAGGCAGAGAAAGGGAGAGGCGAACAGATGAAGGCAAGGCGGAAGTAGCTACAGACAGATGAATGAAAGAAGAGACGAACCAACGGCTTGAAGAATGGACGGAGAGACATATCAAGTAACAGATGTAGCACATGGAATTGAACATGGACTTGGTTATATTACCTCAGCAATTGATCTTAATACAAAATACAGACATATACCATAGACTGCCACGCCTATTACAAACACCTGCCTCCAACTAGTATACCCCATTTAATCACATCAAATTCCATAGAGCAACGCCCACACACACACACACACACAACACACACTCACACAGACACAGCGAACATTTTTATAAGCGATTCGAAAATGCTTGAAATTTAAAATTAAATTTTGAGTTTTTCTAAACGGCAATAATAGTTAATGCCAGTTTTTTTGTTTAACGGCAAAAAATAAATGGAACTTAATTGATTTATATATGCCATTAAGATATTATATATCTGTTCGCCTGTGATAATGCTACCATATACAAGTATATAAATATTTCGTTTGCATTATGATTTAGTATGTGGGAAAAAGAGACAATTTTGACGTCACTTTTGACATATTGGCCATTTGTTTAGATTTGTTTTGAATGTCTTTGGTAAAATATTGCACTAATAACTTAGCCAGAGAAGCATGGGAAATGGTCAGCTGCTGTTCAGTTAATTAGCTGCTGGAATGATATAGAGAAAAAACTATTTTAATTGATATTCCTTGGGGTATACTTAATCTACATTCTTCTACATTCGACATTCTTATGTCTAGGTAAAGGCTACATATATATGTTTCTCTATATGCCAAATGTTTCTATATTATTTGCTATGTTAATTCATATCAGTTTTCTTTTACAAATAGAAACAGCTGTCGCAGTCTTTAAGCATACTCATTCCTTTTAAAATGTTAGGGTATACCCAGTTGGCGCCTCAGATACAAACATATGTATGTATAAACTCTTTTTTTAGGCAGCTAACTTATTAATATTAGTATTCAGACTAACAATATTGTATGCACATTAACATTGTTCTATTCATTATCAATATCATTAGCATTGTTATTGCATTATCTATTGTTATTCAGTCAAACTATGAATATTAGTATTCATACTAAAATTATTCCTATTATCATTCTCATTAACATTAGCATAATCATAAGCATTAGCATTAGCATTAGCATTCGCATTCTCATTCGCATTAGCATTGCATGACCAAATCATGAATATTGGTATTCATATTAATATTATTTGTATCATTATTGTCATTATCATTAGCCTAAGCATTATCATTAACATTGCCTTGACAAACCATATACAAAAAACGAATCTTAATCATTATCATTAATAATTATGAAAATCATTAGCATTCTCATTCTCATCATCATTAGCAGTCTCATTCTCATTATCATTATCATTGCATTGACAGTACATAAAGCATTTTCACCTACCTTATCCACAAAAAGAAATTCACAATTATTATCATTATTCATAAATAAAATAATTAACTTTCTCATTATTATTATCATTAACATATTTAATTATTTTATTAACTATCATTTTTACTGCTTTTTTAATAATATTTGTATACAATTCTTTATCATTTCATAGCTTGGCTCGCATTTGCATGTCCTTCATGGTCAGTTCATATCAATCATTTCACAGCTGATATACTTTGATGACAAAGCTCTGAATGACTGACAGCCTCGACATCTGGCGCTGGCAGCTGAGTTGACGTCTTGGCAGCTCTCTTAGCAAGATGTTGGAAAATTAGTTTTCGCTTACACTCCGTCAATAGATTTTCAGTTGTTTGAGTTGCTGATACGATTAGCTGCTACGTGTTTTGGAAAACAAGATCAGGCCAGACCACACTAGACCCGGCTAACACCAAACAAGCCAGCCTCCGCTGCCTGCACTGAGTAAAAGTTGTTGTTGTTTTGACATTTGACGATGTCGAACTTCAGCTTTGACGTTCATAATGTTGCCTTGATCGTCGCTTAAGATCACTTTTACAGACGCGCCAGCTCTTCTACTTGGCCACATAATTGATGTTGGCAACAGCAACAACAACAGCAACAGCAGCATTCACTTTGCATTGCCGCCAAAGTGCTAAACGATCGACCTGCAGCAGTCTTCAGCGTCAGCATAGTTAAGCGCAATTATATATTTATAGCGAACATATTTTGATATTTTATAAATGTATATAAGGTCTATATATATGTATATATAAACAATAAAAAATTAATATTCAACATACACTTGAGTGTTTTTTAATTTCTTGGCTTAAATGTGTCGAGATATTTGACTTTGCGGGCATTCGAAACTGAACTTTAGTTGGGGGCTTCAAAATACAACTTATTTTTTCGCAGCATACTTTTAGGCTGCGAATGAAAGTCGCTCGCAAATTTGGTTGAATTTAACTGTCGCATACTTTTGCGCTGCGTCCCCTAATTCACGATTCCAAAATTTTGTAGCATACTTTTGGGCTGCGAAAAAAAAATAAAACGATCTAGCACCAAGCTACAAGCCGCTAATTTTTGACTAAAATTTGACTAAAATACCAGGCGAACAGAACTGAGCAGCAAGTAGCTGAAAATCAACTGAAAAATATTTTGTTTTGTTGAATGACCTTGAGCGGCGGCTGCCGCTGCGGCTTGCTGGCGATGATTTAACAAAAATTCTACCAAAACACCAGGCGCACAGAAATGAGCAGAAGGATGACAATTTTTGTTTAACATTGAGCGCACTGTTAGTTAACATTTGAGGTAACATAAAAATGTTAGTTAACAGTGCAGTTTGCTTGCGATGATTCAGCAAAAATTCATTGAAAATACCAGGCGCACAGAAATGAGCAGGAGGATGACAATTTTTGTTTAACATAGCGATTTTGGTTAACATTGAGAGCACTGTTAGTTAACAGTGTAATGTTTGTTAACAGTGAGTTAACATATTGATGTTAGTTAAAATATTTTGTTAACATATTAATGTTAGTTAACATATTTTGCTAACCTGTTAACATAAATTGTTACCTTAAAAATGTTTGTTAACATATATTGTTAACATAGTAATGTTAGTTAACATACATAGAAGACTCAGTAGGTTAAGCAAAAAGCAGGCTCTGCTCGTTCATTTGAAGTTTGGCGAGCACTTACGCAGTAGTGCTTTGCGAAAGTGCTCCAAAGCAATCAAAATAAAGTATTTACTAGCAAATTTCAATAGTAAGCAACAGAAAAAAAAGTTTTATCTTTCATATTTCCTTCAAATTAAAGCTCTAATGTCTTACAGCAGCAGCAATGCAATGTGCCTCAAATGTATAGTTCATAAAGAAAGAATTGTTAATAGGAAAAGTTAACTGAGTTTTCGACATGTCAAGTTAACAGACCACTTTGCATAACTTAGTATTGCTCAATTGTGCCGCTTCATCAATTAAAAAAACAAAAACAGACAAACAAAAGCAAAACTTAGTTCTTATATTAACTAGGAGCGCTGCTCTGCTGTTTTACTCAAAATGGCAAAGCTTGAAGTCGTTGCTTTGCTGCTAAGCAAAGCTTTTAAAGCTTTTACGTCTATGAGCTGTGACAGACAGGGTGTTTGTTTTTATGCGCATTGCACAGTTGATAGGCGGTTTTTTTAAATTTTACTGGAATTTCTGTTCTGTTACTATTACAATTAAAATTAAAATATTAAAAAAATATATAAATATTTTTAAACACTAACAGCTCCCTATATACAGCAGTGGTCAGAAAAATAGTATTGCGACAGAAATATTGGACAACAAAATTATGTGATAAACATAATATATTGCAAACAATTTTTTATTTTTATTTTGCAAAATATTTGTATGACCACAGCTGTATGTGGTCATGGCGAACTTCAGGTAGAGATCGTAGTTACTTCACTTATAAGCAGCATGTCTTATACTAAGTTGAAATTATAACAGTTTAATACAATGCGTATACCACTTCATATGTTTAGGCATATACATATGCATATGAACACATATATTGTCAAATAGAAAGTAGCGAGCATACTATGTTAATTTTCTATGTAATTATAACAGTTTTTTTAAGCTCTTATACGGATGCGTATACTTTTCTAAATGTATAACTGAAAGTATAAGTATTGTCAGCTACATGTATGTATGTTAAAGAAGTGTCATAATGAAATTATAAGAGTTTTGTAATTTATATTTATACGCATTAATATATGACAACTCCATATATGTATATGTCTCGAAGTATAAGTATAACAGAATGTCTTATACGGCAACCAACTACTTAAAGGCTATGCAAATGTAATCAAATTATAAGATTATACTCATTAACATATGACAACTTCAAATATGTATGTCTCGAACTCTCATGGCATAAATATAAGAGAATGTCTTATACGCCAACTGAATGATAACCAAATGAAATTAAGATAATTAATAAGAGCTCTGTAATACACACTTATACGCATCAACATATGACAATCCCATATGTATTTATATGTCTCAAGGTATAAGTATAACAGAATGTCTTATACGCCAACTGAATGATACCATAATCAAATTATAAGAGTTCTGTAATTCAAACTTGAACGCATTAACATATGACATCTCCATATTTTTATGTATATCTCGAGGTATAAGTATATCCAGAATGTGTTATACGTCTACTAAAAGGCTATGCAAATCATAATGAAATTATAAGAGTTATGTAATTCACACTTATACACATTAACATATAACAACTCCATATATTTATATATATGTATGTCTAAAGCCTTTAGACTAAAGGTATAAGTATAACAGAATGTCTTATACGACAACTGAATGATACCATAATCAAATTATAAGAGTTATGTAATTCACACTTATATGCAATAACATATGACAACTTCATATGTATATGTCTCCAAATAGAAGTATAACAGGATGTCTTATACGCCAGCCGTCTACTAAAATGCTATGCAAATGAAAAGGCTATGCAAATATAATGAAATTATACGAGTTTGACATATGACAACTCCATACATGTATATGTCTCGAACTCTCATGACATATTGTATAACAGAATGTCTTATACGCCAGCCGTCTACTAAAAGGTTATGAAAATGCCAGCGCACTAACAGTGAATGTTTTACTTTGTAAATGCTTTTAGTTGCATACAAAATGATTTAATTATTCAGGGAAAATTCAATTGAAATTGAAAAGCGTCAAGCACAGCGCTGCAACAATGTTTTGCAGAAAAGCAAAATGAGTTCAAAGTAGGCAAATTAGCAAAAGTGTTTGAAAACTTTTAAATGGCTTGCAGCAAAAGTTTGAGCTGCTGTTGGTGCTGCTTTTGCATTTACTGGCCATTAGCTCGCCGGCCGCGTCACAAAGAACCAAACCACAAATCTAATTAGGTTGTAAAGTAAATGCAGCAGCAGCAGCAGCAACAGGAGCAGCAACAGGAGCAACATCAAGCATCAAGGTCTAGCTGGACGCTGGACGCTGGACTCAAAGCAGCAGAGCAAAAGGTAGAAAAAAACCGCTAGCCACTGACACAATTATGCAAATCCTAAACAATTTTTTCAGTTTAGTTTTTTTTTTCTTTCTGCAAAGAAGAAAGAAGTCTTTGACGTCAGCTCGGGCCCAGTCGCCAGGGGCAACAGTCAGATGAAAATCTGAATAACTGAATATCGCATTGCGCAATAGGGTATGATAATTGCACTTGTATACCTTTTGGCACACCTGAGCCTTATTGCCGCTTAAAGCCGAAGCGCGCTGCTGAACGGGTAAATGGCCACACAGATGGCGGCCAGCCACCCACCCACGAATTGGCCAATTGCTCCATTGCTATGCATATTAGACAATATCCAAAGCGAGTCGAGTCGAGTCGAGTCGAGTCGAGTTGCGTTTCAAATAAGCAGCTAATGTGACAACTTTTGCGCATGTCCCAACATGCAGTTGAGGCTCCCCAACCCTCTCCCTCTCCCTCTCTCTCTCTCTGGCTCTTCCTGCCACCTGACGAGCCGAGGCAGCAGGGACAACAGGTGCTCGTCGCCTGTCGGCTATAAAAGCCCTTCGAGCATTCGGCTCTGCCATCAGTCGACAGTTGACAGTTGCCTCGCTTTGTGGAATCCGATCTTGTGCTCTGTGGCTCCTTAAACATAACTCCACTTTTTGGTTCTCTAATAAACAATGTGCTTCACAAGACTTTAGCCTGGACAAGAGCTAAACTCAGCTTGGACAAAATGTCTAAACTCGAATTCTAGAGTTTCTTCTCAAACCAAAAAAAATAAAAAGCAAAGTTAAAAATAATGTTGCTTCAATGTTTCAATGTAAGACAATGCATATCGCTGTTCTTGCTGCTGATGACAGGTGAGATGTGCTTGGGATTTATATCCAAAATATTATATGAATTTTATTAGTTTATTTATTTGATTAATATATTATATGTGCTTGATTTAAAAATAACACAGGTCTGCAGGTTTTTATCTAATAATTATTATTTTTTTATTAATATAAACTTAAACCAACATTTGAAGAGTGCCACTTAAATAATTTAGTTAATAAAACTGTTTAAATTTTTTTTTGTAATTATGTTTTTTGTCCTTAGGTTATCTTATGTTATGTTATATGTACATACAAGGTGCCATTCAAAAGTTCCAGGACTTTCGCGCTTTCTAGTGGCGCCATCTGTCTGAAAATTTTATCGTTTGATTGTCTATTTCTCTGTCATGTTGTGTCAAATTTTCATGACATTCGGACGTATAGAAGCCGAGATATCGCGCTAAAAGTGACAGTACTTTTGTTGTGTTCGTCGAACAAAGAGCGAACATCAAGTTTTGTTTTAAACTTGGTAAAACATTTACCGAAACTCATCAAATGATGAAAAAAGTTTATGGCGACGATTGTCTATCCCGTAGCCGCATTCACGAGTGGTTTAAACGTTTTCGCGACTTCTACTTGTTCGGAAAACTTCATTTGGCAATGAAAGGAAAACGGTATGCTGACATTGATGCTATTCAAAAGGCTTCGACCGCCATACTCAACGCCATACCGAAGGATGACCTAAAAAAGTCATTTGATAATCTTCTTGATCGTGCAAATCGTTGTATTCAGTCCGAAGGGGACTATTTCGAAGGCGACCAATAAAATTTTTGCCAAAGAAAATCTATTTTTTATTTTTTTTATAAAGTCCTGGAACTTTTGAATTGCACCTTGTATATAAATTCTATTCGTTTCCAAACACAAAAATGTTGCTGCTGTACGAAGACATTGTTTTATATATTGTAGTATAAAGTTATTCAAAATGTTGCAGCTTTTCAGTTTAATAAAATACTTTCGATAATTCAAATATCAATTTTTAATTTAAATTTAAGTATTTAAAATCAAGAACATTTCATACTTAAAAACAATTTTACAACATTTAAAGCTACAAATTTAAAGTAGAAAATATTAGAGATCTCAAATGCTATCAAGACATAAAATTTTGAAATAAGATTGAAATAAAGGAATAACAAAATTTTTAATTTTAATGAGTGTTTAACTCAAACAAATTTATTTATTTTCAAAAACCTTTATTTTATTATAGTTTTTTAACATGTCTAAATAAAATACTTTAAAATTAAATGTTTTAAAAGCATTTAATTTAGACATATGAATAAATTAAAATTATAAAAAACTTTTTTTTATTTTTATTGTTTTTATTATTTATTATATTATTATTGTTTGTTTGTTTATAACAAGTTTTTGGGTTAATTTTTGTTCAAGTTTTAACCGCACAATCCAGTAATCGTTAAAAAGTTAACTAAGCGCAATGTAAATAAATGCCGAGCAGTGATTAAGCGACACATCAATTGAATCATTTTTATTTACAAAAGGAAATATGATACCGATACATACATAAATATACATACATATACACATACAACCACACACAACAGAAGAGCGCAATTGAAACTGGGGAATTCCCACGTTAAATGAACAAATTTATTATGAATTAAGATTGGCCGGCCGCAGCTACATACATATGTGCACAGTAAGCAAATAGAGTTTACGTACACTCCCTACATGCATATTAATTGTTAAAAATAATAAACAAATTTAAAGGGTATTTTTAACAATTAATATGCATGTAGGGAGTGTACGTAAAGCTTATTTGCTTACTGTACATACATATGCACAGAGCTGTTAAGAATTTCCATTCAAATGGAATTTTTAACAGCTCTGCATATGCATGTATAACACTTTCGACTGCTGCTGCTACTGTATAAGATTAAAGCAACATACATATGTATCAAACTTGGATCGAGAATGCAAGTTTCGCTACAACTTTTAATAGAAATGGAGTGACCACAAAGAATTCATTTTGTTTGCTGCATTCTCAACAGTTTTTAAGCAGAATTCGTTTTAAAACATAACTTGAAACAGCTCGACAGTCATTAATTTTAATTAAGCATGAAACTAAGACGCAACTATAAATGAAAAATAAATATTTCTTAATGAAATATGAATAGAATTAGTTGATAAACCACAATGAGCTGTCGATGTAAAATTATAACAGCGGCACATATGTACATACATACATACATACATATGGTATGTACATATATAATTATCACAGTTTGGTAAGCCGCACGTATGCGTAGTCCAACTCAGCCTTGCTTAGAATGAGTCCAGTTACGCATACGTACATACATATGTATGTATGTATGTATGTGTGCATAACGTGAAAGTGAAAGTGAATATACTAGTATATTTATAACAGCTGAGCAAGTTGTCCTTATACAAATCAAAGGCTACATAATACGCCAGCATGCCTAAAATTTTTTGTTTTTTTCTTTCTTTGATTAAAAGCTATATATTTTTGATTAAAAATGTTATTTTTTATAAATAAGAATAAACTCAGAGCTGTTAAAAATTCCATTTGAATGGAAATGGAAGCATTTAAAACCCATTAAAAACCCATTTTGCATTTCCATTCAAATGGAATTTTTAACAGCTCTGAATAAACTACATATACAAGTACATACATATATATGTACAAATACCAATATTCTAAACGAAACAATTTCATTTGGCATTTCACTAAAGAAAAAAGGAGCCACAATCTAAAAATTCATTTCAGAATATGAATTTTTGTATTACATATACTTGCCTATACATACATATGTACATATGTATGTATGTATGTATGTATGTACAGACATCAATAATTATCTCTGTAAATGAGTTGTTTTTACAATACATGTTTAACAGTGGTTCACAGCTTAAAAAACTTAGCTTAAATATAAATAAATATGTAAGTGGTTTACAGAGCTGTTAAAAATTCCATTTGAATGGAAATTCAAAATGGGTTTTCAGAACAAAAACCCATTTTGAATTTCCATTCAAATGGAATTCTTAACAGCTCTGGTGGTTTAAAAAAGCTGTGGTATTGTATATCTTGTTCGTTCTTTAGTTTTGAATTAGAATAAAATAAAACAATAGTAAAAAATAAAAACAAATAAATAAGTTAATATTTTAAAAGTTAAAACTTTAGACTAGCAACTTTCATTTTGTTGATATCTCTTTTAGTTTTTTGGTGCTAGTTGAATTAAGAACTAGTTGAATGAATTGTGAACCACTGTCTATAGTATACAGTATATAGTATAGACATCAATAATTATCTCTGAGTATGAATTGTTTCTATAATACATGTATATATGGTACATTGCATGTATAAATATATATATATATATTTTATATTATTTATTATAGACTTTACAGATAAACCAGAAATGAGCCCAATTAACATGCGAGCTGAGGGAAAACACATTTAGATGATTGTTTTTGTTTAAATTAATAGTTTGAGGCGCGAAACTAAGCAGCAATTATAGTATATGAAAAAACATTTATAACAAGTAAGAGTGCTCTAGTCGAGACTGCTCGACTAAGAGATACCCTGAACCCTGCGAAGATGCGATATTCAAATCATTTTACGCTTCTTTTATGTATACATACATATACACAAACAATACATACACACACACACACATGCACACGCACGCACAAGCACTTTCTCTGCTACTGCGCAGTTAACACAGCGACTGCGCGCGGGCAGCGCTTGGGCTGCAGTATGGGCTATATTTTCGAAACTTGTTTGTTGAATAGGTTTGCTTCTAGATGGACTTTCGTAATCAAACTTTTACAGCGTAATAATGACATTCATATGTATGTATTTGCAAAAGCACAAGTCTCTAATATTTGAAATGCGTTTTTTTCAAAGTTGGGGGGGAAGGGGGCGTGGTATCCAAAATCCAAAAATTGCAAAATGTTTGTATTCATTACACGGATACACACAGTAAATCTGAAATATATAGCTATAACGGTATTCAAATCGACTAAAGCTATCGACTTTTATCGATAATAAGGAAATGGGATGAGTTATCGAAAAAAATGATAAACTCGTACTGCGTAGGATATACACGAGTATACATTTCAAATTTCAGATCTCTAGCTTTTGTGGTTTGCGAGATCGCTCCGTTCACACGGACGGACGGACGGACAGACGGACAGACGGACAGACGGACATGGCTATATCGACTCAGCTTGTCGAGCTGATCAAGAATATATATACTTTATGGGGTCTGCCATGTCTCCTTCTGCCTGTTACATACATTTTCACAAAAACATTATACCCTGATTTCCCATTTTCAATGGGTTCAGGGTATAAAAATCAGTATATATACATATATATTATGTATATATATGTACATATATTTATTAATACACATATGTATGTATGTGCTATGTATAGAAACTTGAACTTGTATACATTCAACATATACTATATGTATTAGGCATTCGCTTAAAATATAAATTTGATACAGCTTTTAGCTGGAACAGCTTCAGCTGTTATCAAAAATCATAAAACATTATAAAAATAGAGAAACAATTCATGGAATATCCAACTATGATTCATGCATTATGCCGGGCTTGTAAATATTTCTATCGAAGCTACAGCAAATTGCACAATTTAATTCAATTGAAATTGATATTTTAAAAAAAGAGCTCAGAATACATGAAGTAACTATGTATGTAGCGCTGATTCAGCTGGTATCTGTTGGCATATGTCTCTGTCAGCTTAGCGATTGACCCTCAATTAATTTGATTGTTTTCCTTTCGTTCTGCACATATCAGCAATTAAAATCTGCAGGAGCCCAA
Source organism: Drosophila leonis (assembly GCA_035045365.1). Classification (NCBI taxonomy): domain Eukaryota; kingdom Metazoa; phylum Arthropoda; class Insecta; order Diptera; family Drosophilidae; genus Drosophila; species Drosophila leonis. The sequence goes on from JAWNPC010000485.1 coordinate 2,456,219, forward strand.
ACGGAAATTGAACATCCGTTGCAGGCACTAGAAAATATGAATCCCTGTGGACACATATACATACTATATATATAGTAAATTAATGTTACTTGTTTCACAGCATCGCCCATGCAAATGGCGGCCATCGATGCCAACTCAAAGGATGCGTTGGCGTCGTCCTGGAGCAGCAGCAGCGGCAGCAGCAGCCGCAACTGGCCAGCGAACAACTTTTATGGCAACGGAAACCTTTTGCCCAATATTGAGGCCAGGGAAATGACTCCCGAATTTGTTGACATGGCTTTCAATTTCCCACCGTATCCGTTGCACAAGGACAAAAATTGGCGTTCCGACAAGTACTTAAAGGAGCTGGTCCAGGTGCATCGGACGTGGCTGCAATCTCCGGCTGAGCGATCCAGAGCAAAGCTGAAACGTGGCTTACAGCAGTTTTGGCCAATGACTATGAATGATTACATGCTGTCGTCGGATATGGCCAACTACTATCAACGCAAACGCGAACCGTCCGTATATGAGAGTTCACGCTTCAAGCCCTCCATCAGTGCTGGTGATTAGCTGCGTCAATATAGTTGAGTCAACCTGTTGCTAAGTGAAGTATCTCTCTTCCTCTCTTCCACCCCTCGCTCTCTTACTTCTAGGAGTAATGACCAATCTGGGTGACTTCTTTAATCAGCTCAAGGCGAACGTCCACTATGCCGAGCACTCGCAACATCACCTAGGCGAAGAGGAGTCCCAGCTGCTCGAGGGCGTGCATCCACATCAGCAACTGGCAAACGAGGATGATGATGATGATGACGCTGCCGATGCATTAGATGGCGCCGACTATGATTCCGGACAGCCGCCCGATCGCAAGGGCTCCAAGTTGCGCAATTATCGGCCATCGCAGAAGATACGCTCGTTGGTCTCACGTAATCCCAGTGGATATCGCGGTTCGCAGTTTATAGATCCCAGCTACATGTGGCTGGGTCTGGGCAAATGACCATAAGCTGCTCCATCTATAGGTTGCAACGATTCAAAAGATCCTCTTTCTTCCGCCCCGCCCCGCCCCTAAAATTTTCAAACTTTTATCTGTGTGTGTACATATATATATGTATATATATAAATATATATGCATAATCTATATTATTATTATATTATATTAGAGCAAGCATTAAAAAATGCCCCAAAAAATATTTGATTTCGTTTACAACAAATTCTTCGATTATATATATATAGAGACAACGGGATGTGAGTAACATGTGCTGCACATACATTCAAGTTAATATATATATAAGGGATTTTGTTTATCTGTTAAAACAGTTGATAAAGTAAGAAAGTATGTATGTGTGTGTGTATGTGTGTATTAAGTTGTGCGTCGAAAACCGAAGTTGGTCATATTCGCTCTGCGTCGTTTTCAGATTTTGGTATAGCTGGGATAGGTATTACCCTGATTGGGTACCTCCATGCCCTGCGATGCAGCTATCAACGGACGCTGCTGTTCGCGTGAGCGCTGAATCTGCTTGAACAGCGAGTAGATGCCCATGTAAATGTAGATTTGCAAAGCTGAAACAGAAAGCAATGCGCAATTAGCAATGTATACAAAATTCCAGAAACTCATTAAAATAAATATGTATACATGTATATAAAAAGGGTGTTTCCCCTGTGTATAAGATAAGCACTGTATATGTATATGAATATGAATGTATATGAATTTATGATGTTGAGAAAGCCGGCAATCGGGCAATCTGAATGCCACTGTTTAAGTGTGTGTGTATGATTGACTGCTTGACTTCTGAATTAACATCAATGTTCCCCCAGCGATCGTAACTCACCTAGTATAAGGAAAGTGGGTAACATAATACCAATAGCATTTCCAACATTGCCGTTAGAGCTGAACGCAGCGGCCACTATAGCCAAATGGTAAACAACGCTGAACACGAGTCCAACGGCAGAATTAATCAGCCATGGCAGCAGCATCAAGTGACGTTCCTGTGCATAAGAGTAAAAGAGATGAGCATATATACAAATAGAGTAGAGTAACATTATAACAGAACGCATGACGTTTGCAGTTTACTTTGCGATCCCCTCTCTCCATCACTCTCATTTACCTTCATGGTGCCAAGTACTAGCATGGCCGATGACAATAAGTTCAACAGAATTATCCCCAAGTAAACGCTGCATCCGACAATAATAGCTGCAAAGATAAGATATCATTTCAGCATTTCGATGCACTTGTTTGTCTTCCCCCCCGCCTTCGAGCGATTTGCTCTCTCGCTCTATCGCTTACCCATATGTATTTCATCATAGGTCGCTTCTTCTTTCTGCATGCTTCCTAAAATGCGCTGAGCAATGACATCGGCATATCCCAAAATGGTGGACACCAGAATGACGCCCACGAAGGAGCCAACAATACCCAGCCAGCCGAGAACGACGCCGGCGGTATTTAGGCGCATGCAGCATAATTTTGTCAACATTTTGCACTCTTTGTGTTTAAGACCAAATTTCTATATGGATGAAATTCAAATGCACAAATACATTGAGATATACGCAAATACATATATATATATGTATATATATATATGTATATTCATATATATTATATGTATATAAAAATCACACAAACCTGAAACTAGAACTGTGTATTCGCTTTGTCTGCGTCGCAATTGAAAATGAATTCACACTCACAATGCTCTGGCAAGTTTACTGTTGTTTTTCGGAATTGTGAAGGGATGACAGCTTCAAGTCACATAACAGAGCATTGATGCTGCGTATGTGATGTTAACGAAGCAACATGCTTAAGTGTTAAGCTGTGTGTGTGTGCAGTTTGATAGCAAATACTTTAATATATATTTGGTTTTATTGTTTTTATTTTTCGTTAAATACATTATAATATTGCGTATCATTCATTTATAATTATATTAACAGTGCTGTTAAACAACTCAGTTGGTAATGCTGTATTGCATTTACTAACAGAGCACAGCGTTGCCAGACTGTTGCACAAGCTTTTAAGTGCTTGCAGTGAAACTTTTAAATTCCTACTGACTGTTATAGTCTGTGTTATACGTATGCGCCAGCTATGTACATATTGAAATGACGTTGTCTATATTGCGCTCTCGCGCACCAATTCTCTGAGGAGCAGTAAATAACGCTCATTGGGGAGATGAATGCGTGTGTGAGTCTGTGTGTTGGTGAGGCGTAGCAAAATTTGAAGACGCGTCGTCAGTTGTTGTCAGCCTGTTGCGCGCGTCGGTTGTGCATTGGAGCAAAGAGTTGCGATCAGTTGCGCTGTAAATTTGGTGGTGGGGAAAAGCTTTCTCGAATAACAACAATAAAGCCAGACTTTTGAAAATGAAACTCGAGCTAACCGTCGATCGTGGACCATGCGACACAGAGCTGCGCAGCTGGTGTTTGGGCATAGCCATTTATACGCTAATTTCTATAGCATTAAATACGCTATTCGCGCCAAGTGGTAAGTGAAATTCTTATTGGAAATGTGTTTCGAGTTCTTTTCAGATGTATGTATGTATATGGGAGTGTGTGTGTGTGTGTTTTTGTTATGCTTAGCCGTTCCCACATTTTTGAAACGTATGCATGTATGCGTAAATAGATACATTTAATTTTATGTATATATACATATGTATATACGTAAATATAAAGAATGAGCTAATACTTCGCTATACAAGGCTTTTCGAAACGTGTTCTCAGCGACGAGGGCGAGCGTTGTTTTTTCTTTTTTCATTCAGTTTTTCTTGTTTTGTTTTTTTGGTTTTCGAATTACATAGATAGTTTGGAATTTTTGAGCGAGTCTGTCGCCAAGTTTGAAATACAATGATGATCACACAGTGAGATTAATGATTATTTGTTTCTTTATTCTGTTACTGTTTTTTTTTATAGCTCTGACGTTTATTGGATTCGCAATTGCGGTTATTGCAAATGTTTGCCTGCTCATTGGCTGCATACGAGTAAGTCTTAAATACTATGTATGATATCATTTACCAAAAAAAATAAATTAAAAATAAAAAAATATATATATTATAGGTTAAATTTTTTTAAATTTATATGTGTGTATAGATACATACATATATATATATATATATATATATATAAAGAAAAATAATAATATATACATATGTATATACATATATATATTTTTTTTAAATTTTTATATACATATATAAAAACAATGAAAAATTAAAAAATATCTATATTTTTTTTTAAATTTTTTATTTAAATATGTACATAAAAAATGTATTTTGTATATACAGAAATAAAAAAAATTAAAATAAACAAATATATATATGTATATATATTTTCTGATTTATTTTTATTGAATTTTTATTTCTTTTTTATTTCTGTATACATATGTATATATTATTATTTTATATTGTTTTTCATATATATTTTTGCATTTTTCATTTTTTTTTTGTCATGGTTCCGGTCCAAGTATTTTGTTGATAAGCCTATATCTAAATGTCTGGATTGCTCTTACACACTTACACTCTAAAAAAAAAACAAATAAACACACACAAACACACACACACACACACACACTCACACATACACACACACACACACACACACACACACACATCATTATGCTTTAGCAACAAGTGTTAAATTTGCTACTTAAGAAAACAAAAATTCTATTTATAGTCTCGTGCCCAATGGGATAGCGGCGGGCATATGCACACATAGATTCCACCCAAACAAAAATATGATTCATAGCAAAAGTTAAGCTATATGAGATTAATCCCATAGTCTATCAGACTGTATTAACCTAATCTGCATATATTATATACGTGCCCATTATTTGAAACCTTGACTTGGATGAGATCAGAATGAGAATCGTGATGTAATCACTTACCAAATGAAAATCCAACTGTTAATTGCTTGAGATATGCCAATTGCAGCAATAGAAGTTTTCTGAATGACGATTAAGTTTGCAGGGTGTAGAGCTTATTAGATCATGTATATTCCAATAGGTCCGCGTCTAGGATATTCCAATAGGCACAAACTGCTGAATGGAATGTGCCAAAACCAATTTACCTTTCCAATACGAATATTATATTCCAATGAGCCGCAGTATAACAGCTGCTCCTAATCTGCTCGAATGAAGTTTAAAGTAATCCAACTAGATTATAGATTTTCATATAAGTTTTCTATGACACGCAGCAAGTTTACAGTAATCCAATAGGCAATTTCAATACGAATTTCTTATCAGATTATTACAGCTGCCTATAAAATTCCTGTTTCAGAGAGTTTTGGCGACTTCTGCAGCTGACAGCTTTTAATTACTCGAAAAACAGGGTATCTAACAGTCGTGCTTAGCGTTTCTAGCCATATAGAACAATTCTGTTAATTAGCTAATGATAATTAACTTTCTACGTTTAACAGTCAAGGCTTTAACTTACATACACACACGCATGCAGATGCGAGGGTAGTCTATAAAGTAAGTCGTCTAATAAAACATTGCATATAGTCTTTAATAATGCAGCAATTTGTATTATGCGAGCTGTTTATCTATATTTAAAGTTTATGCTAAAATCGCAAATATTTTGATGCCCTTTAAAGACTGACTTTCACATATGCATATACTTAAATACATATACAGATGTGTTCACAAAAATAGTAGTGCGACTATCCAACATTTCACTCACACTACTATTTTTATGAACACATACAGATCTGTTCACTACTATTTATATGAACATATACAGATATGTTCTCTACTATTTTTATGAACCTTTAGAGACCTGTTCACTACTATTTAGATGAACATATACAGAATTGTTCATAAAAATAGTAGTGCGACTGTCCAACATTTCAATCGTACTACTATTTGTATAAACCTTTCGAGATCTGTTCACTACTATTTTTATGAACGACTGGCTATCCAACATTTCACCCACACTACTATTTCTATGAACACAACTGTATATATCTATATATAAATAAATAAATAAACATATATTTCGATTGTCCCTCGTTACAGTATAACCACGTCTTGGTTGGCATTTGGCTAATCTACGCCCTGCTCATTGCCATCAACTTTCCGTTTGCCATCTTGGGCACAATTTTCCATTTTGGTGGCTATCGCGAGTCGTCGGGCTTCAACAATGTGTTTTTCGCATTGTTCTTCTACATTATTATGCTGCGTAAGTTGTTACTCTCAAGTCACATACTCGTAATATACGATATTCAGATACATACATATATACTTATGCTTTGATTTGCTTTCAGTTATTTGCCTGTTCTGCGCACGCATCGTCTACTCGTACCATCTGCAGCTGAAGAACCGTCAGGGCAATCCTCAGCACACGGTCGTCGTTTGAATCTCTGAACTTTTTGCATTTCATGTTAAATCTCTACTCGTTTTTTTTTTAATGCTTCTTCGAATTGCATTAGCTGGCAAATTCGTTGTAATTTAAGAGTTTACCGTGTGCCTTCATTTGATATACAAACATATTTATAAATAAACAAACAAATATTTAACAGTAATGAAAGAGCGTTGTCTGTGTGGAATTGCAATTTGTCGTTTACTTCGGCTATCAGCTATCAACAGTTGAAATATACACATACATACATAAACATATACAGGGTGTGTGTGTGTGTGTGTGTGTGTGTGCCACTACTCTAAAAGCTAAACATTTCACATAGGACTTACTCAACAAGCTATAAACATAATATTCAATACATTAATACATTGTATAATATATATATATATATATATATATATAGACTGCATCTATCTAACTAGCTATTCGTATCGTTACTTGACTTCCGCCGTTCTCCTCTGTTTCTCCGTCTCTCGCTCTTTAAACATAAAATGGAAAGTTGGTCTTGTTGCTTGTTTTTTGCATGAAACTCGTCTCGGCATTCTGGCTGCTGAGCTTCGCTTGCACAGCCGCAAAGATGCGCGCCGCCTGACCATTCATCGTGGGCGTTGCCCCGTTTAGATTTAACTCCAGCTCGAACTTTGTCAGGCTTGTCGTTTGGATGTTCGCCTGTGTCGTCTGCCTGTTGGTTGCTGTTCCCACGCCGCCACCGCCGCCGCCGCTTGCGCCGCCAGCCACCAGTTTTCATCTGGGCGTTGTAATGCTCGGCAATTTCTCCAGAAAATCTTGGGCCAACAAATCCTCAATCTCCTGCAAACAATTGGCCACATTTTGTTCCGTATCCGGATAGTTTGCAGAGTTCGTGCAGCTTATGCCCAGCGTGGAGAAGAACGGATACAGCTCCAGCAGCGATGGCAGCTGCTGAAAGTTCAACATCAAGTGACGATTGCGTGGCCGCTGCAACAACTGCAACAACAGAGCCCAGATTAGATTGCATATTGATCATAGTTAGCTCGAAATATTCCTACTCACCGGCGAGTGACTGGTGTACTTCATGTCCATCAGACGTGCCACACGTCGCACATGCGGCACATACAATGCACTCGGCAATGCAGCCAAATTCTCAATGCTGCCATTGGGCAGCGGCACGGGGACGACCTCCTCGTGCACATCGAACTCGGTGCCCACAAAGGCCCAGCGATACATTTGGAAATGCGGCAGCTTTGTCGCCGGCAGCACACAGCCCAGCTCGAGCAGCTTGCATGCCTCCAGCTGCACCGACCGCCAATGTTGCATCGGCGTCTGTGCGTTCATTCCGTTTGGGGCACTCGAATTCGACGATGACCAAGAGACATCAATGCCAGGCAGCAGACGTGTTGGTTGACTGCGGGCGAGGAAGAATTTCATTTATATAGATTATGCCAAGTATTATAGGATCAAGTATATGTAATCTATATATGTTATCTATATATATTCCAGGTATTACAGGTATGACAGGTGAGCTTAGCTTAAAGGCAGCTGTTGCTAAGCAGCTATTAGAGCGCATGCAAATGTTAACATGTTTGGTAATTGTGAGGAGTTACTATATAGAATATATATACAGCTGTGTTCACAAAAATAGTAGTGCGACTGAATTGTTAGAATATTTTGAAATGAATTTGAAACGAGTATTAAAAATAAAAATAAAAAAATAGAACATTTTCCCCCTTGTTCTTCAATTTCAATATTTTTGAAACCAACCTCGTGGATTCCATTTATTATTATGTATTATATTACATATAAAGTGAAGCTAACATAATCTGCTGCTTGCTGTGGGATAACACATAAAGCAAATGTGTCTAGTAGTATATATAGCTTTGCATCAAGTTACTCTCCAAGAATTACTAGAATTTTCTTCAGATAAGTTTCAAATTTGTTGGCTTAAGCTTAGATTCTGTATGTGTAGCTGTAGCTGTATCTGTATGTGTAGCTGTAGCTGTATCTATCTCTTTAACTTGACGAGTTGCCACTGTACTTAGCTATATAGCTATATATATAGCTATAGCTTTGCATCAAGTTACTCTCCAAGAATTACTAGAATTTTCTTCAGATAAGTTTCAGTTGTTGGCTTAAGCTTAGATTCTGTATGTGTAGCTGTAGCTGTAGCTGTATCTATCTCTTTAACTTGACGAGTTGCCACTGTACCACTCAGTGGATCGAGTTACTACTGTACATAAGCAAATACAACTTGGCTCAAGTTACTGCCGTACATAGATAAACAAGTTATGACATGCATGAATCCTTACAACTCCATCAAATCTAGTCCACTTGCAGCATCCACAATCCACAATCCACACTCACCTGCGCTCATCGCTCTCCGACTTGAGTTCCTGTTCCATTTGCAAAAAGACCTGGACCATTTCGGCAATAATGATGGGCCACAATGAGGTGACATGATCGGGTGACATGCGCAGCAGCAGCACACGGAAACAGAGGAAAACAGCCGCCTGCACGGACGGACCCAATGGAACCAAACGCAAACTGTTAGCCAATTGCTCTGCAAGAGAGTAAAGAGAGAGATGATGAAATAAAAATGGAACTTGCAAGAATAAAGGTCAAATCATTAGTTTACCCTGGATATCCGGCATATACTTATTATGCTGATCATATTCACTGCAGTAGATAACGAAGGCGAGTCGCTTGAGCAGCATCGCGCGCAGCTCGTACTCCTGCTCCCTGGATGCAAAGATGCTCAGGCTGCCCGCCTGCGAGAGGCTGACCCGCGTCATTAGCTCCCGGAATGTGGTATTGTCATAGGTCATCAGGCTGTCCATGATCTGGCGCCAGAAGGGCAAGCATGAGATGTGCATTTGAAAGAACGATGGGTCCAGGAGCAGATCAAGCATATCCTTGCGCCAGGCCTTGCGCGTATACTGATACCCACTGAGGCTGGCCAAGAGGGCGGAGCAGGCATAGAAGAAGGGCACATTGCGTGCCGTATGATTCTTCAGATACGGCGTTATATTGTACAGCAGCGTGGTCACTATCGTCACCACCTTGTCCTTCTCCTGCGAGCCGTATGCGACGTCCAGCAGGTTCGACAAGATGCCCGCCAGGACGCTTTGGGCCTGCAGTGAATATTGCTGAATGCCACCGCCCAGACTGTTGTCCTTGGCATGGCCATCGGTGTCCTCCTTGACGGCCAGATTGCGTCGCAGCCATGTGGTCTGCTCCAGACATGCGCCAGCCACGCCCGACAGCGATTCAACAAGTCGCGCCGTCACATCGTGCAGCTCGCGCACCTCCTTCTTGTCGGGAAAGGGCATCTGGGGACAACGCTGCACAAACTCATTGAGCAGCATTAGCAGCGCGAATTGGGCCGGCGGCGTAAGATTCAAGCCATCCCGGATGAGCACGAGCAGTGAGGCCCAAGCATCGGCCAGCTGTGGCGCTGGTGCTGATCTCATATAGAAATAGAACAGCTCCAAGGCACTGACCTCAATGCTCAGCTGAGCGGGCGGCCGATGAATGGGCGGTGGCGACTTCACCACCTGATGCAAGGTCTGCACAAATGAGTCCATGGGCATCACCCGTATGCTGGACACCAGAGCGACCAGGCTCAACTGAGCCGGGCAAGCTAGTAGCGTGGAATTGCGTTGGAATTGCTCCGCAATGCCAGTGGAACTGCTGTTGGAGCTGGCACAGCCACGTTGCTGCCAGGTGACAGCAATGGCGGTTAAGAAATTGCAGCCATGATGCAGCGAGACAGGCGAGAGGAATTCCAACAGCTGCTGCCGCACCGGACGCAACTGACCCAGCTCACTGTCCCAAATGGCCGCCACGCTGGTCATGATCCGCGGCAGATGCGAGAGCACAGCATTGCGTGCTGCCTGCAGCTGAGGATTGCGCGGCGCCGTTGCTGTCGACGTGGCCTCACTAGCCGACAGAAACGAGTGCACAATGCTATTGAGCAGCTGGCCCGTGCTGGAGGATTGGGCTGCGACGCTCGTCTGTGGATAGGCCTGATTGAAGAGATGCGAGAGCGCCGTCTGCTGCGTATTGTCCAGCAGACAGTAGTGACAGAGTATGGTGAGTGCCTCCAGCTGGGAGAGCACGTAGTCGGGTGGGAAGTGGCGCTGCTGTGGCAGCGTCAGCTTGGCCAGACGATCCAGATTATTGCACAACTGATGCACCACACTGATCACAATGTTCGTGAGCGAGCCGAAGCTAAAGCAGTTCAGCGAGCTGGTCACCAGGTCCGTCCAGTTGCGATGCAAGTGGCGCAGACGCTCCTGCTGCAGTGCACCCAGTACGGCGGCCAGAAACATCGGCTGCTGACTGATCAGACAGTTGGGCAAGTATTTGACATTGGCAGCGGCGCCCTCGGCCAGCCGCGTGGGCGAGGCATTGCCCGAGGCGGCACTGCTATCCTCCGCCGTGGGTGTGTCCTGACGCAGCTGATGCACCTCATGCTCCAGCCGTATGACGGACAATAGCAAACGCAGCAGCTGCAGCTGAAAGCAGTCGGCGTGCAGCTGATCATCCTGCGGATCGTTGAAGCTGAGCACCTGATCCGCATAGCTGCTGCCCGCGCGGCCAGCATAGCTGCACACCGAGCTATTGAGGCAGTGCAGCATGACCTTCTGCAGCTTGGCGCGCACCAACAGATCAGCTATGTAGCAGGCCAGGCCACGGCCCATGCCCTTGACAATATCAATGAGCTCCGTGCAGATCAGGGCCAGCAGCTCAATGCTCTCCAGCTGTATGCGTCGATTATTGATCACATCCTGCAGCGTGGGCGGCTGCCGCTGTGGATCCAGAGATTCGCGCTGGAAATAGCCGCGTGCATAGAAGAGCAGCAATGTGACCAGCAGCTCCAGCTGCATGCAGCCTCTATAGCCTTGAGCATACTCCGAATTGCTGACGCTGCCGGCAAAGCCCTTCCCCGAAATGCTCTTCCGATGCCGTATGAGCAACTGCTTCAGGCTGCCACTCGTGAAGGATGTCGTTATCGATAGACAGAGAAAGGTGCGCTTATCACAGCAAATGATGTTCCGCAGCGTCTGCAGCGCATAGAGCGTCTGCCGTGTATCATAGATGGCCAGATAGAGCAGCAGATGATTGTGATAGAGTTGCGCTGCATCCGTTTGCCTGGACGTGCCAATGCCGAGGGAGCTGCTGCTCTTCGTGGAGGAGCGTATGCTCAACTGCTCCTCAGCAGCTACAGCTGCTGCTGCTGCTGCTGCCGCTGCTGCATTCTGTCGCAAGATTTCCACATTCTGCTTGCCCTTCTCGAGTGTCTTCTGCCAATCTGGCTGCAGTTTACTTGTCTCCAGGCACAGATTCCGTCGCTTATCCTCCACATTGATGGTGCTCTGGCTTGGCTCATTGGCCAGCTCAGCTGGTTCCTCGTCGCTGTGCGTGGCTGCTGCTGGCTCTGTTTCCAGCGGCTCGGCTAGGTTGCTGTGATTGCTGTCTGTGGAGGTCTTGGAGATGCAGCTCAGCCGCTTCTTCTCGCTGCTGGTCAACAGCTTTTTGCGCTTGCGCAGCTCGTTGGCCAGCTTCTTGCCCACGGCTGCTTCGCTGAAATATTCATCGGCTGGCAGCGCATGCTCATTGTCCGCCGCCGCAGGCTCCTCGGGCTCATGCTGGCTCGACTCTCCGGGCGTCTTCTCGCGCGTCAAGCGATACGTTTTGCGACTCTTGATCCGCTCGTGCTGGGTTAGCACCTCAGTGACTCGCTCGCAGTCGCCCACAAAGCGCTTGACATCGTCGCCACCGCCGCCAGCACCACTCGAGCTAATCGTTAGGCTATCCTCCTTCTCGATGCTTGTCTCGCGCAATTCGGAGTCCGACTCGAAATCGCTGCTCTCCGAATTGTCCGTTATGTCCTGTTCGAAGTGCAGCGATGGCTCCTGCTCAACGGCTGTGACCAGCGGCAACGGCGTCGTGTCGCTTTCATCCATGGCGCTCGCCAGCTTCTGCTCCAACGGCGTTTGGGGCGCATCCTTGCCAGCTGTGTGGACGAGCTCAATGCGTGGTTCCTCCAAGTCGGTTTCATCATCGAAATCATGCGCATTCTCCAAAGGATTTATGATCAGGCCAATGGTATTGATGTCCTGCAAGGCTTCGCTAGCCAGCGGCGCCTTGTCGCTGACAAAATTGGATGTTTTATTGGTTTTGCCGCTCAGCGTGACGCCAAAGATCTTCTTGGGCAAGTGCCTGATGGGACTTTTTTTCTTGCCGGCGCTGTTGACGCTATTGCTGGCCGCCTCCATGTGATGATACTTGACATTTCCCTGCTCGGAGCTAATCGCATAGACATCACGCTCGAAGGCTGGCGCCTGTTGGTCCTCATCGCCAGCTGGATCAACGTCGGCTGACTCGCGATACAATTGCTGCATGTGAACAATGCCCACACGCTTCGAGTTCGCTGAGAGCAGAATCTTGTAGAGCGGCTTGGTCAGGCGTGCCAGATCGCCGCGCAAGAGCGATGCCTGCAGCCAATTGGTCACGAAGGTCCGTTCGGACATGTAATGGGGCAGAGCGAGCGTGTCGAGCACCTTGAGCAGCGTCTTCTCGAATCCACGCGACATCTGCTTCTCTCTGCCCAGATGCCAGAGCAGCTCGAACTTCTTGTAGCTGCGCGCCTGACTCTCGCGCAGACGATCCATGCAGGCCATGGGGCACAGCAGCTGAGCATCTGTCACGCGTTCCAATTGGAAGCTACGCAAAGCATTGCCCGTGCCGAGTGCCGTTTGAGCTGGTGTCTGGAGCAAATGCTGTGCATGCATGCGATTTCCAATGACCGTCTCAACCAGACCCGACTCCAAGCAGCTGTGCAGCTGATGCAGCAGGGCTGAGATCTGCGAAGGATCTATGCCTGGTGTGCCCAAATAGTCCCACAGTATGGAGCTGACCAGCTGAAAGACGCGCGTACGCTGCTCCATATGATTAACGTGTCCGAATTTGAGCAGCGGCAACATGACCACAAATGTCACACCCGGACTGGTCGCATGCTCGATCTGTGAGCGCAACAGGCTGCCAATTAGAGAGAGAATATAGTGATATAGATATAGATATGGATAACTGATAATACTTACCTAATCAAATCGAAGAGCGTCGTGATGGCAGCCACCTGCAGTTCCTTGTCGCTCTGCGCAAAGCAGGCCACCAGGCAGAGCACCTTCAGCCAGTTGGGCAGCTCTGGCTCTGCAAAGGAAGCAATCAGTCAACAAGTCAGAACGTTGCAGTCGGGTGGTACCGACTGCGGAATACTCTTTCACGGCGTCAGTTCCAAAACATTGCACGCCCCCAATAGGTATATATATATATGGCTATATATATAATTAAGTCGTTCAATTTTTAATTTTTAAACCCTGAACCTAGCTGCAATAGCGGCGAAATGGTTGGCGTTCGTGCGGACAGACGGACGGACGGACAGAAGAACAGACGGAATGAGTATAATTATAATTCGAATTACATAGTAGAAGCAACGCAGTCAATTTACCATTCTTGTCCAGCACAATGTGCTTATTGCAATTGGGAAACGTAGACATCTCCACGAGCAGCGTAGCAGCCAATTTGACGGCATTGCGCAGGGCGGAGGGCAACTGCAGCTCGGCTAGCTGTTGCACATTGCGCTGCGTCTGTGCATCAATTGAGAGCTTCTGCTGTGGCTCTTCGGTTGCATCGCTGTCGCTGCTCAGCTCACTGGCTGTCATGGTGGGCAGCGAGAGATTTAGTAAACGTTGCAGCTGCTTGGCGCGCGGCAACAGATCCACACGCAACAGGCCAAAGAGTCGCTCGATTTGTGACTCACGTGCTGGGCAGTGATCCTCTAGCACCTGCTCGACCATAAACAAGGTGGAACTGTGACTAGAGCTGTGACTAGAGCTGCGCTGCAGCTGCACTTTGATGGCGCATTTGTTGCTGCCATCGTTGACATCCGAACTGCTCGAGTTCGTTTCGATCTGCAGCAATTGGCGCGCCAAATAAACCTCAAAGAAGATCTCATATTGTCGAATGCATTTCTCTAGTATGGAGAAGCCACGTTGTTGCGTTGCTTTCGACTGCTCATCGTCCAGTTGAAACTCGGGACAATGCTGGGGTGGTGCACTCTTGGGTGGCTCCATGCCAGCCTCATCGCTGGCCTCAACTGGCGGTGCAGTGCTCGGCACAATGACAATATCACTGGGACGTGTTTTCTTCGGACTGCTGCGTATGAATGGAACTTTAGTCTTGGCCTTGACCTTGAGCTTCTTAATGCTGCGCGGCGTGTCCAGGTCTGAGGAGGACTGCTGACCCGTGTCCGAGTTGCTGATCTGCAAAGGCAAGCGTTAGTGAATAGGCGAAACAATTAGAAATGGACTAGGCAGACAGACACTCACATCCTTGTCTAGTTCGGAGAGTCGTGAAAATGATTTCGCTTTCTTTTTGGGACTATGCCGCACGACGCTCTGATTGGATGCTGAGCGCCTGATGAGCTCCTCATCATTGGGCTCGGCGCTTTGTGAATGCTCAGCAAACTGATTCAGACGTGAATCCGATTTACTTTTCTCCAATGCATTCGCTTGTGTCGTCGACTCCAAGGTGTTGTTGCTGCTGCTGCCAACATTCACAATCTTCTCCTCCGACTCCGAGTTGCTGTGCTGCTCCATTAGTTTTTTCAGCTTGATGGGGCTACTGCAAGCACAAAGATAATATTATATTGAGATTGAGATAGTCCTTGTTTACTTACGTTATCATTGGCTGCACACGCGACACTATCTTCATGCATAGCTTGAGTGAGGCGGTGACCTCATCACTGCTCAGGCGATCCATGTGCAGGGAGAGCAGCTGGGTGATAGACAGAAATACTTTGGGTAGATAGACACGCGTGGTCTCCGTATACATTTCCAGTGAGATGGTCTCCAAGAGGAATTCGGTGAGTATGCATATTTCGAGCACACACGGATCGCCGGAGCCAACGATGCTGGCGAATTTGCCATCGCTATTGGACTGGGCAGAGCTGGGCGCCAGTTGGCAGGCGCGCTCAAACATGTTGGTCATATAGCTCCATATGTAGGCCGGATCGAACGTGGCAAAGAGCAGATTGGCCGACTTGAGCGCGTCCGCATTGCTGCTAGAAATGTACATCGCTCGTATTATATCATGCAGCACAAAGTCTAGCACGGCGCTGCCGATCTCCGCCTTGTCCAACAGCGAGAGCATAATGCGATACGGCTTCAGATCCATCGGCTGGCACTCCAAGCTCAAGCGCAGCGTATTCACCAAGGCGCTAATCAGTATATGCCGCGAGTGTGTAATAAAATACGGTTCCTCCTTCTGGCCATCGACGAGCGCCGCCGAGTCCAGCGACAGTGTGTCGTATGTGGGTGAGTTTTTGGTTATCTCGCTGGCCAGCAGCCATGAGAATAATCGTCTATTCAGCGACATATCACGCCGCAATATTGTATTCAGGCCATTTGTGACCAGCACCACGAGCTGCTCCTCATCCAGCAGCTTTGTGTGCATCGGGAAGCCCAGCAGCAGGAACTCCAGCGTATTACGCTGCACCAATATCAGAGTATCGTTGAGGCATGCGCACAGCGCCGACATCATAATCTCTCGATTGTGACCCATTATGTATGTCTGCTTCTCCATGTCCAGCCGCTTATTGAAGTGCTCCAGCAGAAATGTAATCGCTGGCAAACGGATTGAAGCATTATTAGCCACCGATTCCCAAAGCACCGTATAGAAATGCATCGGATTGACGGCGAGGCAAACATTCTTGAGCAGCGCACTAATGCGCTCAAAGTGATCCAGGCCACAATCGTAGCCGGGCAAGACGCCACTGAGGAAACCACTCAAGGCTGGCCGCAGCTTATCGCCCAGCGGCACAAAATATGTCTCATAGATGGTCAACAGGGCCGGCCGCACATTCATGGCCGCATAACCGAGCAGTGGAAAGAGTCCAGCACTGTAGAGGGGTAGATAACAAATGTGAGCCACAAAGAGAATCATTTCGGTGCGACGATACTTACCCATATATGAACTCTGTGGCCAGACGTTCGGGTCCCGTCTTGCTAAATATCACGGAATACGTTTCCAGGGCCTTCAAGTGTACGCCGGAGGGCAGAGCGGGATGCATGCATTGGGCGAGTCGCTTGGCTATCTTCAAGCGTCGCGGTATGACCTGGTACTGCGCATTACTTGATATGGCCTATCGGACAACAACAAGAACAAAAAATAAACAAGTTTCAGAATAATTACAATAAATTTAGTGAATGTAATTAAATAAGTAATATTAATATGCGAGTAGATGGGATCGATACGAATGCATTTATCATATTCTAACTATTTATTAACAATTATTCTAGATTATGAAAGTTATATAAAATATATATTGAGTCAGCTGGCGGTGGCGGATTCTATATATAAATATATATAATATAGTTTTAAAATATATAAATAATATTTAGCAATTCGTCTTACAGTTCGTATATAATATTTATATAGACATATTTGAGTCTGTAACCATGGCAAGCATTTCGCATTTATTATAATATATTTTACTAAATATTTTAGATTTTAGCATCATTCACATGACAAATTATTATTAATAATTTTCAAAACTGTTTGAAACTTAAAACTTAAACTTAAAATCTGTTTTTATATATTTATTAGTTTTTTAAATATTTTTAAGAGTTAAAGTGATTAAAACTGAAGCAATTTTAATTTTAAATTAAATTAAATTATTAATAAATTAAAACGAAAAAAATAAATAAATATTTTTAAATTGTAATTTAAAAAAAAAAATGTCTTTCTCTATTTTTTAAATCTTAAACTGTTTAGATATATTTTTTTATTTTCAATTGAAAATAAATTTTATATACTTATATTTTTAAAAAAAATCTAAACCTATTTTTTATGAATTTATTTTTTATTTATTTTTTTAATAAATATACGTTATTATTATTTTTTTTTTTTTTAAATAAATATACGTTTATCTTAGCTTTTTATATATTTAAAAAATATCTTAATAAAATTAGATTTAAAAAAAAATGTTTATCTTAGCATTTTATATATTAAAAAAAATCTAAATAAACCTAAATTTTTTTGTAAATATATAGAAACCTAAGACAAACATATATTTATTTTAAAAAACTCTATAAAACAGACAATTAGAATTGAAATTTAACATTTTTTCTGTTTAATATATATATATAAATCATATATATTTAAATTATAAAAATATTCTTCTATTAAATTAAAATGATTTCAGAATCAATCAGTTCTTTAGCTCTTAAAAATATTTAAAAAAGTAATAAATATATATAAAAAAAAATTAAATTTGTAGTTATTTTACAATCAAATAAACCTAATTATTAAAAAATCTAAATCAAAATCTATAAAAGTTTTGAAATTATTAAAAAAAAACTAAAATTTAAATTCAATTTTTAAAAATCTAAACACAGCTAAAGTTTATAGAAATCATTAAAAACAAATTATTTAAAGTGTAATAAATAATTGTATAAATGATTTTCTACATGATATTTCTTGAGCTACTTGAAATGCTTTTTTTCTGAAATATAAAAATCCCTGAATTATGAAGGCATGAGAAAACAATTGCGATAAGGCAGCCAAAAAAAAAAAAAAAATAAAATAATAGCGGCATGAATCAGAGTTATGGGCAAATAATGCAGGCTCTTCAACAAATATATACACATACATACACATACATATGTATGCATATGTGTTCATATTCTGTTATAATTAGAACAGCTTGCGACAACTAGTAACGGCGCGTGGCTCGCGCGGAGTTGATGATTTAGTACTAGGTATGATATGGGTCAGCGTACCTTGCTTAGTTTGCCCAGTGCCGCAATTAGATCCGCCCACTCGCTGGAATATTCAAAATTGCGCAGCGCTTTATCAATGTTGGTCATATATTGGCGATATTTGGCCTCGGCCATGAGCTTCTGCTCCTCCAGGAGCGTGTCCGCCGACTCCATGTCGATGTTTTCAACTGAATCGATAGCTACACACCAAGCACCAGGCAAAGCAGAAAGGGAGCAAGAGAGAGGGAGATAGAAAGAGAGAGTGTGTGTGTCAGAGACACTCCAATTGAAAACAACAATAAGAAAACAAATAAAAATAAAAATCAATAACAATTAACAAACACTTGTTGCCGCCGCACTGCGTGTCGCGTCCTTGAGTCTTTTTAGCAGACGCTGACCGTTTGTTTAAACGGTAAATGCATACACACGCACGCACACACACACACACGCACACACACACACACGCATATCTAATGTGTGTGGCATCCAGCGCACACGCGTCTCAAAAAATCTGCGTCAGCTGCAGCTGCTGCCAACACAATGGACAAAAATGTTGAAATCACTAGCGAAAAAAGTTACCTTTGTATGCGTGTGTGTATGTGTCTGTGTGTGTGTGTGTATGTATTCTTTGTTCGCACATTTGTATTTGGCAGCAAATTGAATTTGTTATTGCTTTTCGCTTTGTATTTGTTTCACATTTCACCTTATTAACGCCCCCCACTTCTGCTGCCAGTGGGCCAGAGCACAGTTTATTATTTATTTATTATTTTTCCTTTGCTGCTGCCGCTGTTGTTCGCTCTCTCGCGCACGTCAAACAATTAACTACGAATGCAATTACTGTGACGACGACTCCAGGCTCGAGACTTGCGACCAGCTGATGACGAATTTTTTTTTGCTGACAGAAGACGAAGACGACGACGACGACGACAGCGACGCACGTTTGCAACGTTTTGTTGTTAGATGCCTGCTAGAGTTACGTTGTATAATGCTTGCACAGCGACATTTTCGCATTGCTCTTTGTTATTTGCACATATTTATTAGAATTATTTATTGATTTACATTGCAAAAATGTTCATGTCAAAATCACAATAACTAGCTGACTGCGCTGGTCGTGGTACATTGTTGCAAATATCGATATATCGATACATTTACGAGACTATGCCGGAATGACACTTACGTTTTGCTCTCTTACGATACTTGATTGTTGCAAATATGTGCAAAAATA
This sequence comes from Drosophila leonis, assembly GCA_035045365.1. Taxonomy (NCBI): domain Eukaryota; kingdom Metazoa; phylum Arthropoda; class Insecta; order Diptera; family Drosophilidae; genus Drosophila; species Drosophila leonis. The sequence continues at coordinate 2,475,553 of JAWNPC010000485.1, forward strand.
AACATTTCATGCTAAATTTGTACTTTACTTGTTGCTTCTGGAGCGAATTTTACAAAATGAGAATGCCCAAAGAAATATATAAGCAATATTTGTGGCTAGCTATGCTTGGCAAGAGCTTTAAGCTAAATCTTTTTAAACACTTTTTTTTAACTGATTTTGATTTTTTTTTAATTAAATTTTGTTTGTAACTGAACTGTGCTGAGTGTGCTTGAATTAAATATGTTATTAAAACTAAATACAAATTGATTCAAGGGCTAGCATATAAATTTGGATTTGATTTGCTTACTGATTAATCCAAAAAATATAGTTAAAGACATATTTCTTCATATCAAAGTCAATATATATATATTTAGTTTCACAAACTGAATAAATTACTAAACGAAAATTCTTTGAAATACTTTTTAAAAATAATAGATTTTTGTTTTAAATGCAAAAATGAACGCGCAATAAAAATAAATGATTAGATTAATCCACGAGTTGTTTACATTTTTCTTTTGAGGTTTTTACTTCTTCTTCTTGTTCTTAGTTTGAGTGGCTGCTGCGGGTGCGCCCGTTAGCGTCGCCAGCTGCTTCTTCAGATTCAAGAGGATTTCCACCTCGGGCTTCCAGACGGCGGCGTCTCCGCTGGCCTTCAGCTGGCGCACCTTTTCGCCCTGCTGCGTGATTTTGTCTTCCAGCGCTTTGATTGCTGTGGCATCTGCTGCTGCTGCTGCTGCTGCTGGTGGCGCTGCTGCTGGCGCTGCTTTGGCTGCCTCCAGCTGCTGCTTAAGTGCGAGCAGCTGGTTTACTTCGGGCTGCCAAGCGGCTTTGTCTTTTGTGGTCAACTTGAGCTGGCGCAGCTTTTCGCCCTGCGCCTGCACAGCCTGCTCCAGCGCTGGCACAGTTTGTGCAGCTGGAGCTGGAGCTGGAGCTGTTGCTGCTGCTGCCTTCTGCGCCGCTTCCAATTGTTTCTTTAGGTCCAGCAACTTGTTCACCTCCGGCTGCCAAACGGCTTTGTCTTTGGTGCTCGCCTTCAGCTCGCGCACTTTAGTCGCCTGCGCCTGCACCGCTGCCTCCAGCGCCACTGGACTCGCCTGTGGTGGCTGAGCCTCCTGCGTGCCCCCATATTTGCCCTTGAGCTCATCGATGAACGACTGCTCCAATTTGCTGAAGAGTGGCGAAGGCTTGCCGATCTTATGGCCCGCGGGCAGGAGCAGCGTGGCCAAGGGTTTGCTGCAAATGGAATTGGAATAGTTAGCATAAGCAACTACAGTTAGTGAGAGCTACTAAATTACTTAGCATCCAGCGGCGTTTGCTTGGCATTCAGCTGTGCGAACAACGCACGCGCTGTGCTTGGCATATAGGGGAAGAGCAGGTTGGCCAGGAGACAGGCCAGATTCGTGCACAGGCCAATGATGGTGGCGGCGCGCGCCTGCTGCTCGCTGTTGCCCTTGAGCAGCACCCAAGGCTGCTGGGTCTGCATGTAGCCATTGCCATGGCGCGAGACGGCCAACAAATGTCGTATGCCATCGCGTAGCCTGGCCTTCTCCAGCGAGTTGATGTAGCCGCGCAGCTCGCGATTGATCAGCGCCAAGAGCACCAGATCCTCCTGCTGCAGCCCCATCTCTGGCACTGTGCCATTGAAATTCTTCTCGCAAAAGACCAGAGCACGATTCACGAAGTTGCCCAGGTTGTTGAGCAGCTCGGAATTGTTGCGTGCCGCCAAATCGTTCCAGCTGAAGCTGGAGTCCTGGCCCTCGGGTCGAGCGGAGGCCAAGTAGAAACGCCACACGTCAGCGGGTATGCCCGTCTCCTGGGCATCATTGCCAAACACGCCGATGCCGCGACTCTTGCTAAACTTGCCATCCTCATAGTTGAGATACTCCGTGGCCATAATATGGCTCACCAGAGTGTTGCCCTTATTGATGGCCAATAGCACCGAGGGCCACACCACCGAGTGGAAGGGCACATTGTCCTTGGCCATGAACTGGAACAGCTCGACATCGGTGCCCGCTGCGGGCTGCCACCACTGCAGATAGTCCTTCGTATAGCGCTTCGTGATGGACACGTAGCCAAATGGTGCATCGAACCACACATAGAAGACCTTCTGCTCGAAGTTCTTGTGCGGCACGGGTATGCCCCATTTGAGGTCGCGTGTGATGCAGCGTGGCTTGAGGCCTTCACGCAGCCAGGCGCGGGTGATGACGCGGGCATTGTGGGTCCAGCCTTGCTCGGCACGATCCACCCACTCACGCAGCTGTGGCTCCGATTTGGGCAAATCGAGAAACAGTTGATCGGAGGCACGTAGCACCGGCGCCGTGTTGCACACCTTGCAACGTGGACGCACCAGCTCCGTGGCATTGACCAGCTTGCCGCACTTGTCGCACTGATCGCCGCGTGCATCCTCATAGCCGCAGCCCGGATGCGGGCAGGTGCCCTCCACAAAGCTGCAAAAGTTGAGTATTTAAATAATATTTTCAAAGTATTTCTAAGGATTCCATCTACCGATCCGCTAGAAAACGATCGCATTTCTGGCACAGCAGCTGCTCCACGCTCTCCGTGAGTATGTAGCCAGCATTGTAGACATCCTTGAAAGCCTCTTGGACAATGCTAGAATCAAACATGCATAAATATAAGTTTTTCCCATTTCAGCTCAGTTCATTGAAAGCTCACTCAGTTTGCTCCTGCGTCGTGGTGCGTCCAAAGTAATCGAAGCCAATGCCGAACCAGCGGTAAATGGAATTGTGTAGCTCGAAGTACTTGTCGCATATCTCACGCGGCGTCATGTTCTCCGCCAGCGCCTTGTTCTCCGTCGCCGTGCCATACTCGTCCGTGCCACAGATCAGCAGCGTATTGTAGCCAGCGGCACGGGCATAGCGAGCAAATATATCAGCCGAGAGCACGCAGCCAATGATGTTGCCCAGATGCGGCACATTGTTGACATAGGGCAGGGCGGAGGTGATGAGCACATTGCGCTGTCCTGGCTGGGGCAGCACAGTGCGTGGCTGGGACAGCTCGGCGGCCTTGGTGTAGACGAAGGCAGCGCGTGCTGCATTGATTTCCTCATCGGAAACGGTGTCGGCGACAGTTGGAGTTGCTTCGGCTAGCAATTTGCCAGCATCCACAGAGCTGGAGCGCTTGAGCTGGACATGCTGTAGGCCGCCATAACGATTCGATTGCTGGAGTGCATTGAAGCTGAGCTGCTTTATGGGCAACTGCTGCAGCACCTGCTGCACCTCGGGCAGCGCCTTGATTTTGTCATACCAGCTGCGCAGTTGGTCCACATTTTGGGCACCCTTGAGCGTGCCGTCCGGAGCGAGCAGGCACCAAATGGCCAGATCTGCAGCGCTTAGTTTGCCACCGGCCAAATAGGGCGTGGCACTGAGGCAATCGTTGAGCTTCTTCACCAAGGCATTCAGCACGGGCAAAGCATTTGGATCGGCGCGATGGCCCACGGCCATGTGATGTTCCAGTGCTGGCGCCAATAGCGTCGTGGACCACTCCAGCCACTAAATACATACAAATTAATTAGCTTCAAGCCAATTAGCCTGGAACTTACCTCGTCCCGCTGCTGACCCTCGTCGCCCAGCAAATATTTGGCTATGGCTGCAGAGGAGAATAGACGCAGGCCATTGTCCAGCTCCAGTGTGGGCAGCACCATCAAATCCTTGTATTTAGCATCTGCAATATTGCATCAGTTAACCGTTATTCGCACGTTGCACGTTGCCGGCAAATCTTTTTTTTTCTTTTTCTTTTTCTTTTCTTCCTCTTACCATTTAGGTTAACCAGCTGCACTTGTGCCGTTTTCTTGGCAAATTTGGCAAACACCAGCAGCTGCAGGCCCAGCGGATTGCCCTCGTTTGTGTAAATGATCATTTTGCAGCGTTCGACAGTTATTATTAATAAATTCACGTGGCAAAAACGGGTTAAAAAAGCCTCAAAAGCACAATCGCACGCGTATTACTGCTATATAAATACATATATGTATGTGTGTGTGTGTATTAGGAATGAGCAAGCAAGCGATAACTATCGTTTAGCATAGTTCTGAAATATTGTTATCGCTGCAACAGCTGTGCTCGACAGGGGGCGCCAGTGTGCTTTTATACGTTTGTAAACAATTAGCTTTGTGCCTCTCCAGAATTGATTAATTTGTAGCTGAAATGGGTGAACGCAAGGGACAAAACAAATACTATCCGCCCGACTATGATCCAAAGAAGGGCGGCCTCAACAAATTTCGCGGCACACATGCGCTGCGGGAGCGTGCACGCAAAATCCACCTGGGCATCATCATCATCCGCTTTGAGATGCCCTACAACATCTGGTGCGATGGCTGCAAGAATCACATTGGCATGGGTGTGCGCTACAATGCCGAGAAGACCAAGGTGGGCATGTACTACACCACGCCCATCTACAAATTTCGCATGAAATGCCATTTGTGCGACAATCACTTCGAGATCCAAACCGATCCTGGCAATCTGGACTATGTGATACTATCTGGCGCACGCCGGCAGGAGAATCGCTGGGATCCGTTGCAGAACGAACAGGTCGTGCCCGAGACCAAGGAGGTGCAGAAACGACTCTTCGATGATGCCATGTACAAGCTGGAGCATCAGGCCAAGGATGTCCAGGCGGCGGTCAATGCAAAGCCCATGCTCCAAAAGATCGTGGAGCGCAATCAGAGCGTATGGGATGACAACTATGTGGCCAACTACAAGCTGCGCGCCACATTTCGCGAGCAAAGGAAGGAGCTGAAGGGACAACAGGAACTGGATCGACAGCTGCTGGCCAAGAGCAGCCTGGACATAGCTCTGCTGCCAGAGACTCAGCAGGATCGGGATATGGCTGCGCTGATGAAATTGCAAACGCGCAGCGCCTTGGAGCGTGAGTCGGAGCAGCGGCTGGATTTGCTGATGAGGCCAGCACTGCCAGGTGCTACGACCACAACATTTGGTGGCTTGAAGCGGCAAAAGGCGCTGGCCACACAGCTGCAGCTGCAGGATTTGGGCATTAAGCGTAGGGAGAAATTGGCTAAGCTGCGAGAGGCAACAGGTGAAGGTGGAACAGCAGCAGCAACAATGGAAAAGGTAGCAGAAGCAAGTCCAAGAGAAGACGCAGGATCAATGGAAACAGATGCGGCAGGAGCAGCAGAAAATAAAACAAAGATTAAAGAAGACGCAACAAGTGGAGCACGAACTAGTTCAGCAAATGGAACAGCTAGTTCAGCAGAAGGAGCAACTAGTTCAGCAAAGGGAACAGCTAGTTCAGCAGAAGGAGCAACTAGTTCAGCAAAGGGAAGAGCTAGTTCAGCAGAAGGAGAAACTAGTTCAGCAAAGGGAACAGCCAGCTCAGCAGAAGGAACAGCTAGTTCAGCAGAAGGAGCAACTAGATCAGCAGAAGGAACAGCTAGTTCAGCAGAAGGAGCAACTAGATCAGCAGAAGGAACAGCTAGTTCAGCAAAGGGAACAGAAGGAAGAGCCAGCTCAACATCTACAGCAAACAACATCGGAGCAGCAGGAGCAACTAAAGATGTTGACGATTCAATGGCAGCAGACGCATCTGGGACAGCCAGTAAAACACTGTCAACTCCAAGCGCACTCAGCCTGGTCTGTGACTATGCCAGCTCCAGCTCCAATTCCAGTTCAGAGGCCAACAGCTCCGATTCCAATGACTAAATCAAAAGATTCCGTTCAAGCTGCACACAATAAATTGAATTGATTTAATCCGACAAAATTTTTATAACATTTGATGGCTAAAAACGACGTGTTCTAATCTTCTATGGCACTGTCCATGCTTTCCTCAGCTGCGGCAGCGCCAACATTATCATTCTGGTCGGCCTTATAGAGCACCTCGCAGACACGATTGCAAAACTCCACATGCTCATCCTTGTTGATCATCTCCGTTAGCAGAATCTCAATCTTGCGCAGCTTCTCGTATGCCTGATCACGCGTCTCAATGGTGTTGGCCACTTTCGAATTCAGCTCAGAGATGGTGGCAAATAAATCCTGCGATGCCTGTTGTTGCTGCTGCTGTTGTTGCTGTTGTTGTTGTTGTTGTTGTTGTTGTTGTTGTTGCTGCTGCTGCTGCTCGTCTTTGATGTAGCCGCGTGGTTTGATGGGCTTTGGTTGAACGGCATTGGCTGCCGATTTGAGATTCTCAAGGCCCGGCGCTTGGGAGTCGAAGAATTTCTTGAACCATTGCAGAAATTCGAAATTGTCTTGGAAGCGTCCCTTGATCAAACGATCCAGCGGCACCGTCTTGTCCAGCTTGAGACGTGTGAGAGCGCCCTGGAATAGTTTCATATTGTGAAAGAACTCGTGCTCCAGCTTTGCCGACATCTTGACGCGCTTCAAGTTGATGCAATTGGGAAAGATCATCTCCATCATTTGGCAATAGGCAACACCTAAAGAGAGAGAGTTTGAATGCTAATGAAATCCTCAAATCTTATTCCTCATTATGCCTTACCCGATGCCATCTCCTCGATCTTCTTGAAGTGTCCATTGACCATGGTGTTCACCCAGTCAAGCATTTGATGGCGCGACATATTTTCAGCGTTTCCACTGGTTAGCGCAACGGTGGGCTTCATATCGCTCATCTTCAAATTTGATGTAATTTTATATTTGTATAAATGTATATAGAAAAAGACGTATATATTTGAGTTTGCCTATATTAACTGTAATGTTTCTGCAGCTGTGTTTTCCTATGATTTTCGGGAATTGATAGTTGAGTTGTGCGTTCGCCGCTGCTCGGTATAAATTCGTATAAAAATATACAAATATATTTATTTATTTATGTATGTTTTGTTGTTTTGAGTGAGCCAGTTACGAGATTAATTCACCACCTACCTAGAGAAAACTGATCTAATAAATATGTATACTTTGTTATGTTAATTCATTTATCACAGTGGATTCTTCTATGCTTGCTTTGTTACTGCTCCTTCTTTCTTTTTGATTTGAGCTTTGAACGGACTGGCAACGCCGGCTAAAGCGGCAGGATTAAATATCAGTTGCTCGTTAAGCTCAGACATCGATGACACATATCGTTTAGCATCGATATATGATTGAACGTGAAAATTGTTATTATTCAAATTTAGCTCAATCAACTTGCTTAACAAACTATTTGCAAGTTATGTATAGGAATATTGTATTTACTTATTATTTCACAAATTAATTTGTCTCTTTTCCTTATTTGCTAATGCTTTCTTGGTAACTGTAATTAATTAATGTTGCGCTTCACTGGTTGCAGCAGTAGGCTTAAATATCAGTTGCTTGTTAATATCAGTTGTTGACACATCGATAACACATATCGTTTGGCCTCGATGTACGATGTGCAAATTGTTATTATTCAAATTTAGCTCGAGCAAGTTGCCTAAGAAACTATATGTAAGCTATGTATACAAATGTTTTATTTGCTTATTTTTCACAAATTAAGCTATCTCTACTCCTGATACGCCAATTCATTATTGAATTTTGCACATCACTGGCTGCAGCAGCAGGCTTAAATATCAGTTGCTCGCTAGGCATCGATAACTAAATATCGCTACGCCTCGATATACGATAGAATATGGCAAGTGTTTTGCTATTCAAACTTTATTCGTAACTTACAAAGATTCTATTTTAAACTTGCTCTCAACTTTCTTAACAAAGTCAATGAAATCCTTGTACAACACCTTGGGCAGCTCCATTGCCGCAAAGTGGCCGCCTCGTCTGTAGTACGTGCTGTGTATTAGATTCTTATACTTGTCCTTCAATTGCAGATCCAGGAATTGCATTATATCGCCCTTGAAGCGGGCACAGCCCGTGGGCACAAGCGTGGGCACACGCTCCAGCTTCAGCTCTTGCTGCTCCTTGGTGTACGCCTCTGCATAGAGACGCTGCGAGGTTGTTATGGAGTTGGTCAAGTAGTAGATCATCACATTATCGAATAAGGCGTCCAGTTTGTAGCGCCGCTTCAGGCCGCCATCGGGCAGCGAGCGATAGCTGGCGTTTGTCCATGTGGAGAACTTCTCGAGGATGTACGCAGCCAGGCCAACGGGATTGTCTGTCAGCGCAGCACCCACAGTATCCGGCTTGGTGGCCTGCAAATGGAAATAGCCGCTCTCCTCTAGCAAATAGCTGAACTCCTTTGATTTGGGAAAGAAGAAGTCCTCAAATCCGCTAGGCACAAACAAACTTGGCCATAGGCTGGCTAGCAGACCCTTCACTTGCGATCTAGGACTCAAATTGTTGCACATATTCGAGTGATAGCCCAGCACATTCTGTGGATAGAGCGTGGCTATGTGAGAGCCCAAGACAGAGCCCCAATCGCCGCCTTGTATAAAGAACTTGTTGTGGCCCAGACGCAACATCAGATTGCGCAGCATCACAGCCATCTGGGCGGGACCCAAACCGGGACGTGAAGTGCCCTAAAACGAGGAATATATATGAGCATATATATAATCTACTGCAGCCATGTGGCCTCACCTGTGACCAGCCATAGCCCGGCAAACTGGGCACAATGACATTGAATATGTATTTGTTATTCGGATCCAAATGGGTCTGATAGAGCATGTGTATCAGGTCATAGAACTCGCGCACTGATCCGGGCCAGCCGTGCAGCAGCAGCACCGGATAGTGCTGCTTGCCCACCTTGTTCTCATCGTAGACCATCAGGTTGAGAAAGTGCATGCGTAGACTAAACGAAACGCGCTTATCAATGGACACACACTGACGGACTGATAAGAGCTTATCATACAAACCCTTGGATTTCGGTGGTGAAGTGATTGAATTGCCACAGGAAGACTTCACGTTCGCGCCAACGCGGCAAATAGTCATCGCGCCAATAGGCGATCAATTCCTTCAGGTAATCGCTATTGAAGCCATACTCAAAGGCCACGCCCTCGAGTGGAGGCGTCAGACGTAGCGTGCGATTCAATTGCTTTATTAAATCTGTAATAGTCTAAGGGAAAGAAAGAGAAAGCAATATGGCTTAGGCACTCTATGTACAGTGGTGGTCACAAAAATAGTAGTGCAACTGAAATTTTGAATATATATTTTAGATATTTTATATATATTTTATAAATATTTTAGATATATTTTATAAATATTTTATATATATTTTATAAATTTTATAAATGTTTTATAAACATTTTAGATATTTTTTAGACATTTTCAGTCGCACTACTATTTTTGTGACCACTGCTGTAGCTTTAGCTCAGCTCTTCCATCACTCACCGTTTCTGGATACACAAGACGATTGCCAATCACCTCGGAGCTGTTGGTCAAATAGGCTTCATAGTCTTTGGGCTGCTCCTCATCGCCCCACCATTCCTGGGCGTCGAGCGTGGGCGGTGGCAAATCGCCCCACAGGCGATTCAAACGCTTATAGAACATGCCGCCGCCGATGGCCAGCAGCAGCACCAATAAACGCGTTATAGGCGACATATCTATTTACTGTCCAGTTCCACCTCTCGAGCCAAAGGTTTCCGTCACACTAACTTGGCACACTAATCTGATAGACATTCAGTTGAGATTGCGCTTCTGAGTGGTTATTTTTTTTTTATTTATTATTCTTTTTTTTTCATTTTCATTTTCTTTTTTGTTGTGATCGTCAAACTTCGCGCACACACACGATGATAAGCGATTTCGTGTGCTTACGCTACGCTACGCTACGTGCGAAAGCTCGTTTGGTTCTCAATGAGCTTTTGGCGGGCTTAACTATAGACGGTAGCGTCTTCCTCAGTCGCATAGGCCGCCGTCCAGCTAGCCGGTTTTAAAGCTGTGCGAAGAGACATGCTTTGCATGTTAGATAAGTTTACTCAGTGTAGTTTGTTGGCAACACACAGCTGTGCGCCCGGTCAAGGCGTAAAGGGCATTTTAAATTGGATAATACAGGTGCTTAAATTAATGAGTTGTTTTAAGTCAGCGAAAGGTTACGAAAAAGCTTAAATAGTTTTTTTTTTCTCTGTTAAAATGAGAGCAACTGCAACTAAATTAATTAGCATTGCGACTTGAATTATAAACAGAAAAGAAATTTTTTTTAAATAAAATTTCAGTTAAGTTAAACAGTTAAAAAAATTTAGAAATTTCATTTTTGTTCTCATTTTGGAGTCATTTATGCCCTTGGGTTACATAGCTGTGAGCTTTCTGTCTGCCTGCCTAGCATACGTATAAGCAGTATAAGAGAACTTAGCTGACACAGTATAAGTAGTGTAAAAACTGTGCTAAAAATAACTTAACTCCGATTCATGCCTAATACAATTACAGCGCATTTCTAAGTCGCATATGCTCTGCCTTCATGTTATACGAAACTTTTGGCTTTGTCTAAGTATTGAAAGCAATTATAAATGTTTGTTTATCTGTGTGTGTGCGTGTGCAAATATAGAGAACTTATTGTTATGCTGTAGACAATTGTATATATTTTATAAAGTTTATTTTTATGGTGTTCAACTAACAAATTTGAGACTTCTTTAGCATTGACAAATAAATGAATCCATATTTTTTTTTTTATAAAATATATAAACAACAAAAAGTTTTATTCATTCCCTGTGCCGCATGTTAAAAGTACAACATGAATTAGTATAATCAAAAGTTACTGAAAAGCTTTTTGAACAAAGGACACAAAGTCAGCGTAGAGCTGCTGTGGCACCTGGAAGGCGGGAAAGTGTCCGCCGTCCGGGTAATGTGTGCTCTGCAGCAGATTCGGGAATTTGTTGGCCAGCACAGAGTCGGGCACATGGAAGATTTCGTGGGCGAAACGTGCACAGGCAGCGGGCGCCCGAATGGGCACATTATCCAGGTTCAAGCCGAGCTGCGCCTTGCCCATCGACTCCGCATACAAGCGCACCGATGTGGTGATCGAGTTGGTAACGTAGTAGATCATAATGTTATCCAGCAGCTGATCGTAGGTGAAATGCTTGCTTAGACCGCCATCCTTCAAGTTCTTATACGCTGGATTGGTCCACGTGGAGAACTTCTCCAGAATGTAAGCAGCCAGGCCAACGGGATTGTGCGTCAAAGCCGCGCCAATGGTGTCCGGCTTGGTGGCCTGTATATGCGCATAGCCAAACTCCTCCATGATCAGGGCGAACATGTTGCCCAAGCCCTTGTAGTACTCTGCGTACTGGCTGTCTATGTAGAAGGATGGCACGATGGAAGCGAGCAGCAGGCGTAGACTGCCCAATGGACTGTTGTTGCCACACATATTGGAGTGATAGCCCAGCGTGTTCTCCGGGAACAGGCCGCCAATGCTGCTGCCAATGATGCTGCCCCAGTCGCCGCCCTGAATGAGGAACTTATCGAAGCCCAAACGCAGCATCAGATTGCGCAAGATGACGGCCACCTGAGCAACGCCCATGCCAGGTCGAGAGGCGCCCTAAAAGCATATATAGAAGAGATCAGAGTTAAGATTAAAAGCAGAATTTGAAGTGCATTTTACCTGTGACCAGCCATAGCCCGGCAAACTGGGCGCTATCACCTCGAACACGTAATCGCTCTTATCACTGGCCGTGGTCAGCAATGGAATAAAATCATAGAATTCTCGAACAGTTCCTGGCCAGCCGTGCAGCAAGAGCAGGGGCAGCACCTTTTTGCCCTCCGCATTAGTTGGCTTCGCATGTATAAAATGAATCTTTAAACTAAAAATATATACAAATGGTTAATTAACATAAACCAATTGACATACATATACAAAATTTATATAAATATGTATGTGTGTGTGAGTGAGTGTATGTATGCATGTGTATGTGTGTCTGTGTGAGTGAGTGCGTGAATGTGTGAATGTGTGTGTGTGTCTGTGTGAGTGAGTTCGTTTATGCATGTGTGTGTGAGTGAGTGAGTGAGTTTGTGTATGTGAGTGAGTTTATGTATGTGAGTGAGTTTGTGTATGTGTGTGTATGCATGTGTGTGTCTATGCATGTGTGTGTCTATGTGTGTATGCATGTGTGTGTGTGTGCGCTTGAAGTTTACCCTTGAATTTCGGTTTGGAAATGCTGGAATTTCTTAAGGAATTCCTCGCGTTTGCTCCAGCTGGCCAGGTAGTCGTCACGCCAATATTTCACCACCTTTTTAAGCTCATTGGCATTGAAACCGTATTCAAAGCCAATGCCTTCTAACGGTTCCTGTACCTTCAGCGGACGTTCCAGCTGCGTCTTCAAATCGGCAATAAGCTGGAGGGGTTAGCAAAAAAAAACAATTAATTTATATATATAATATATACATACATACATATGCATATATATTTTGATTAATTTTGATCTATGACCCACCTCAGGCGCTACGCTTATATCGTATGGCTTAATGGCTTTATTCTCTTGATATGCGGAGCCCTTAAGCTGGGGTCCCCAATACTCATTATTATCCAAATCGGGACGCTTGCCGGGCGCACCTAAGTCGCGGTAGTTCTTGTAGCCTACAGCGACCAGCAGCGCTAGGCCACCGATCAGTATGCGCACTGTGGTCGACGCTGCAGATGGCATTTTAATTTTATTTTTTTGGTGTTAATTTCTCCCGTTAGAAATCAAACACAACCGCACGCTTTCGCTTGCCAAAACACACTGCAAAACTAGTGAGCAACAAACAACGGGGACCGGTCCGCTTGCAGGCTGCAAAAAATGCGTAGTAATGAAAAGCAAAAAAAAAAAACATGAGAGAATGAGCAGAAATTGCTGCATAACGCTTTTACAGCACTGCACATGCTGATAAGGATAAGCAAAGCTGCATGTCATTACTTGGCAAAATATTCGAAACAAGTAGAAATAAGTGCAATTAGAAAATTATATTCTATACTTGTATAGCTATATTAAATAATCCATACTATTTAAATTATAATATTAAAGTTTTTACACACTTAAATGCATTAAACGTTTATAAGTGTTCTATTGTTATTACAAGCAACGTAGTTGCTCTCTTGATCGGCGTATGTTTGCCATTCTGTCATTCTCTCTCTCTCTCACAAACACACACACACATGCATACAAACACATAGATCGGGCAGCAACTCAAGCGAGTGACAATCGTGCTTAGCGTGAGCCAAAGCTGGCACGAAAAATACATTGTATATATTTTGCATAATTAATTAAGACACTAATTTATACAGTTACGAATTCCCTAAAATTTTTGCTTTATTTTGTAACAGTTTTAAGTGATACTTGACACTTTCTCCAGGGGAATCCCTTTGATTTATAAATATATTATTAGTCGATTAGTTTCTATATAAATATAAACTCTCCTCCTTAGCAGACAACAGTTATGCATGGCGAGCATGACAGCGCAGAGCGACAATTGATAAACGAATAAACGAAAACTAAACGATGACAAGCTTTAAAAATACAAAAAAAAAAAATGCAACAGCAAACACAAGACAAAGTGCAGATTACAGTGTTGGAAAGTGGCCAATGCTAAAAACGCGCGCTATTTGAAATGAAAATGATAAGATGTTTGTTTATTTCGAGTAAACTATGTGATTTATGAGCATTTCATGTTCAATTTTAAAAGCCATTTCTCTAGTTTGTCAATTTTTAGTTAATTTATTCAGTTTTATTCAACATGTAGTCCAACTTTTTGCACAAACGCCGTAAAATCATTGTACAACATGGAAGGCATTTCCATTGCCGCAAAGTGACTGCCGTGCTGGAAATACATGTTATGCTTAATGTTGGTAAATTTATCCTGCAGCTGCCACTCGGAGGCGGCGGGTAAATCGAAGCGGAAGCGACAACAGCCCATGGGAACATCCGTTTGCACACGATCCAGCTGCAGATCCCGATACGTCTTCGATGTGTTCTCGGCATAGAAACGTGCCGCCGTCGTGGCTGCATTATTCAGATAATAAATCATGAGATTGTCCAGCACCGCCTCCAGGCCAAAGACCGTGACCATGGCACCAAAGTCCTGCTTTAGGCTGGGATTCGTGCAGCTCTGGAACTTTTCAAGGATGTAGGCAGCCAGTGCCACAGGACTCGAGTCGAGGGCAGCTCCAATCGTATCCGGCTTGGTGGCTTGTATATGGAAATATCCACTCTCCACCAACAGATCCTGGTACTTCTGCCAAATGCCCACATGATGATCATAGAACATGCGCGACCTGAGCACCTTCTCCGGATAGTAGTGGGTGTAGATGCCCTTCAGTATGGACAGCGGAGTGTTCATCACGCACATGTTGGAATGATAGCCAAGCACATTGTCCGGATAGAGCGTGGCCAGATTGCTGCCAATGATGCTGCCCCAGTCGCCGCCCTGTATGAAGAACTTCTTGTGGCCCAGTCTCAGCATCAGGTTGCGCATCACCGTGGCCATCTCAGCGGCATTGAAGCCCACGCGGGTGGCGGCCTATAACGGATAACGGATTAAGAGAAATAAATCCCTAAAATTTCTTTAAATTTCCCTTCTACTCACATCTGACCAGCCGTAGCCAACAAGTGAAGGCGCCACCACTTCAAAGGAGTAATCCGTTACGTTTTGATCCTTGCCCAGCATGGGTATCAAATCATAAAATTCCCGCACCGATCCGGGCCAGCCATGGAGCAGCAGCAGCGGATAGACATGCTTCTTGGCAGCGACCTCCTCGGACACACGTTCGTGTATAAAGTGAATATTTAGGCTGTGAAGATAAGAGAAAACTCATGCATGAGGGAAATTCTCTCTTAAATATACATATGTATGTATGTTACATATACAGCAATAGTTTAGGCTAAGCTTGTCCATACAACACATACATAAATACGTTGGCATAGTGTTGCCAGTTTAGCTATTTTACAGTCAATTCTGGCGCTTTACAAACACAGAACCAGTGTTGACAATTTGGCTATTTTCCCGTCAGTTCTGGCACTTTAGAAACACAGAACGTGGGAAAAATTATGAAAGAGTGACTAGCGGGAATTATAGGTATATTGAAGCATTAAATGGCTTTTTTTTTAGCGTTTACAATATTAGTAGCATTAGTATTAGTAGTATGCCCATCACAAACAAGATATTGCACCATTTTTAAGATTTCCGAACTAAATAAAGTGCCGAAAATTAGTCACATATTTTCTATACCCTCTGTTAAGTTAGCTTAAAAAAATGAAGCTTTGTTCAAGAACATTCTGCGGATATTGCTCAAAAACAAACGGAATTATGCTTGTATACTCATCTGTAAATCCAATTGAAAGATGCTAATTAGAAATGATTGGAATGGAACTCTGTAGAAGGTGTTGCTATACACCATTATTGATTAAAAATAAAATAAAATGCTCCAAAAATCAATAAAGCTTATCTTTTGGAGTTTTTAAGTGTTTGTTTAGCATTTTCTAGCTTTCTTCACTAGGTGATCTGGCTTGTCAAAGCTCTGAAGAGTTGCCAACACTGGTGGAGAAGAACATTTAACACTCAAAAAATTCCCACCCCCAGTTCTAATTCTTATTTGCTGCGCACTCAATATGATCGAGCGAGATAGCCGCTCTCTGTCTCTCTCTCTCAATAAACCGTATTTCTTTTTGTTCCTTCTCACTGTTCTCTCACTAATTGAATGTATGCATGTATATGTGCATAAGTTTGTGCACTTTCGTTTGCTTTTTGTCTCCATTCGCGCGTGAGATACTGCTAAAAATCCACAACGTTTGCTACGCTCATATAAAATGCAATGTTGTGCCTGCATGTTATATGCGGAAAGGGTATTCAAACGTTGCTGCTCTTGCAAATCATCAAGACTAGTATGCACACACACATCTACACGTGTGCTCGTACAGTGTACGTGTATTGGCATTGGTGTGCGTAGCTTTTGCTGCCTTTTGAAGATGATTTGATTTGATTTGATTTGATTTCTTTGCTCTAAATATCCGATCGATTTGTTGGTTAGTCAGTGATAATTAGTGCAGCATGCTTACCCCTGTATCTCGGTTTTGTATTGCTTCAGTGAGTTGAGATACGCCTGCCTCTCAGCCCATTTGGTTAGATATTTCTCTCGCCAATATTCGACAAATTGCGCCAAGGCATTTGTATTGAATCCATACTCAAAGGCGATGCCGTCGAGGGGTTCGGTTAGCTTCAAGGTGCGATTCAGTTGCTGTCGCAAATCCTCAATTTCCGCTTGTGGCACATCCACAACAAAATCATAGATTTTCGTATCGGGCTTATAGTGCTTGCCATCTCCCGGACCCCAGTACGTGTCGTCTTTAAACTCGGGCCGGGGCAGCGGACGTGTCAGGTCTGTGAACACCAGATAACCATAGCCCGCAATGCTAGCAAATATGGCCACAATCAGTCCAAATATAACTAAGCACTTCATATTTTTGCCTATTTCTATTTCTACTTTGTTTTTGCTTTTATCTGCCTAATGACGAAAATCTTAATGAGTTAGGCGTCGATCTCATCGAGTATGCACGACTGTTCACACGGCCCGACGTAAACCAACTGACGACTGGCCCCTGCTATGGCAACGTAGCCATAGCTATATGTACGCACCTACGAAATTTATTGATATACGAGTAGTAGGTATTATATATAAATAAATAAATGATATGATAGTGGACCGCGCTGTACAGTGGGGCGCACTCTGAGAATTGCAATTGAGCGATGAGAATCAAAAAATATGTTTTAAATAGGTTCATATAGACGTCGATGTGTGTAGTGAAATTGACCTATAGTATAGGTAGTATATAGAGCTACGTGGTTGATGCATCATTTATTCTTTAACTTATTCATCATATATATGATATGGGGGTTGCATATATGTATGTATCTATATGTATTTATAGTATTTTAGTCAATTAATTGAATGCTTTGTACTTTGTACTTAGGGTCAAAAGTGGAAACAAGGCCAAGGTACAAATAAATATATTTTTAATTAATTTAAGAACTATAATATAAAAGAAACTTTCTTTAAAATGATATAAATATATATAGAAATAAATATATATACATAAATAGATTTTATATATTTTTAAAAATTAAAAAAATTGTTTTTTTTTTTTAAATATTAGTAAAAACAATGAATAAGAAATTTTACAAAATTAATTTAATTATTAATTTTAAAAAATTAAAAATTTTAAATTATTAATTTTTAAAAGACGAAAAAAATTTCAATTAATTATTTAAAAAAAATTTAAATTTAGAAAAATTGTTAAATCTTATTAAGGAAAACAAGAAAATAAATAAAAAGAAATTAAAATAAAATAAATAATTAAATTATTTAACAAAGTCAAAATCAAATTTAAAATTATTAATTTTTTTTTAAAACAAAAAATTTTAAATTAAAAAAAATATTTATTTTTATAAAGTAAATAGTTAAAAAAAATTTAAATAAAACAAATAATTATGTTATTAACAAAGTTAAAAAATTTTAAATTATTCATTTTTAATAAAAAAAAATAATTTGAAATTTAAAAAATTAAAATTTTTATACAGGAAATTAAAAAAAAAAAACTAAAAAAAATAAATAAAAATAAAACAAATAATTATTTTATTTAACAAAGTTAAAAAATTTTTAAATTATTGATTTTTTGATAAACAAAAAATTTAAAATTTAAAAAATTAATATTTTTTTACAGGAAATTAATAAAAAAAAAAAAAATAAAACAAATAATTAAATTATTTAACAAAGTTTTTGTTCAATACCAAAAAATATATTTTATTTTTAATTTTTAAACAAAACACAAAACGTTCTTATTTGAAAATTTTGAATATTTAAATTATATATTTATTCATGTAAAATATATAAAAATAAATATAGTTTAAATAAATTAAAGTTAAAAATATGCAAAAAAATGTCCTTTGAATGTCATAGATAAAATACTATAGACTCCATAGAGTAATCCCCTTAGTATAACAGCTAAAACTTACCTGCAACACTCTGCTCTGCCACATACCAATTTTACTCAAAATTACATTGAATTTGACCACTGTAGCTTAAAGTGTAGATTGATTGTCATTGGCTTTAAGAACTTTTGAAGTGAGAAGCCGTCCAGCGTCGATTGGAGAGTACCTGCTTATCGCTATCTTATCATCAATGAACTTATTTATATGTTTCCGCTTCTCTCAGCTGCTGCTGCTGCTGATGTGGCCTCAAACACTGGCAAACATGTAACAAGTAGGCCACGTGCTTGAAGATGCTTAGATAGGCAAATTTCACTCTGACTCTCAGTACACAATACAGAAATACAAATTTGAATATTGTTAAAGAAAATTTACATATATATTTCAATAAATACACATTGACTATGGACGCTGATGCTGAGCGCTATGTTTGTCCTCATATAACGCTGAAGATGCAATCGGAGGATCGAGGCGTTGTGCTCTTTCGCATACGCCGCCTGATGCCATTGGGCAAGCTGAAGGATGCGTATTGCTCTCAGATGGGCCTGCCCAAGGACTTGGCTAGCCTGTCCTTTGATGGCGAACACATCGATGACAATGATACGGCCAGCTCATTGGAGCTAGAGGATGAAGATCTGATGGATGTGCTAATGAAGCGACAATCCGAAGCGGGCGATGCGCCAGTGTGGCCCATGGATATACCAATTGGCTAAGCGATTGAACATTGCTATAAACTGTAGCAACAATAGCAACAAATTGATTAAAGTTTCTTGCACTTGAGGTGTCATTGAACTCTGGCCGGGTGCAGTTACCCACCCTTAGTGGGTGGGCTAGGGCATGTTAGGGTATGTCGAGGCGCCGCCGACGCCGCCGCCGTCTTGGCATATAATTTTCGTATATTAGGCCAACAATTATGTCGTCGACATGCACCGGCGTTGCCCAGGAGTGGCGTCACAGAAGTGCCGACAAACATGCAAGCCACCTGCCCAACGCCCACCTGGCGCCCAGGGGGCGTGGCAGCCACATGGAAAACAATGAAAACATTTCGAAATTCGCATTGCAAGTCAAATTAACGCAATTAGGCCGATGCATTGCAGCAAAGACGTTTTTTTTTTCTTTCTGATGGGCTACGCCCACTTTGCGTGCGACGCCCAAATCGAATGGCGCTAGCATTTGGCAGCGTGTCAAATGAATGCCGCAGATATCCTCGTTGATATCCATGCGCACAATCTGGAGTCGAACGAGTCGAGAAATCGGTTTAATTGCCGCATTGAATGGGGCCGAACTGGCGTTGGCCTCTTGGGGTTAAGTAATTTGTTTGCAGCGTTTTATGGAGTGCTAGCTGCAGGTTTTTTGTTTTAGTTCTTGTATACCCTGTAGAGAGTGGTGCTCATAAGGTTGATTGATTCGAGAAATCACAAAACTTTGTTTAACACTTTAAGAGTCTTAGTAAATAATACAAGACAATAGAATTTACTAAAATAGGCCTTAGAGTGGGGTCTGTTCCAGTGGATCCAACTAAGATCTTACAAGTTCTGGCCAATGTTTTTCCAATGTTAAAGAAACTCAAACTTTATGGATTAGGATATGTTGCAGGTTTCATGGGCTTGCCCATAACACTTCTCAGGTCAGGGATAACCTCTATGAGAAAATGTATAAATATGTTTCTGAATATATTGTACTTTGAGCTGGTCTAATTTCAGCACAAAAAACCTTTTCCAAAAATACGGTCTCAGTTCTCTGAATAGTAAATTTTATCACAATTTTAGGCCTTCTTGCTTCAAAGTTGCTTTAGCAACAGATAGTCTGAACTCCTTTTAATATCATATTTACTAAGAATCAAATTTGTAATATTTAGCGAAAAGTTTTGAGTAACCAAAGATTATTATTATTTAGTCAAAGATTTTAGTTCTAAGATATAGCTTAATAATATTTTCTAATTGGATTTTGGATACCACGCCCCCTTCCCCCCAAATTTGAAAAAAACGTATTTCAAATACTAGAGACTTGTGCTTTGGCAAATACATACATATGAATGTCATTATTACGCTGTAAAAGTTTGATTACGAAAGTCCATCTAGAAGATAACTAATTCAACAAATAAGTTTCCAAAATATAGCCCATACTGCAGCCCAAGCGCTGCCCGCGCGCAGTCGCTGCGTAAACTGCGCAGTAGCAGAGAAAGTTCTTGTGCGTGCGTGTGCATGTGTGTGTGTGTGTATGTGTTGTTTGTATGTATGTATATATAAAAGAAGCGTAAAATGATTTGAATATCGCATCTTCGCAGGGTTCAGGGTATCTCTTAGTCGAGCAGTCTCGACTAGAGCACTCTTAGTTGTTTATATTTTTATTCTTACCTAACCCTGCCCAACTTTACACTTATCAAAAACCTATCAAAATTTCTTCAACATTTACAGCGCATCAGCTCAGTCGCGCATACTCCATCCGCAGCGCTTTTGTTGATTTTTGGTTTCTTTTTGCCGTGCACGTTTTGTATCTAGGACTATATAAAAGTTAGGTACTTTGAGTACACATAGTTTCCGGAACCGCCTCGTGTAATGGCCGCAATTATCATGAGCTTGGCACGCACCACCACGACGACGATGACGATGACGAGTAGCAATCGTGGTGCATTGAACCGCTGGCAATTGATTTTTGACATGACAATTTTTTATAGGGTGTAAAGTTGAAATAGAAACGACCAACTTTATGTATATAGATATATATTTATATATATATAGTGCAATCGATTCCTAGAGTAGATAGAATTAGAAAGCAAAAAGTGCGATTGTGGCTAAGCAGCTCTAAGAAACTGAGTGCCACACAGGGATCTAACGATTTCTATATTCCCTAAACTCTCAATTCTTGATATGCCTAAGTGTTTAGCTCAGAGCTCTATGTGCCTAGCTTTCGCCAAGAAATATTGCCTGATTTTAAGCAAAATTCATATAAAGCCTAAAAGTAGGCAACAAAAAATATGAAAACTTTATTTTTTTCAGTCGCACTACTATTTTTATGAACGCAGTTTTATATCTCTATTAAATATAAAAATTCCACTACATTTTCTACCAATTAATTATCGTGATCATTCCATTCGCCATTTGCATCATTCCACACAGGAAATTCCTTTTTTTCAGGTCGATTTGTGCCATCAGCGCCCAATTCGTCATCATCAAACTGTGCGCTGCTCAGCTGCAGGTAAATAAAATACAGTTCAAGCCACAGTTAAACCCATTCGGCCTACGCACTCACCCCGCACAGCAAAGCCAACAATATGACAATAATATGAATGTAAATGAATTGCAGCCGCATTTTATTTATGTTGCTTTTGTGCTCAGTTCACGCTCCTCTTTCTCTCGACTGAAACAATTTTCGTTGTTTACAAAAATATTTAAATGAAAAAAAGTGCACAATATTTATTCAATATTTTATTCATGCTGTTTGGCATTATCAGCTGCTGCTGCTGCTACTGCTGCTGCTGATAAGGCCAAACGTAATTTGAAGAAAAAACAAGTAGAAGAAGTGTCACGACTAGCAAATACCCTGAACTCTGCGAGGAGTTGCGATGCCAATCATAGACTGACGGACAGACGGACGGACGGACGGACGGACGGACGGACGGACGGACGGACAGTTAAACGGACTGGGCCATATCGACTCAGTTGGTCATCCTTAACAACAATACTGGCTCTGCCACGCCACCTTCTGAATGTTACATACATATTCACAAAACCATTATACCCTGAATTGCCATTTTCAATGGGCATAGTTAAATATGAAAATGTGTTTTATTCATAATCTCATAAATCAATGTATGCTAAATGAAACAAACTAGATAGTGAGGCATAAGCGACTGCCTAATACTCGTGCGTAGTGCCAATAATTTGATAATTATGCATTGAAACTATTGCAAATCAGATTTCAGGCTATAATGCCATTGGTCATAAGTAATGAGTCAGGCATACCTAGGCGTGTCTGTTCTCATAAGTTGAGCTAAGTCGATCTAGTCGTCTACATTTAGCCTTTCGTTCGCCTGGTTCTGTGTGTTTGTCCTCGTTAGCTGCAAAAGCTAGAGATTAGAATTATCTTAATTCGATAAATATCTTAAAATCGATAAATATCGATATTTTTATATGGTTTTTGAAGCATAGCTTCAAGAACTTTAAAGCTAGAGATGCTGAATTTGGTATGTAGACTTATGTAATGAATACAAAGATTTCGAATGTCTCAGATTCATGATCACTGCCGTTACTCTATATAAAAGTATTTTATATAAATAATTTTATAAATTGTAAACAGTAGCTTCTGAACTTTGGTATGCACATACATTATGATGCTATATATATTCCCTCAAAATTTCATTAACGTCGTATGAGTAGAAGCCAAGTTATTTCATAGCTCGTATACCAGATTTGGTTACTAGGGGAAATACAAGCGCAGCGAACGCTTATGTGTGAGTGTGTGTGTGAGTCTGCAGCTGTTTTTGTGTGTGAATGTATGCAAAAAGTCTGGAATGATATTGAAAGTAGCTTGGGGCAGGTGGCAGGGTAACGCTTAGTCGCTTACATCCAACGCGATTGAGCTAGAAAGAAGCTGAATAGAATAGACATAGAATGGATATAGAATAGAATATAATATAATAATATATTATATATAATAGAAAAGAATAGATATATGGATATAAAGATATATGATATATGATATATAGATATATAGATATATAGATATATATATATATATATATATATATATATAGATATATATATATATCACATATTCAATTCCAAATCTTCAAGCAGACTTTGCAGCAAACTAATATACTCTCTTTACATTTCGTAAATGAGCAAACTAAAAAAAAAAACTGTCATAATTTAAAGCCAATTATTAAAGACAAATGTTATTTTCAGCCTTTTGATGCTACATAAAATACGAATAAAATATTTCAATAATATTTTAGGAGCAAAAAATTGTCATATATAAATATATATATATAAAACTGAATGTAAGAAAAATAAAATTTAATGGAAGCCAAACAAAAGGCCAAGGCAAGCCAAGCCAGAAAGAGGAATTACCCAAGGGGGAAGCACTCGATAGATAAGAGCTCTGAGCGCTGAGCAGCTGCAATTGATAGCTTCTTGGTTTAGCTATAAAAGCGCTCTGCTAGCTCTCAGTGTTTTATCAATTGATACAGAGAGAGAGAGAGAGAGAGAGAGTTACAGATGGCCAACTACTACTGCTTACTGTTTTGCTGTCTATTTGGCGCTGCCTTGGCCATGCCTCAGCCGCAACATCAGCCAGAGCAGCCGAAGCCCAAGGATGTCTGGAACGAAAGGAAACAGTTTAATCCACCCAATGAGCAGCGTTTCCTGCTGGACGGTGGCTACAACCAGGACAACAGTGGCAAGGATGTCTGGGCCCAGGCCCAGGTGCCCGTCTGGACCAGCGAGAACAAACGTCACGAGTTCGATGCGGTCGGCAAATATGGCCAACATCTGGACGGACCCTATGGCGATAGTCCACCTTCATATGGTTTCGGTGGCAACTACAGATTCCGATTTTAATTAACATACTAAATATTTATGGCAATAAAAGTATTTATGCAAATTTATATATGAAATTATCTGCTGCAGCTGGGGTTGGGCTGAGTTTTGAACAGGTTTTCTTAAGGGTGTTACTGAGGGTATTTGGATAGAGCTTTTGACAAATATTTGCAGAAAAATGATTGTTAAATTTGAGTAGTTTATTACCTTTCTATATCTACGAAATGAAATGAAAAGGGCTTATATTAAAAAGAAAGACTGAGTCGATCTAGCCAAGTGAAATGATTGAAATGCTAAAAAGACTTGAAGTGTTGAATGCATATTACTATATACCATATTACTATCTACCATATGAAGACGAGCTTATCATGTTTTTTTACCCTCAGCCCATTGCAAATGGGACTTCTGAGTACCTCCTAGTCGAGTAGTCTCGACTTGAGCACTCTTATTTGTTTTCCTACGCAACATCCTAAAGAGCATCAATATCTATCAAACTTGATGATATTTTTACTATTGACTCGTTAAAATGCATTAAGTATACGCAGAGCATGCCACTTGCAGCTGTTGTTTGCTTATTCCAAATTTATCAATGGGCATGATATATCATAAGTAAAAAGTAGAACTACTTTCGTATTCAAACCGAAGCAAAGATCCCGCAGATATTGCTCCACTCAATAAAACTATAATAAAGTTCTTAAAATAAGACAATGAAAAAACTGTTTCAAATTACCAGATTCAAGCAGCCAAGCTCAAGACAAAGAACTGCACCTAATACACAGCACAGACTAAGAAAAGTAAACATTCTCAAATATAATATAAAAAATAAACAAAAATAAATAATTGTAGAATAAATATTGAAACGTTTTCAATTAGCAAGAAAAAGTTCCCCCGCGCACATATAGAAGAGGAATCACCTGGGGGAAGTACTTCATAGGCTGATAAGGCTGTGAGTTATCTTTGCCAGCAGCAGCTGCAGCTGCTGCTACTGATCGTTGTCTGCCTATAAAAGCATCTCTCCCGCTTAGTTAGATTATCAGTTAAGACAGCTACAGCTACAGCTACTCTCACTCTACACAACATGCAAGTGCAACTCATTGCTCTGTTCTGCTGCCTGCTCGGCTCAGCCTTGGCCATGCCTCAGCCCGAAAAGTTGGACGTGAGCAAGGCGTCAGCATGGACCGAGCGTCCACCATCGGGTCCGCCACCAGAGCAGCGTTTCCTGCTGGACGGTGGCTACAACAAGGATAAGAACGGCAAGGATGTCTGGGCCATGGCTCAGGTGCCCGTCTATACCAGCGACAACAAACGTCACGAAATCGATGCGGTCGGCAAATATGGCCAACATCTGGGCGGACCCTATGGCAACAGCCCGCCTTCCTATGGCTTCGGTGGCAACTATAGATTCAGATTTTGAGATCTGAGCAACAGTATAAATATTTTTAAATATTTTTAAATATTTTTTAAATATTGTTTTAGGCCAAAAACAATTCCGCCTTATCAAAATTATGTTAATCTACAAATATATTTATTGAAATAAAAATGTTGTAAAAAAGAATTTAATTCTAAAAAATTTTCATTTTCGTATTTCATATTAACTCTAGAATTCTTTGAGTTGATTTATGTATATTCAAATTGTTTTCAAAATATTTTGTTTATCAACAAATTTGCTAGCCACATTTCAGTCGCACTACTATTCTTATGAACACAGCTGTCTATGCCCAAGAAATGAATATGTTAGACATCGTTTAAGTGATGCCACGGCACGTGTAAGCCGAACCCATCCAAGACGAATTTCATAGAGCTACAAAAAATATTATACAAATTCGCCAAGGTCTTTATTTTTGTTATTATTATATAATTTATGCAAATTTCGTAATGAGAAAAGAATTTGTTGAATGTTTCATAGCGAATCCTAGAACTGCAAAGTGATTCATTTTGTGCTTTTCGCTTTCATTCAGCAACTTCATAGCTGAACAACATTTATTTATAGACTTTGTCTTTTGGCTTTAGTCTGACATGATGAATTTTCATTGCAGCCTCTTCTGACAGTTAACGCAATAAATCCAATTAGGCAACGAGAGAAAAAAAACAAAGCCCAAATTATCTGTTGCGGCAGGTTTCATTAGGCGAAAAAGTCGTCGCGCTTAATTTGTTATTAACAACAAAAAAGAGAAGAAAAAAAGATTTAAAGATATAAAGACATGTTCAATTAGCTAAACTGCAAGCTCATCTCGCTGCGACTGTCAGTCGTAAATTCTGTTGGATTCTTCGAGACATGTTCCGGGGTAGACGAACGTCTTCATGCTCAAGGATAACCCAAAGCACACAGCTCAGATCTAAGCTCTAACCGAATTCCTAAAGATGAAGCTGTGATGAATCAGATTCCATGAGATTCCAAATGATGCTCATTATGATTAGGTGTAGAGGGCATATTGTATTTATGCTAATGTATGTAACAAGCAGTAGGTGGGCGGGGCGACTAACTGATCAGGCTGACAGCTGATTCTAGTTAGGAAAATGCTTCTCTACTGCTATCTGCTCGTCTTCTATATAAACTCAGCAACTACAAACTATTGTAGATAGAAATTCTCTTCTATAGCATAAGTTCGGGTATTCCGGCTGCATCTAAAAACCACAAAATTCACTTTAATCCAGCTCCAATAATTTTTAAAAATTCTAGAGTTTATATATTAAATGAAAAGAAATCTTTTAGAACTAAATTCTTTTTCTTTTTTTTTTTTATTTCAATAAATATAATTGTAGATTAACATAATTTTGATAAGACGGAATTGTTTTTGGCCTGAAACAATATTTTTTAAATATTTAAAAATATTTAAAAATTTTTAAAAATATTTAAATCTATTTTAAAAATATTCAAAAATATTCATACTGTTGTTTAGATCTCAAAATCTGAATCTGTAGTTGCCACCGAAGCCATAGGAAGGCGGGCTGTTGCCATAGGGTCCGCCCAGATGTTGGCCATATTTGCCGACCGCATCGATTTCGTGACGTTTGTTGTCGCTGGTATAGACGGGCACCTGAGCCATGGCCCAGACATCCTTGCCGTTCTTATCCTTGTTGTAGCCACCGTCCAGCAGGAAACGCTGCTCTGGTGGCGGACCCGATGGTGGACGCTCGGTCCATGCTGACGCCTTGCTCACGTCCAACTTTTCGGGCTGAGGCATGGCCAAGGCTGAGCCGAGCAGGCAGCAGAACAGAGCAATGAGTTGCACTTGCATGTTGTGTAGAGTGAGAGTAGCTGTAGCTGTCTTAACTGATAATCTAACTAAGCGCGAGCAGAGCTTTTATAGGCAGACTGCTGACTGCTGACATTGTCAGTTGCATCTTATCAGCTTGATTCATTTAATTTGTCACTGCCAACTCTTAGACTGATCTTAGGGGACTTACACGCTGTTCTTTATCAATGCAAAATATTAATTTTTTTTGCATAGATCACTTAGCTTATCAGCGGTACTTCACGCGTGTGAAGCACAAATGTTGTCATTGGCCTAGGGAATCCCTGCAGCGGGGACTCTTTCTCTTTCACTCAGAGCTGTGCCACATATAAAAGGCAACTGTAGCCATAGATCAAATCATTATTGAATAAACAAAGCTTGAAGATGAAACTGAATCTCAATTTGCTGCTGCTGCTGCTGGGCTTGATTGCCTGTGCCTGGGCCTATCCCAATCCTGAATCACTTCAGACAGTCGACCAGGTGGGCATCTATGAGCCAGACAATCAATTGGTAAGTTAGCCATGAATTAGTTTATTGAGCTAGCAGCTCAATTGCTACTCTTTTGTCAGCTGGAACAGGAGATTGAATGGTTGCCCTATGAGCAGGAGGAGGAGCCGGAGGCGGAGATGGAGCTGGAGCAACTGCATCGCATACGCCGTCAGTTGAATGTCCAAGGCGGTGGCAGTCCACGTCAAGGCTTCGACTTGACCGTCAACGGACGCGCTCCGGTCTGGCAGAGTCCCAATGGACGCCACTCGCTGGACGCCACGGGACAATATTCACAGCATCTGGGCGGACCCTATGGCAACAGCAGACCCAACTGGGGCGCCGGTGCGATGTACACATTCCGTTTCTAAACGGAAATGATTGATGGAATTTTAAATTATTAAATAATTATTTAATAAAGAATTTATATATTTTTGTACAAAAGATTTGTTTTAATATTTAAATTTATAATGTTCATTAAAATAGTAGTGAAGCATTGACTAGACCTGGACTAACAGCTGTAGCATTGTAGGTGTACGCTGGAGTGACATCGTGTGGAAATGAGTTCTGCAATCGGCTCCGTGTCATAAAAACTCTGTTGGGCATCTAAGGAAAAAAGCGCAACGGTATAGGCTTAAGTTGAGGTAAGTCCTTAATCTGCGCAAGATGCTGGTTCTGAACGTTGCCCTCCCCCTGCTATGCATAGACAATCATTAAGCGTCTGTTTAGGCGTTTCTTTTACAATACTAATCAACGAACTGACTAGGCTTAACATATGCAGTCGATAGCAGCGGAACAGACAACAGACAACAAGCAACGGAAAACAGACAACTTAGCTCGCATACTGTGTCTCAATCAGAATCAATAAATACATATGTTATATATATATAGAATATTCCTGATTTATTCAACTATATCTGATATATCTGATTACATAGTTTGTTTTCATTTTATACTCGTTCACGTAGTGACAAGTAAGTATATTGAGTTTGTACTATGTTTCTTTTGCTGCTCGATCGTCTGTCTGTTATAAGATATTGCACTCCAGATTGTTGCAATTTGATATACATATGTATATATATTGAAGCTATCCCTAGGGCATGGGCCATAGGGCAAAAGTAAGCTTATTTGTAAGAAGAAGACTTACTCTCTTCTCTTCTTATTCTCATTTACCAACTTCGGATAGCACATATCACGTTGATCTAGATCATCATCATCTAGATTATCAACCTTTAAAATTTTATATCCCAGTTAAAACTCAGTTCTTGTCTGAGTTGTTTACTGTAAATTTCATATATCAGCTATAAGTCAGACTCAGTGCACATACTTTGATCACATGAGAACTTATAGAAATGGCAAAAATCTATATGATTTACAGTCTTAGAGTTAGGATTAACACTGTAGAGATAGAGTTGTGATAGCTCTATGATGGGACCTATGATGGACCTATGACAGACCTATGATAGACCTATGATAGACCTATAAAATACCTATGATCTATGATGAACCCATGGTAGAGCTACGACAGACCTATGATAGACCTATGATAGACCTATGATAGATCTATGATGGACCTATGATGGACCTATGACAGACCTATGATCGACCTATGGATAGATATATGACAGACTTATGATAGGCCTATGATAGATCTATGATGGACCTATGATAGATCTATGATGGACCTATGATAGATAAATGATGGACCTATGATGGACCTATGATAGAGCTATGATAGATCTATGATGGACCTATGATGGACCTATGATAGATCTATGATAGACCTACGAAAGACCTATGAAAGGCCTATGATAGCTTTATGATAGCTTTATGATAGATCTATGATAGACCTATGACAGACCTATGATCGGTCTATGATGGACCTATGATGGACCTATGACAGACCTATGATAGACCTATGACCTATGATCAACCTATGATAGATCTATGACAGACTTATGATAGGCCTATGAATCATAGGTCTATCATAGGCTATGATAGACCTAAAAAAAACCCTATAATAGACCTATAGTCTAGACATATATCTAACATATGAACTTCTTAATAAATCCAGCAATTTTTTTTAGATTGAGCGAGTATTTTACATTTATATATACCCGACTGCAATGAACTCACTTGATGTTGTCTTATGCTATATACTCCCATATGTAACAGCTGCTCGTCTTGTGCCTCAGGGTAAAGCCCAGTCTGACACTGCCCTGCATCGATATTGGTTTAAAATAATTTGTTTGATTTATTTGTTAACATTTTTTATATTAATTAAAATTGTAATTTAAGTATTCAATTATAGTCGATGTCATTAACATGTATTTCGTTCTCGAACAACGTTTTGTTCTCAAACATTGTTGGATCTGGTGTGGGTATCTGCAATTAACAAAATTGAATCAATATATATATAGATTTCTATATCACTTTCAGTGCTCACCTCTTGCCAGTCCCTGCCAGCTATGGAGCGTGCTTGGCTTAAACCAATTAGCCAAAGCGTTAGCAACAAGAATTTCAATAAGCCAAACATTTTGTGAAATGAATTTCGCGTTGAAATGTTTTCGATTCGATTTTACAAACAGAACTGAATGAAAAGCTAACGCGCTATCTCTCTCTCTCTCTCTCTATCTATCTCCATCTCTCTCTCTCTCTGACTGCTTGTGTGTGTGTCAGACAGCTGCTATCAGCTGTAACCCCACCTACCTAGCGCCTCTTATCACCTTGCTCTTATCACCTTAGCTCTCATAGCTGAGTCGCATCTTTGCACACAGTTTTCCGCTCTCTCTCTCTCTCTCCCTCTCTCTTCTGTGCGCCCCTCTCTTTTCGCTTCTCATCTCGCAGCACGTTGAACTCTTTTAAATTTGTTAAACGTGCCCAGAGTTGCAAATAAAGATTGTGTAAAGAAAAAGAACTTGGCACGTTTTGTGTTGAAATCGAATAAGAATGAGAAAAATGAATAGCTGAAATGAACTAGGTGAGGTTATTAGACTAGCAGATACCCTGTAGTTGAACACTACTGAAGATAAATGTGAATTTGATAATTAGTATGTTTATATGCATACAAATTTGAATATATTAATTCCATATGTTAAGGCTGTCCGACTAAAAAATACCCTGCATATTGGTATACATGATGGTTTGACTAGTAGCTGCGCTGTATGTCTCTGTATGTCTGTATGTCTCTGTTTGGTCTCTTTTAAATCCATATTTGTATAATTGTTAAACATGCCGCTATGCCTAATCATCTAGGCATGCTCGACTAAAATATATCCTGTATATTTGTAACATACCCAACTAAAGTATACCCTGTATATAATTTTCTGACTAGAAGATAGACCGTAGTCAGCTGTGATGTGTTCCAACAAATTTTGATATATATGCCTTCAGTACAGTTTAGCATGCTGAACTAAAGATACCCCTTAAAATGGTCTATATGGCATACGAAGTGCACATCGCTTAGCTTTTTAATGTATGGCGATAGATATTACATAAGTAATATGTAAATTCTGAAAATTTACTTAAATACGAAGTTGCTTGACTAGCAGATACCCTGTATATGTGTATGATTTATATGTGAAAAACTGGTACCTTAATTTTATATAATATAATTCAACTCCTTAATTTTATATAATATAATTCAACTCCTAAGCATAAGACAGGGTAATTGAGTATAATTTAGGAGTTTGTTTGACTAGCACATACCCTGTATACAGCTATGATTAACAAGAGTTTGCTTATTTTTTAAGTTTCTATAAGTTAAAAACATGCGCTTGATAAGGTATAGAGCTGATGCCTACAACTTAGCAAATTGCGCGACTTAAAGATACCCTGTATACAGTTATGTCTACAATAAGCTAACTTGTTGCCTTTAAGTTTGTATGTTGGGGAAGATAAGCTTGACGCAGACTATATTATATTATTTATGAAGATGCTTGACTAAAAGATACCCTGTAAATATTTAGTGCACTATACTAGATAAAGATATGCATCGAGTTAATTATAAACTTATGTATATATATATATATACATATATACATAGATATACTTATATAGACAGAAGCAATCAAGAGCGCTTGTGCTAATAGATACCCTGTAATCATAGATCAAAGAAGTTAAGACAGTGTACCTTAGCTTCTAAACCCAATTCTCATTAAGTTACCCTCTCTAGGGTAATTCTAGGCAGTAAGACGGAAGGAAGTCAAGAATGTTTGTCTAATAGATACCCTGTAATGTGAGATTAAGGAATTCAAGACAGTTTACCTTAACTTTCAAGCTGAAGTCACATCAAACTACCCTTTCTACACTTGCCACATAGTTACAGGGCATTCTGCACCCAAAAAAAAACTCTTTGACTGCACAAACAAATTTAAATGTTAGTAGCAAACAGCGAACGAAGGTCAGTCCATAGGGTAACAATATTCTATTTTTTTAACCAATTTGCTTTTTGTTTCTAAGTTTTCTGGGTTGGCTCTGCTTTGCTGCTGCAGTTGAGTTCAGCTGAGTTGAGTTGAGTTGAGTTTTGTGTTCTGCAAGTTGCTTTTGTTGATAGCGTCAATTTTCTGGCCAATTTTGCTTTGTGTGTGCGCGAGCAAACATACAAAATTTTCTCTTGTTGAGGGAAGTTTTTTCCATGTCATTTTCATAGATATGCATGTGCGCTCCATTTCTTGGCCATTTGTTAGAGCCATTTTCCAAATCAATGCACAAATTGTCAAGCCAGACAGAGTCTATTGTTTCTCTTTGCTTTGCTTTGCTTTTCTTTTTTTTTGGCGAAAATTGGCAACACACAAATTGTTTGCTGTTGTCGTTGTCGTCGTCGTTGTTGCCTCGCGGAGTCGTCTCTTAAATTGCACATGTGGCAGTCAGCTCATTTGTCAAGTGGCAAATCACTTTAAAGGCCAGACGAATGGCAAATGCAACACAAACAACAAACAACGAACAACAAACAACAAACAATGATAAAAATCAACTTTGCATTTTGCATGTATTTTCAGCTCAGGCTTGTGTCTTGGCTTTGATCGTTCGGCGCTGATTGCTGATTGCCGATCGTGACCGATCGACGGCATTTCCCACGCAGTTGCACAGAAAAGAAAACTTTTGCCAACAACAACAACAACAATGACAACAACTTGAGCAGATGCCGCTGGTACACGTAATTTTTGCAGCCAGGTCCACAAAATTTTCTTGTACTCGAGTTTGTTAGAAGTTCTCTAATGGGCTCGAGCTCGTCACCGTCGCCGTCGCCGTCGCTACGCTCTAATGGCTTTTTAATGAACGCCCGACAACAGGGCGGAGAAATTTGTCAGCGCAACGTGCAAATTGAAACTAAGTAAGCCAACTTAAGCGTATTAATTATGACTGCCAGAGCTTAGACTAGAGCAGGTAATCAAGATGGAAAGTATGATGCAAGCGTCGCAGCCTGCACACCCAGCATTTATAGAGCTGTTGTAACTATATACGATGTTGTGCACATCTTGGGAGAGTAACTCAGTTCTGTTTGGCAAAGTTTGCTTTTAAAATGTGCAACAAGTCAACAAGTTCCCATGGCAGATCTAATTTTTCAGCTGTCTGTTTCTATGGCAGCTATACGATATTATTGGCCAAAATTTATAAAATTTAGTTTATATATTGAATTCATAATAGAACTTCAAATGACCAAGTTTTGTCAACATATTTTGCAAATCAAAAAAGTTTTGCATATAAGAACTAAATTTTTGAGCGAGCGTTTCTATGGCAGCTATATGATATATTCAACAGATAATCAAAGTACTTCCTTAAAATGTTGATATTTTTATAATATTGGCAATTTAAAAGTTTCCAGCAAATATCTGGAAAAACAAAAAAAATTTTCATATTAGAGCTAAATTTTTTGAGTGAGGGTTTCTATGGCAGCTATATTATATAGTTGGCTCATAATCAAAATAGTTAGTGAGAATATTGATATTTTTATAATTTTACCAAATTTAAAGTTTCCAGCAAATATCTAGAAAAACAAAAAAGTTTTTCATATAAGAACTAAATTTTTGAATTGGCATTTCTATGGCAGCTATATGATTCAGTTAAGCTAAAATATTCATATTTTTTGTATGCATTAAAAATTTAAGCATTAGTATATGGATAGTTTCACTAATGTATGTTGAACATCAAAAAAGTTTGCCATATATGAACTAAATTTTTGAACTATTATTCCTATGGCAGCTATATGATATAGTTAAGTGTTGGTTAAAATATTTTGTGTATGTCTAGGCAGCATAATATGAGTTGTGTACGAGAAGTTTCGTTAATGTAGGCTGAATAACAAAATAGTTTTGCATACAAGAACTAAATTTTGTGACCGTGGTTTCTTTGGCAGAAGTTTGAGTAGAGTTTCAGAACGATATGCGGTAAAGTAAAGAGAGAGAGAGAGAGAGCGAGAGAGTTTAGTTCTATTTCACTACCTATAATTTCTAGCTGTTTCATTTAAGCTTTCTTCAGCCTGTGTCATACCTTGTCACGCAATCATCATACCCACTTTCCTACCCTTTGCCCAATGCCCGCAACATTTTCTATAAAGTCAACTTGGAAAACACCTGAAAGTTGAGCAGGTGGCAGCGTCGCTTTTTTTTTTGTCTTCTACTTTTTTGTTATTGTCGCTGGGCAGCCCGCGTGGCTTTTTGCATTTGCATTTGACATTTAGTGCAACGCTGGCAAGATGCGCCAACAACAGCAACAACAACAACAACAACAATGTGGCAAGACATGAAAGCAGCTCTGCCAGCTTCCCACTTCGGCTATTTCTCTTGGCTAAAACCGAAAAAAGAGCGCGGCATTTGCGCGGCCGTTTACTGGATTTGGCCAAAATGTCTATAGTTCAATTGCTGATATTTGACTGTGCCACACGAAAAGGCACAAAACACCAAACACGTGACCTATGCGAAGCAGCCGCAACGCGGCGCAGCTAATAGAAATGGACGCGTGACACGCAACACAAAGTGCATAGAAAAAAGTATAAAAATAATAATAATAATAAAAATAAAAATAATAATAATAATAATAATAATAATAATAATAATAATAACAATAATAATAATTACAATAACAATAACAATAACAATCATATCGAGTTTGTAGTACAAATTGTGCTTTAATTCGATTGGCGCTCGAGTGCGCAGCACTTGAGCTAGCGATGGTTGCGTGACACGCAAGCTAAAGTTCGTGCGAAATGTATATGGACTAGCAGACATAACTATATATCACTAAAGCAAGTGGTGTTTAGCTACGATAAGATGATTATGGGGCTTAGCTGATGTGAAGCTTTTAGTTCAGATTTTGTAGCTTGACTGAAGCACCAAAAATTTATTGCAAATTGAATTTTTGACTGGTAAATTGAATAGTTGTCAATATGTCAATATTTTAAAAATCATTTTGAAATACATTTTAGGGAGCACTTAACAAGTTAAAGTTTAAAAGGTTCAACTAAAAATAAAATAAAATAAAAGTAACACGTAAAAGTGCTCTAGGCGAGACTGCACGACTAGGAGATACCCTGAACCCTGCGATACATACAAATATGCAAACAACAAATACACACACACATGC
Source organism: Drosophila leonis (assembly GCA_035045365.1). NCBI lineage: Eukaryota > Metazoa > Arthropoda > Insecta > Diptera > Drosophilidae > Drosophila > Drosophila leonis. Next base: position 2,510,143 of record JAWNPC010000485.1, read on the forward strand.
ACACTCACGCACGAGCACATGCTCTGCTACTGCGCAGTTTACCCAGCGACTGCGCGCGGGCTGCAGCATGGGCAATATTTTGGAAACTTTTTTGCTGAATAAGTTTTCTTCTAGATAGACTTTCATGATCAAACCTTTAGAGCGTACTAATCACATTCATATGTATGTATTTGCCAAATTACAAGACTCTAGTATTTGAATTACGTTTTTTCTAAATTTTGGGAAGAAGTGGGTGTGGTATACGAAATCCAAAAATTACAAAATGTTTGTATTCATTACACGGATATACACAGTAAATCTGAAAACTTTAGCTATCACTGTATTCAAGTTACGCTGTAAAACGAAGCAAAATTATCGATTTTCATCGATAATAAGGAAATGGAATGAGTTATCAAAAAAAAAATAGACTCGTACTGCGTAGGATATACACGAGTATAGATTTCAAGTCTCAGATCTCTAGCTTTTGTGGTTTACGAGATCGCTGCGCTCACACGGACGGACGGACGGACAGACGGACGGACGGACGGACGGACGGACGGACAGACGGACGGACGGACGGACATGGCTATATCGACTCAGCTCGAACTGAATTCTCGAATTTAAATTAATTTAATTCAAATTAATTAATTAAAATTAATTTATAAAATCTTAAATTGATTTATTTTTAATTTAATTTACATTTTAGGATTTAGACTCAAGCTTACTGAACTATAAGTTAAAAACTGACGACCTAGAAATTATGTTAGCCAGTTTTATATCGCTTTAACGAGACTAAACTGAAATATTTTCGAACAAAAGGCTCGTTAGAATAATAAAAATAATTTATTAAAATTTTTTAATTAGTTAAGCTTATATTTTTTTCTATCCACTCTTACCTTAACTAAGGTAAAATATGATACTTTATTAAACTACTTTCCCGCTCTGGTTGATAGCCCCCAAATACCCATTGACCAAAATCACATGGCCATCTCTAGCTATTAGCCAACTCTAAGGCTTAAATGGCTAATGAATTGTGCGCGCTGCCAGCAATATAAATCTTGGAAAATAAAACCCAGAGAGAGAGAGAGAGAGAGAGAGAGAGAGAGAGAGAGAGCGAGAGAGACTGTGGCTCAGAACAAAAAATGTGTGTGAAATGCATTCAGAATTGGATTGGACATAAATGAAGGTTGACTTTATTGCAGTGGCAGTAATTGTTGCAACTTGTTGTTGTTGTTGTTGTTGTCGCCATGCAAATTGGGCTCACGTTTTGCGCATTAAGCCACAGCAGCAGCAGCAGCAGCAGCAGCAATTGCTGCAAATGATTGAGTTCTCCGCACCTGGTGGCAATTGCTAGCATATCTCTAATGTTGGTCAAACAGAGGTGGGGCGGGTTGGGAGGTGCTTTTTGCTAATTGGCTCGACCCGAACGCAGCTCAATTAGCCAAATAATGGACAAACATGAATTGCTTAGCCGGCTGATGGAACAGCTTTTGATCTTAACAGCAAAAATATTTACCGTAACGCACAGATTAAAAGGCAAGTTGCAGTTGCAGTTGCAGTTGCAATTGCATTTTGCTATCAGTATCAATAGTAATTTCAAGTTTCACTCGCCACAAAACTTGACAGGCGGCCCAGCTTTGGGGGCATGGCCAGCCAACTGGGACTCTCTACTGCACATGCCAGTGTCGTAGGTCAGGAGAAGGCAAGCCAGGCCAAACCAAGCCAAGCCAAGCCAAGCAGACAGAGGCAGTCAAACAGCAACAGGCAGCAGCATCAGGCAGCAGTCAGCAAAATGTGTCTGCGATTGCGGCTGTTTTTCAACTGCAATTTGTGGCCCAGGATTTGGCATGTCGATGCAGTTGCAACAGCAACAACAACAACAACAACAACAACAACGATGACGATTTGTAGCCAATTATTTCAAATATTGTATTGAAATTGTATGGCAGAGTGTGTGGCTATCTCTAGCCAAGCATCTTGTGTACAAGGCGCACGTAGTTCGCTTCGAGTGTGTCAAAGTGGCCACTCGAAGTCAACGGCAATTGCGACTGCGACTGCTGCTGCTGCTGCTGCTGCTGCTGGCCCATGGTCAGCATTTGACATTGCAGAGGTTAGAATCGTAGACACTTCCCATGCCCGATGCGCATTTGTCATATGTATATATTCATATATATGTATATACATAATGATTAATCATCAGCCAATCTTAGTTCTTGTTGTTGTTCGGTCACGTCAACTTTCGACTTCATCAAGCATCAAGTTGAGACGCACGCGCCCGTTGACCTTTGCCGGCAGCAGCAGGTGCAACAGCAAGTGGCATTCATGCATTTATATTTAGCATCGGTTGCATCAGACCTGGGTCTTTGTCATCGAGCACAAGCAGAAAAGAAAATATAAAAAAAATAAACGTGAGCACGTTAAGTATGGCTCAAGCATAAACAAAGCTATAAATTTATAAATTGCATATATTTCAGACAAATAAATATATTTTATTACACACTTAAGGGCTTATCTTAGCTTAAGCATTGATTAAACAAAATTTCCATATCTCAATTAACACATAACAGTATTTAACGCCATTACCCCAGCGATCATAATGGCTGAAAAATATTCTGCCATTTTGAATAATACATAAATCACTCAAAATAAGCAAAAACAGCTTATCCCAAAATAAATACTCAAAGGATTCCGTTATGAGTTCGCACAGCAGGCAGCAGCAAATGCAATAGACCGAGCATGAGCATGAGCGAGATCTCCATTTCTCAATTAATACAAAACAGTATGTCACACCATTGCACCGCTAATCATAATGACCCAACAACATTCAGCCATTTTGAATAATACATAAATATCATATTAACTCACTCTTTTCTCACTGAACATACGACAAAAAAAAAACGCTTTATCCCAAAATAAACACTCAAAGGATTCCGTTTGAGTTCGAACATCAGCGAGCGTAAGAGTGAATGCAACGGCAGGCAGCTCATGCATAATATATTCGCTGCATTCATACCAGTAGCCGAAGTGCGTTTGATCCCGATACAGTTTTAATTGCTGGGCGCTCAGCGTATGCGCAAAAGCATTTAGTCTGTGCGCGTCTGTCCCTTTAATCGCTTGTGTGCTTGCGCGTGTCTGCATATCCCATCATTTTCTTTTCTCTTTCTTTTACCAAAAGATAAGTGCAAACAACTTGAATTGTGTTAAACGCGTTTAGTTCGTGCTATTTGTGTTTATTAACTACTTCAAGATAGCTTAAATCATAGTCACATTTAAATTTTAAAAAAATCACATTCACACGCACAATACGTTTATGTCAAGCCATGAATTAGTGCGAGGGAGCTAGTCTGTTCATATGTGTGTGTGAGTGCATGTGGATAAATTGCAAAAAGTAAAAGAGAGAAAAATAGTGTTTACGAAAACATCTTAAACGAAATTGTAATCAAATGAGGCAGAGAGATTATGAAATACAGTGGGGTAGAATTGAAGTACGAGCTTGTAGAAAATGTGAAATATAATTTATTAGTTATTTATTAATATTAATGTGTAATTATAAGACTTCAATAATTAACTTTGAGCAAATCGCAATGCTTAGTATAAAGTATTTAGTTGTAAACTCTACACTTTAAATGCGACCTTGGCAAACAATTTATTTTTCCACTGTTGGGACATTTTTTTTCGTGTTTGCCTTTGACTCCAAACAACAGCAACAATAGAGTGCGAGAGAGCGAGAGAGTGCACGGGAAGGGGTAATTTTTATGCTCGCAATGCTTGTCTTTGAGCGAAATGCTTTTGATCCCGTTTGACGTGTGCATGGCGTGGGCACAAAAAGAGTTTTAATAGCTGTACGCTTTGTCGGCTTAGCGTAGGCGCGAGGGAAATTTAGTTTGTGCACTTCGGTCCTTTTAATTGCTGGCGGATTTGCGCGTGTGTTTTCAGATTGTTTATTTTCTTCTCTTGTTTAAGCTTAATTAAAACTACATAAAGGGTGTGTTAATTCGTGTAATAGTGATGTGTGTTTATAAAGTACTTAATGGTTCAGAATACAGGTCAGTATTACTTAAATTTACATACATATACATATTCTAATTATTTTATATTTAAATATATGCATTCATACATACATACATGTGAAGCTATTTTATAGCGTTATTAGTATTGGTATGTACATACATATGTATGTACATATGTGTGTAAGCTCATTGCGTAAAGTAAATTGAAAGCAGAGAGAGACCACTTGGACGAAAGTGGAATGAGAGACAGCGAACGGACATTGGCAATGTGGATGACCTTGGTAGAAAATAATATTTATTTTCGCTAAAGCTTTTGATGCCGTTACGACAACAGCAGCAGAGCATGCTTACTGGAGAGGGCCGCGAGAGAGAGCTAGGTAGACAGCGAGGGGAGGTGATTGGTTAATGTGTATGTTGCGATTTCCTTCCGTTTGAATTGAAGATGGCGTGAATAGTGGAAATGAATGCCAGCTTATCAAGCTGCAATCAGCTGCAAGCATAAAGAGATAGAAAGAGACAGAGAATGATAGAGAATGAATTGCATACGTGTATGCGAGGTATTAAATGTATTAATTACCAAAGAGAGACAAAGCGAGACAGAAATTTCTTATTTGACTTGAAATTCTTATTTGAATTGAAGATAAGCGCCTGGTGGGGTATTTTCTGTATAAAAGTTGATTTTTTGTGACAGTGGATACATAATAATAATGAAAAAATAATAATAATACAAATATATGCAAGTAACTTATATTTCTATTTTACTTAATCTTCATCGTGCCAAACCTATTCTTACCTCTTTATGGCCAGTTCCAATCAGCAAATAATTCTTAAAAGTCCTGAGAATTTAAAGTACTTAAACTGTTAGCTAACCACAGTTCCAGGTAATGCCTTACACATGCTTTTGCTTATGTGTGAATCTATTCAAAATGCAAAGGCACGATTACCAGCAACAGCAACAACAACGACAACGACAACTGTGAGCAATAACCGGGCAAGAATGTGGCGTTAAATGTGTTTGGTAATATTTATATTAATACCTTATTAGAAGAGTCGTCAATGTGGTCGATGACAGCGCCAAAGCCCAACCCAAAGAAAGGCCAAGTCAGCATAGAGTGGAGTGTCGAGAATATCAATGAGTAAAGCCTGGCCTAAGTGCTACTCTGATGGTCTTTTGTGGCTGAGACGACACAGACGACAATTGCATTTCCGCCTAATTGTTGGCCCATGGCGACAATGTAACAATGTAGCAAGCGGCTTTTGGCCTACGACTTGAGCAGAGCTACAGGAAATGCAATCATAAATCGCGCTGTTGGTCATTTGCCATATCTATATAGAGAGTAATGGCGACAGAGAGAGAGAGAAAGAGAGAGAGTGGAGTAAACAGCAATTTTAATGCTGCGGCAATTAGCCTGGTCAGTGGCCAATACGGCATTCGGACAGGGCCTAAACCAGGAAATGTTTTGGCCAAAACACTTGTCAGATTGCATGTTCAATTCTAATAATATAATTTTTTGTATACTCTTGTTAAGGTTATACTAATTTTGTAATGAAACATGTAACGCTTGAAAGCAAAGCTCAATGAATGGGTTTTCATTGATTGGTATTATCAGTAGAGTAGATAAAGCCTCAGCTGTCTATGTGAGCTCTTTGTGAATATACGACGAGGTAACTCTTGGAGTCGACTCTCACAATATCTAAATTGGTTTCATGAAACATAATCATATTATATTGAAAATATAATAATATTTTTATTTATTTTAATTTAAAAAAATAAATAAAAATAAATAAATGAAAAAAAAACTAAAGTTAGGTTTTTGATTTATTTTATTTATATAAATAAATAAGTAAACTTTAGTTTTTTTATATATAAATATTTAACTTTTTCTTAAAGGTCAATTTATTAAGTAATAAATATTGAGAAAGAAAGGGTATTTAAAATTCTTATGGAATTTATTTTTTCTTTATTTTTATAATATTTGTTGCAGCTCTGGTGATCTGCATGCCAATGGGCAGCATTTTGTGTCCCAAGCTATCGACATTGATGTTCTCCCTCTCTCTCGCTCTCGCTCTCTCTCTCTCTCTCTCTCTCTCTCTCTCACGCTCTCTGTGTTGGGCTCTGGGTGTCTGTATTACAACATCATTAGAATTTGATTTGCATTTCCTTGGATGCCGTAGCTCTAACATGGCATTAAAGCCCATTTAGCTGTCGTGTGGCAATTATTGATCAACAAGGTGCCACAATCGCTCAGCACGGTCAGTTGCGTTGCAGTTGCAGTTGCAGCTGTTGTTGTTGCTGTTGTTGTTGTTGTTGCTGTTGCCATTCCTGCTGGTGGTCAAGAGCGACAGCAAAGATTTGCATAAAACAAAAAGAAGAAGAAGGAAATGAGTAAGAGTGATAAAATGACTGCAGCTCGACTAGGGTATACCCTAAAAAGTAATGTAGTGAACATTCATTTAAATGAAATTGGATATCGATTAATGGTTATTTAAAAGAATACATACGGAAGGACGGACGGACAGACAGACACTCATAGAAAAACGAATAGACGAACTTTAAGATATATACATACATCTAATATCTAAATATTTCCTGATCAAGAATAGACTTAAATATAAATATTTGATAGTCACATAAATTTTACCAAAAGCAATATACCCCATTTAGCCATTACCAATAAATTGCAGGGTATAAGAAGTAAAAATAAAACGTTGCCCAGCATGAAACGCCTTTAGATTGTTTTTCTTTTCAGCTTTTTTCTATTTTTCTTTTTTTTTTCCTTTTTCTAGCCGTTGTTTAATGTTACCTTGCAACAGGCTGTGGCAAGTTAGTTGGCCATTAGCACGGCACAACACAGATATTGTCGTCGTCGATTCGTTTGTTGACTGACGTTTAGCTGCCACTGCCACTGCCACTGTGCAGAAATGCCGTTACGCGCAGCCCTTGTTGCAACAACAGCTGCCACACAGCTGCACCGCACTCTGGCTGCGTTTAAATATTTATGTCTCGTTCACTTAAGTTAATCACAGCCAAATGTTAAGCTGCCTGGCTGACTGACTAAACTGGTCAGCAGTTTAAATCATTTTCCCCCCCGCTTTTATTTATTTATGTTGCCAAAGTGTCATTGCGGCATTTGCCTGGTTGTTGAGTCGTTAAAACTTTCATTGTTCGCTGGTCAAAAATATTTTAATTATTTAATGCTGATTGTAGTTGGGCGGGGCTGAAAAGAGAGTATATTTGGGTTTTGTGCATAACTCTGGAAGTATGTTCGTCACTATTGATGTGATAGACTTGAAATTGGACATATATATGCAGCCGAATCTCAAAGTTTTGCTATCCAACATTATAGTTGCACTACTATTTTTATGAACACAGCTCTATATCTAACATATAATATTTATATATACACAAATCATGAAAAGCTTAATTCTTAACTCAACTACACCTATTCTAATGGCATTAACGTGCATTGCGCAGTTGATTAGGCTCAACTTATCTATTCTAACTTGTTTTCTTTTTCGTCGCTAGTTAAATGCAAATTGAACAAATTACCAAAAAAAAAAGCAAATATCCTAAAATATATAAAGTGCTGCACCAAAAATGTACTACAGACACTTGCGACAAAGAACAAATGAAACAACAACAATAACAACAACGACAACAGCCAGTAGAACAACAAACAACAACGGCGACAACAACCAACAACAAAGCAGCGATAATAATAACAATGCCAATGTTAAGGACCCATAAATATGGCTTTAAAATCGCATGTTGCGGTTGATTTTTGTTGCTGTTGTACTTGTGCTAGTACACTAACTTGAAGAGTGTTAAGGATTTATGTATAGATTTTGTAGCATTTAAGCACTACTATTTCCATGAACACACTACTATTTTCATGAACACACTACTATTTTCATGAACACACTACTATTTTCATGAGCACACTACTATTTTCATGAGCACACTACTATTTTCATGAACACACTACTATTTTCATGAACACATAATTATTTTCATGCTTTGGCTTAACTATTTCAACAAACCTCGTTCTACTTATATCGACAGCTCTGTCCATAGTTCTAAGTAAGTGTATTTAGTGTGCGGTTTGTCAACAATTATTGCCAGCAATTGCAATTGCAGCTGTTGCTGTTGTTGCTGTTGCTGCTGCTGTTGCTGTTGTCGTCGGCATTTGTTTGTTTAACTTGGCGTGTGGCATCGTTGTTGCATTTCATTAATTTACGATTATTGACAAAAATACATACACACACACACACATATAGGAAACTAAAGGAAAAAATTGTTAAAGCCAGTTGGATGGCATTTGCCTTTAGCATTGGCATTGGCTTTGACCATTTTTGGGGATAAAAAACGTTTGCAGATTAGAAGCCAATTTGGTGTGAAGTCTTGGGCTAACGGCAGCTGGCAGTGCATCAATCAATGCAGTCAGCCAGGAAGTTGAGGCCAAAGACGAGGACAAAGCTGACCTTGCAATAAGGAAGCGGCATTCGTCAATGTCCCAAGCAGCAGCAGCAGCAGCAAAAGTTGAGCTAAAGAAAATTTTCGTGTGAATTCTGCTTATTTATGTGTGCAATTAGTTTTGTGTGCAGCAGCGGGCTGCAGGAGTTGCAACTAATGAGCCTATTTTGATACTCTTTCATGCAGTGAGAAGTGAGTATATTGGTTTTGTGCAATGGTTGGCTAATCAGGTAAAACTTTGGATTTGCAGTTAGAAACTTTAGCATAGATCAATGAAAAGCATATGAAAATACTCACACTACTATTTTTCTGACCACAGCTGTTAATACGCCCACTATGGGCGTACCCTTTGGTGCCTCTTAAATCCGAAAATATTGATTTTTGAATACATTCAGTTCGGTTTTGACTGTGAACGAGTATTAGGTAGTCGCCCAGACGTGCCTGCAACTTTCTTACTTGTTTTTCTGCGTTTTTCTTCTAAATTTATTTATTTTTAATATAGTTTGCTGCATTGTGTGTGTGTGTGTGTGTGCCACGCCCCCATCGCCCATCTATGCTAGCCACTTGTAATTTTACAACTCAATAAATTGGCTGAGTTTCTATCAGCGCGCAATAATCAAGCCCTGCGCGTAAAAGTGTGTGTGTGTGTGTGTGTGTGTGTGTGTGTGTGTGTGTGTGTGTGTGTGTGTGTGTGTGTGTGTGTGTGTGTGTGCCTGGTGTGTGCGCAATTATAGTTCTAACGGCATTCAGGCAATTTAGTGCCGCCTTTTTGGGTGGGCAGTGCGATGACCGCAGTCGATGTTGCTGCTGTTGCTGCCGCTGCCGCTGCCGCTGCCGCTGCTGCTGCTGCTGCAACTTGTGGCCGGCATTGTCTGGAGCCAACTACAATTTGACTGTCTGCGTGCGCTCGCGGGCTCCAGCCTGATGTTGGCCACGATTTTGGCTTTGGCGACGATGGCGATGGCGATGGCCACACAAAAAAAATCATCAACATAAATTTTGCTTTTAGTGCGTCGATGCCAAGGCGAAAAAGAGACAGGGAGAGAGAGAGAGAGAGATGGGAACAGAGTATACGAGCTGGTCGCGTTGTTTTGGGTGTTGAAACTCATAAAGCCAAGCGCCGTTTTTGGCCATAAAATTGACAGCTTATGGTCGATGGAAATTGAAAAACGGCAGTGTTCCATGTATGTATAGCTGCTCAAATCGCGATGCTCGTTTATCGATAAACTAGAAATGGTTATGATCGATAAAAATCAAACGATTGGCTAATGAGTCCAGCTAAAAACGATGCTAGCTAACTGCAGTGCAGCTGAGATAATTGATCTAAGCAGCGACTGAAGTCTATAAAACTTAGCTTTTCATAAAGGTCAACTATTTATAAACGAAATTTGGTTTGATTATAATTTGTTTTGCAATGCGAGCTGCATGAAGATGAAGCAGACTTAAAGCATGTACTGAAAAGATATACGAAACAGCTGGACTTAAGTCTAAAGTGAAGTAAATTACAGTGAAGTAGAAGTCTTTAATATTTTAGAAATTTATTACATATAGTTCTGAGCTGTCTAAGTTGAGTTTGCTAGACTAGAAGATATCTATTTATTGATTATTTGTTCCATTGTTTAAAATGGCAAATAAATTTGATTTAACGTATAAAATTAAAAATTCATTTTTAAAGTTAATAAATATATAAAAAATTCAACTAAATATTATTAAAACTAAGATTTCTATAAACAAAGAACAACAAAATGTACTATAAAGAAGATGGTCCGACTGGCAGATACCATCATTTGTCATGATTAAATTTTAAATGATAAATTTTCATACAATTTATATATTTTTTAAAATTATTTTCTCTTTGTTTTCTCATATTTTAATTTATATCAATTTTCATTTCTTTTTGTTAATATTTTTATACAAAAGTGAATGAATTTTTAATGAATTGTTTCAAATTTTCTTATCTTTATTTAAATTGAAATTACTTTAGCATTTACATAGCCACTTTCTTTGTATCTATCAAAAGTATAAATACATTTCGTCAAAGAAATGTTCTCCAAATAAACATGTGAACGCCCCCCAAAAAGTTCTGAACGTAATCTTTTTTAATTGAAAAATTATGCAGTTTTTTTTCATCTTCTGTTTTGTGCCCATTTTCCAAAAGCCACAGAAAACAAAGCCACAAAATGTGTGTGTGTTGTAGGTTAGGCTTATGCATATATATAAATATATTTATTTGTGCTCTAATACCCTGTAGGATATTGAAAATGGGGTATAATTTTTATATGTTGAAAAGTATATATATTTTGTTGATCAGGATCTATAGTCAAGTAGATTAAGTTTGTTTTGTTCTGTCTGTTTTGCTGTACAACTTTATTTAATAAAAAAAATAATTAATAAAAAAAAAACCATTTAAATTATCTTTAAATAATTTATTAAAATCTAAAAATAAATTATATTTTCCCCCCATATAAAAAATAGGTTAGCATTAAGCCTGGGGTAATTTATAGTCAGGCATTTTTGACTGATTTGCCTTTGACTGACTTTTTGGCTAATTTGTTGAGCTCTTAATATTTTTTTAGAATTAATTCTTTAAATATATTAATATGCAAACGGCAAACAGCGGCAACAACAACTTGGCTGACAGCGAAAAGCCGCGTTAAATGTTCTGCAGTTCTTGAAAGTACCGTTGCTCTGGTGCGTTATGGTTTGTTGACTGCCGGCGACAACTTCCGACGCACCACCAACAACAACTACAGCAACACTAACAACCACAGCACACATAAAAAAGGCCAACAGCCACATAGAACAACTGGGCAGCTCGTTGCGGGTGGCTTGGGCCGCTGCGTTGCCCCACCACAGTGGTGCAAAAGGCGTCTAAAGTGGTGCTGAGCGTTGATGACTAGGCGGCTCAAAGGGGGTGTGGCTGATTTGTAAATTGGTTCTAACTGCTTTCTGTTGGTGTTGCCATTGCTGTTGCTGTAGCTGTTGCTTGCGGTGGCTTTAGCCGCACAAATTGTATTTCATTTAGTTGTTAATTAAATTTTCCACACTTTGGCCAACTTTTTCGGGCCAACGCCAGCGGGATGCGCCACAGTGGGTGATGGGAATTGGTGGCCAGCTGGCAGGTGTGTGCGCCATAATAAAAGCCAATAACAATGGCCTATGACAAAACACTTGCTAATGACCCAAATTGGCTGACTGCAGTGAAAAGTCATCACGGCAAGCCAAATGAGGTAATAATCAAAATAGAACATTTAAGTTGCAGAAGCCGAAGTTGGAATACTCTCTAATATATAAATGTTTTTAGTAATCAAGTAACAGATATAGGAGAAATAGATGTTCGCCTAGCTTAATATATCTTTAGAGAGTTTTATAGAGTATCAATAGTCAAGTATATCCACAGATCATATCACTGATAATTTTATAATATATGACGGTCTTCTGCAATGCCTCAGACAGATTTCCATGCCCAACTTGACCCATGTAGAAATCAATTTTTCCACAGAAGTCATTTAGATGAATAGTTCAGCTTGCCAGATAAGCTAGACGAATGTTGTTAGTTATTAAGTTTGTAGAGCAAAAATTCATATGGCGATTGATTGTATCTAAGAGAGTTAGTAATCTGTTTCTACGCATTATACATTATGGAAAAGAATTTAGATTGTTATTTAGTTAAATGGTTTAGCTTTGATGTTACGTCAGCGAAATGTTAAAGTTAGTTCACAAATTTAGGCATTTTTTTACACGACAACAAACGAATCACAACTAAACCTTAGGTATTCCACAAAGTAAATTCTCTTAATTGCTGGAAATTCTAATGTTAAATAGTTAAGACGAGAATCGTGACCTACTTTCAGTAGTTGGAAAGCTTTTATTCTAGGTAAATGGCAATCGAATCTTATGTTAGGGTTAATTTTACTGTTCTTATGTAAGTTTCAGTGTTTTATTTAATATTTCTATTATCGCTCTTCAACTGCCATGCATACCTATTGTATAGCTATCCGTATAATTGTGAGCTTAATGTATAAAGAGTTGGAAAGGCAGAAAAATTCATAATTTGATTTAATTGAATTTAATGGAGAAAGAATTGAATTGAACTAATATATATTTGTTGGAGCTGTCTCCTTCTATGTTTTTTTGCACAGCTATAATACCCTTACAAAGGGCATATCTCCACTGATTTCAAGCTGAATAAAACACCTGCTGTGTGTTTTTTTGCGCCAAGTGCAAACAATAAAAAATAAAAATCTCACCTGAACTGCTACCCTAAACCAATTTGCACGCCCTTCTTTTGTTTTGTTGTTTTCGTATTTTCATTAATTGGAATTTCTTTAGTTTTGACCGCTGTTGGATGAAGGGGGTCAACAACAACAACAACAATAGCAACAACCGCAAGTAGCCTGAACACCGGTAGCCCAGACCTTCCCCAACTCCTCAGCCCCCCCTAGTTTTGGTATTTGGTGGGTTGGGTCTTTTGGTTTTTTGTGTCTTTTGTCGCGCCTGAATGCGACTCGATAAAGCAGACAATGAACAAATGTATTAATAAAGTTATGAAATTCACAATTGTACAAAGCACAGCGTGCGGCTGAGGAAAAACTGTGAGGGGATGTGGAGGAGTAGGGGCAGGGTTCAAGTGCTAAAAAGTGGAATAGAGTAGCATAACAATTATATAATAAAATAAGTGTGCTTAATGCGATTTAGTGCAAATGATTATGAGATGTTTAAAGATATTTTAAATAGTTGAAATTTTACAATTTTAGTTTAGGTAAGATTTGAAATGTGGAAATGGATGACAAGGGAAATGAATTATTTAAAGCAACAAATGTTGAACAGATTAGGCTTAGACTTAGTAAAGTAAGACTTAGACTCAGTCTTTGACTAAGTTAGTAGAGGAAAAGACCAACAAAGGTTCTTAGGTTATATACGGATAGATAGATAGATTAAACGGCTGCAAATGAGTACAGATTGAAGTGCGGAACAGAGACTCTCGAGCAATAAATATACAATAATAAATATATATTACAATATATCAATCAATGAAATATATAATACCATTAAAAAATACAAAAAACTTCCAAAAAAAAAACTCTAAAAATATTATTAAAATGTTTCTCATATTTCTATATATATAAAGCCCTCAATAATATAAATAGCTAATTGCTGAGCTTTCAGCACAATTATGTTATAACAGCTTTACGAAATTTGGTTGCGTTAAGTGTTATAATTAACGGCTATATTGAATGAAAAATTATCTCATTGCGGTTGATTGCATTGCAATTGATTTGGTTTTCTGTTGAGGTAAAAGTAAAAATTGTAGTCAATTTGCGGCGAACACTTGAAGCTGCTTATTTATATTTGTTTGCTTATTTATCAAATAATACGCCATGGCAACCACCCACAAAACGAGCCCAAGCCCAAGCCACCCCCCAACCAACCCCAAACTACAACTCAATTTGCTTGAAGCGTGCGGCCTAACGTCCAGCGAGCAGCGACTGCTAACAGCTGTTTTGGATTTGCCGTATAACAGTTGTATAACAGTGAGAGGCGCGAGTGCAAAAATAGTAAACAACAAATACCAAACCGGCTGTTGTTGTTGTTGCTGCTGCTGCTGTTGTTGCACTCTGTTTCACTTCCGTTAAAGAGAGCGCGCGAACGTCAGAGACAGAGAGAGAGAGAGAGAGAGAGAGCGCACGTATGCAAAGAGAGCGCGCGTATAGACTTATTACTGTTGCTTTGCTGCAGTTTCTACTACTATTTTGGAGGCGCGCAGCTACTACTATTTTGAACAGCTGCTCCTTCTGTTAACTACAAATATTTTTTTGGCAAGCGGAAGCAATGCCACAGAGAGAGAGAGCGAGAGCGAATGAGAGAGAGAGAGACAGATGAAATAAGACGAGTTAAAAAACCGACTCGGTCGACTTTGGCTTCGGGCCGACGACAAAGCGAACAGCAGAACAAGAAAAAACAAACCAGTTAACTGCTTTGGCTTTTGGCGTTGGCGTTGGCAGCGACAGCGGCAGCGGCAGCAGCTCGAACTCTTTTGGCCAGCTTGGTTTCAGTTGAGCTTTGCCAGCCAAAACGACAACAACGAACACGACGCTGCGTTTGGGTGCAACACGAGTTGAGCTCTGAGACTCCCGATTTTTTGACGAGTCTACGCGTCGCGTACAACTGAACAACAGCTAAACAAACAAACAACAAATAAAACAAAATTGCAAAAAAAAAAAAATTAAAACAAACAAAATAAAATAAAACAAAAATTTAATAAAAACAAAATAAATTGAAGACAAATATAAACATAAATAGCAAACGGTAAATTTTGTTGCAACAATAACAACAACAACAGAAAAACTTGCTAATTAAGCAGCAAAAGCGCAGCGCCCAAACCCCCCACAGCAGAAACCAGTTTTTAGCAATTAAAATGAAAAAAATATATAAGAATATATAAATATATATATTAAAGCAATATATATATAGATATATGTATAAGTATATATATAGAAATGTCTCTAGCTACATGTTTATATATATATTTGTATATTTGTATATTGCATTAAACTTAAACAAAAGGGCAGCTCGTGCTTGACAAAAACAAAACTGCAAGTGTATAAGTACTTGAGCGTGTGTGCATGTGTGTGTGTGCGCTGTGCTGTGCTGTGCTGCCTTCTAAACAGCCTTGAAAGCTGCCTCGCATCAGCCTTTGCTGCACTGTCAACCGAGTAGCAGCAGCAGCAGCAGCAGCCAACAACAAAGCGTTCCACAAGTCACAACAAAAGCAACAGCAGCAGCAGCAGCAGCAGCCCAAGCCAGCTAAAGAGATGTTGCTAGGAAGAAGACGAAGCGCAGCTGACTTTATGACGTCGCCAGCTTGGCGTGTTAACCTGGCCAAGAGGCAGAGGCAACAGAGCTAGCAGCAAACAGCAACAGCAACAGCTACCTGGCTAGACATGAAACCTGGTGTTGTGTCTATCTGTTGCTGACTGCTTGCAACTGCAACACACACACACATGCACACACACACTGAAAAGGGCAGCAAACAAAAAAAAATGCGAAATTCGCTTTTGTTTTTCTTTTTTTTTGTTGCTTTTTTTTATGAGATTTTCATAAATTCTGCAACAGTTGCAAGCAAAAAAAAGTAAAACAAATAAAAGCAAAAGAAAATAGCTAAAAGGCGCGCAAAATTTCTACAGGCACATGTATGGGTGTGCGTGTGTATGTGTGTGTGTGGAAAAACCGGTTGCACTTCAGTTTTTTTGTTATTTGGTTTTTAGCGCTTGGCTGTGGCGAAAATAAATAAAAGCGATTAACTTGAGACAGTTTTAGTGGCCAGACCCCCAAATGCAGCCGCAGTCGCAGCCGCTGGCCGGCAGCTTTTTTATAGCTAGTTTTTTTTTTTGCCTCTTCATGCTGCTTGTTTCGGCTAGCTTTTTGCATATTTGCAACATAAATCTACAGCGCATAAAGTCCCCAGCTATATAGATTAAATATATATATATTCCGACTGTCGTGCAAATGTTGGCATCTCTTTTGTTTGGCTTTTTTATGCTGGTTTTTGGCTCTTTTTTTTGTGGCATTTCCCTTTTGTTTTTGTTTGAAAAGGAATTTCGTAGTTTCATTATTTCTTTGAAACATTTTTTGTGTGAGCTGTTTGAACTGTGCCTAAAAAACTTTATATATAAACAAATATAAATTAAATATAAACTGAAAATTTGCTGTAAATTTTATATAATTTCTGATTTACAATACGTTTTTTCTGTGTTATTTGATTTTTTGCATTATTAATTGTTATTTACGACAGCCGCTGAGGGCAAAGCCGCCAAAGGCACGAAGAAAAACCACAAAATATAATAAAAATAAAAAAAAAGAAAACAAAAGAAAAAGAGATAAACATAATCAAAATCGAAATCAAAAATCAAAAATCCAAAAAAAAATTCCAACAAGACATTGGACAGGTGTCAGCCAGAGCTAAAGCGGATTTTCATTAATCAAAAGGTGAGCAACAAATTTGATTTAGTCGTGCCAAATGGCAGCTCGATCTGGAGGGCTTTCGGGCGGAGTTGGAAGTTTGAGCAAGAGCTCAGCTTGGGCAAATGCAAAAAAATGCAGGCAATTTGCAATGTTTGTGCTCGATTCTAATTGCATTTCGAATCAAATGGAAACGTTAAGGGCAAGCATTAGTTAAATGACTTAAAAGGGCTTTGAAATCATTGAAATGTATTTTAATTGGCAAATTGCAGAAAAACGTCAAGAAATTTAGGAAATTTGTAAGAATTTGCAGTTGTTGAACTAAGTTTTAGAAAGTAAATTAAATTTTTAAATGAATATAATCAAAGTGTATGTGAAAGGCTATGCAATTTATAGCAATTTAGTGCTAAGATATTGTAATATTTGATAAATCTAAGATTTATTATTATTATTATTATTAATATGAATATGATATACATATCTTTACACACCTTTAGTTCATGCACTTTACATAACTTTTTCCTTTAACTGCTGCCAACTAAAGCAGCTAATTAAGCTCTTCTTTATTCAAGTTTTAATTTCTGCTATGTCTGGCCTTGTCAATCCTTAATTGAATTGTCCTTAATCGAAAGCCTGCTGCATTTGCCTGCTGATTTTGTAACGCATTAATTGCTCAATTGCCAAAATTTTTGGCTAATTACGACAATTGTTTCTGCCCTCGGGGACTGACAAATATTAAACAATTTCAAAGCCACAAAGGCAAACTAATTAAATTAAATTGCTAAGCAACTGAAGCTGAAGCTGAAGCTGCAGCTGAAGCTTGAACTCAAATCCAAAAACTTTCAATTAAATCAAAAGCAAACGCAAAGCATTTGACTGATGCAGCTAAACAAAAGTCAAAATTGCGCATACGTCGCGTGTGCCCAACTGTTAGATAGCTAATTGCTGCCTATAATCCGCACACATTAACTACCTCAGCGCTACCCAACACTGGCTAAATTGTACTAAACTAACGCTACGTGCTGCGAATGATTAAAACAAATCAATTAGAAGAGCAAAACAAATCATTTGACTTTTGCGTTCAAGCCGCGCTATTCAACCAAACCAAATCAAAATTTTATCTGCATATCAGTAGTTATTGTTTATGTTTATCTTTATGGCCACGCCCACACCAAACGCCCCTGCCCCCCCCTTTTGTGAATCTGCATAACAATAGCCCCAAAGCTGCTTAAATGCTGCCATTTCGTAGTCAACAACATTTTAATTAAAAATCTTTTGCTAGACTGCGTTTTCGGGTTGGGGGTTTTCCAGATTTTCAGATTTTCGGTTTTCTGGCTTATGAATATTTGCACGTGTGTGTGCGCCAAGACCCGAGCCGAGTGCCGTGCACTCGCACTGCCACCGCCCACGCCCATGCCCACGCCCACCAAACAGCCGGCGGGCAATAAATGTTAACAAGCATTCAAAAAATTTGCATAAAATGTGCGCGTCTCGTTTTAATACTCGTTCATAAAGTTGGCAAGTGAGTGTATTAGTTTTTGGTAGTGAATGTATAGGGGGGAATGTGAATGTTGCTTTGTGTTTGAGCTGAGAATTCCCCTAGAGCAGGCAGGCACAGCTCCCAAAGCAGGCACAGCTCAAATTTATACAATCGATAACTATTCCTGGTTTCATAACAACCGATTACAAACGTTATCGATCTTCAGCTATTCAATCTCCTACGCCTTTAGAGCTACATTCTCAAGATTTTGCATTAAGTTTGATGAGTTTTTTATAGAATTTCAATTTTTGTTCTAGATACCAACTTGAAATTTCACATAATTCCTTAAATTAAAGTTCAGTGCACTTCCGACTTCCACTTTCTTAGCTGTTTTTGTTGCCTGAACGAGTATTATGTAGTCAGTTGCAAGCGTTTTACTTTACTATATTATTGGGGTTTTTGAAATTCAAAACGCATAACGACTCAATTTTTGCATTTCTAATTTTTTGGTTTTGTTTTGCTACGCAATGAAAATGTTGTGCATGTGCGTGTGTGTGTGTGTGTGTGTGTGTGTGTGGCAATTAAATGGACAGCGAATTAATCACAAAATGCTCATAACAATTTTATGCAAAAATTTCGCTTTGGCCAAATCTGTCGATCGTAAATGCGTGCGAAAATATTTTCGTAAAATTATGCAAATTTATTTCTAATTTATGTTAATTGAAAAACTTGACAAAAATAACATTTTGATTTGCCAGAAATGATAATGAATGTAGGATACATACATATATATGTATGTATGTATGTTTATATTGATAGTTGCATTGTTGCCTAGCCAAGCGTTAAATATTTCTGTTTTTTCTTTATTGTTTATTGCAGTGAGATTTGGCAAATTAAGCATATTTTGTTATGTTTACATGGGAATTTACTGTGCGCAAAGGCAAATAAACATACATTTTAGTTAAATTGGATTTAGTACTGTATAATTATGTGTGCAAATTTTAATTATATTTAAATTGATTGTCAACGAAATATAAATTGAGATTGCTAAATGGAGCTAGCTGTCAAAGGAGTTGGAAAGGATCTAAAAATAATTGGTCAATAGTTTGCAATGTTAACTTATGCTAATATTTAAAGCAAAAATAATATTGATAATGATAATAAGAATAACAAGTAAGAGTGCTCTAATCGAGACTGCTCGTCTAAGAGATATCCGGAACCCTGGGAAGATGCGACATTTGTGGTTTGCGAGATCGCTGTGTTCACACGGACGGGCGGGCGGACGGACGGACGGACGGACGGACGGACGGACATAGCTATATCGACTCAGTTTGTCGAGCTGATCAAGAATATATATACTTTATGGGGTCAGCCACGTCTCCTTCTGCCTGTTACATACATTTTCACAAAAACATTATACCCTGATTTCCCATTTTCAATGGGTTCAGGGTATGAAAATAATAATAATAATGATGTAGTTAAAAATGCTCTTAGCAGCGTTAGTCAGGTCGTCTGCAATTGCTACCTGAAAAATCTTCTTTTTCTTGGACTGCATCTCACCCTGTAGCCGTACTGCAGCCCGCATTTAACTTCAAAGTGCAGCCTTTCCCTGTGTCCTTTGTCCAGCTCCCACTTATTCCGCAGCAATACCTTTTCTTTGCCTAGCAGCTTTGTCTTTGCACATTTGCTCTATTGAAGTTTTTTCTTCTTCTTCACTTTCCGCAGTAGATGCAAGTGTGTTCTGCATTGTCCATTGCATTTGAGCAGCAAATGCAGCTGGATTTGGCACTTTGCCTCATCTTATGTAGATACTTTCGCAAGTAACTATGACTATGAGAGAGCATTTGTGTCAAATAGTAATGATAATGATAATGACAATGATAATTGTAATGATAATAGCAATGATAATTGTTATTCCAATAAGAAAAGTTAATTTGATATCTTTTCTTTAGGTTTTGTCTTAAAAGTAGTTTCTCTCCAATTCTGTGCCTTTCTCAGTCAATCCTTCTGATTCTTTTTATCTGTATTGCTCACTCGTTTAGTCTCCCAGTCTAACTGATAAGAAGAGTGATATCAAGAATAGTAATTGCCTCTAAGACTCCACCTAAAGTGCAGCTGCCTCTCATATTATTGTTTCCACTTACTTGCGCCTCTCTATGCGCTTCACAACGCTTCAACGTAAGCTTAACTTCACTTCATCTCTTTGTGTCAGCCATTTGATTTGAGAAGTCATTTAAATAGTTAGCTGGATTCGTGTTGCTCTTGGCTTTTTCCTATTCAATTTCAAATGGTTTATCACCCTTTATCGCCACGCCCTCGGCCGCAGCTGCCACAGATATTTGTGTTTAATTGAACGAAAGAGCTTATTTGACAATTGGGCGTCATGCAGTGAGTTTTCCAATTGACTGACGCTCAATTGAATTAATAGTGCGCCAATAAAGGCGTGTGTGGGCGTGGCATTACATTGAATTATGCCATCAATTTGAAGTATCTTTCAATTTTGCTCTTCATTTTCATTTTCAATCTCATATTTTTTGTGTATGTGTGTGTTAATTAATTTTGCATTAATTGCAATGCAATTAAAACGTATATAAATCAACAAACAGATTTGCATTCAGCTTTTGTTACATTCCATTGGATTCCGTTTACTTTTCCAATTGGCCAACTCTCCAAACTGGCCATAAATCATATGAGTTATTGTTGGGTTAATTAAAATGAAACAGAAAAAAAGGAATATATATAAAAACTTTGCTGCTGGAAAATTGCGTAAATTACAAATTGAAGTTTTCGTGTGTTGCGAGTGTTAAATTGAAGTTAATTTTTAATTATGGCCACAGAACGTGCACGTTAAATTGCCTTTTAAAATTCAATTTACATTTTGGTTTCGCTCTCGCCACGCAAGTTCATCATTCATTTATGAGCCGAGAGGTGCCATGGCAAAGTTTTGTACTAGAAGTTTACTTACTTCGAAATATTCGCCTAATTTTGATGCTTAATGAAAGTTGAAGAGCTTTAAATGAGCTTGGATTAAAGTTGATTTAAAATGTATAAAACTTAGAAACGGTTTGAGAACTTTATAAATTAACTAAAATAAAATAAAAATATTCAATAATAATATACAAAGTTATTTTAAACTTTAAAACCGTTAATTACTTAAAGCTACAATAGAAAGCTTTGTTAAAAGTTTAGTTAATCAGCTTGAGCAGCAATTGCAATTAATTCTAAATTTTTTAGAAAACGTAAATCATCTAAAATAAACAAGGAATGCTGTTAATTAAACTACATAAAGTTTTTTAAATAATTTTAATCTGAATTAATGATTAAAGCTTGATTAATCTTGATCAATCTACATTAATCTATATAATAAAATTATGCATTTTTTTATAAATGCGTAAGATTTACTTCAAATGATTGATTAAAGCTTATTTAATGTGCTTCAAATTTACACTAAGTTTTACAGCTAATTTATGCACATATTTAAGAACCTTTTTTAGTTTTATCCGATTATCAATGTATAAAAAACTGTTGTGGCAGCCCTCGTTTGGTATTATTCTTGCGCAGCTTTGATTGGCAAAGCCAAAAAAAACAAAAAAACTTATGGTTTATCGTTTCGTAGCTGATATTTTGGCCCGGCCTTAACAATTACGCGCATGTGCGTAAGACTCTGTTAACTTGGGCACTTGGCTCTTAGGGGCTTGGAACTTGTAGCTTGTAGCTTGTTGCTTGGAGTTGGGTCTCTCAACAGGAAGCTGCGTCGCTTGGCATTTAAAAACGTATTAATTTTGACGCGCCAGTTTTTATTTTTATTTTGTTGTTGTTTTGTTGTGTTGTTTTGCCTGATGATGGTATCTGTGGCGCGGACTTACAGAGTGTTCGAGAGTGATATAAACGCGAATAAGTTACGTCAATTTTGGAGTTTGGGATACATTTGTTTGGCTGAGGTCTACAACCTTGATGCTTAGGGCCGTATCAAGTGGCTGAGTTGATTTGCTTTGCTTTGCTTTGATTATTGCCATTAATTAAAGCGATTTCAAAAACCGAACGAAGATGACAAATGATGTGAAAAGAAGTTAGAACTTGTGCAGAGAGTTGTGTGTGTGTGTGTGTAAATATTAGCATAAATATTACATAAACCACAACAATGCTAATGAGTAATGAGAGAGGGAGAGAGTGTGGGCAGGTGAGAAGGGGAGGGGGCGGTCAGGCGGTCAGCTGCTGATATGACAAGCAGCCGGCGGGGCCAATGAAGCCAATGACCCAAACGCAACTGTTAAAATAAGCGAGCAATTATTAATGCGAACTCAACTCGAGCGCGCGTCTTTGTTAGCCAGTTGGTATGTGTGTGTGTGTGTGTGTGTTAGTGTGTGTGTATGTTGTCTGACTTATAAAACATTTCATTACACGATACAATTGAGTGAACGCCTTGAACTTCCGCTTAAAGAAGTTCAAGCAGACAAACACAGACACAGAGACAGGCAGAGCCACGTAGAATGACAGTCAAGAAACGAAGACGAAGTCATTTTTGTGCTGAGTTGTGGCGGCGAGTGTGTGTGTCTATCTGCCTGTGTTTGTGTGTGTGTGTGTATAGTTGAAGGCATGTTTCACACTTCAGAGCCTATCGGCGGCCGCAAAAATATAAAAAAAAGCCAAACAAATTGTAAAGTCATAGCCAAGTCAAGACGTAGCCGCAGCCCAAGACCAACAGCAACACCAACTTCAAGTCCAAGTCCAAAGACTTTGCTGCTGCCCTGCTGCTAAAGTTAAACTTAAGCAGTACAAAAAGGCTTTTAATTTTAATTTGCATATGGCAGAACGAGCGCTTGAGCAGGCGCTGCAACAACTGCAGCAGCAACACCCTTACAGATACAGATACAAAAGTATTAAGTAAGTATCTGCTAGATACATGCAGCGCGCAGCAAGTACTTAGAGCGCTGCGCTGGGCCCTTGCAATTTCAAGTGCCAACTTGTGGAAAAATAGCAACAGGGCAAGCAGCAACAACAGCAACAACAACAACAATGTTGGACTTGCCCATGGCCCATGGCCTGGCAAAAATGCAAGTTAAATTTAATTTATTTCTGCTGCGATTGCTGCGCTTGTCTGCCTCTCTCCATGTGTGTGTGTCTGTGTGTGAAAAATGGTTAAAGGAGTTGGCCAAGTCCAAGTCCAAGTCCAAGTCTCACTCTCTTCTTAAGTGGGGTTCAACTCTAATGACCGCGTGTGAAAATGAAAATGGAAATGCCACAAAGTCGTCGTCGTCGTCGGCGGCGTTGGCGGCGTTGGCGTTGCGCTCTGCTGAGCTTGGACTTGGACTTCAACTACAACAACATTCAACATTCAAGTCAAGCTGCAGACACGACTTGGCCATGGCTTGGGGGCGCAACGCACTTGCAGCTTGGGGGCTGCATGCAACATGTGAACTTGTGAAAAATCGAAATTCCAATTCGAGCATCTGAGAACTTAGCTCAGAGCTCAGAGCTCAGAGCTCCGATCTCCCAGCTGAATGCCTGGCAATGATTTACGCTTAAATAACATGTTGCCAGTGTCTTTGCTGCAGACGACTCTCATCATATTTGCCTGACCTCATGTTAATGAATATATATATATAGATATATATATATAAGTATTTGCTACATATTCCCGACTTTGGAAAATTGGTAAATGAGTTGGAGGGGCTCAAAAAAAAAACAGCAAATCACGAATTCAGGTCAGCATAGAACTCGTTGGCAACTTCTGTACAAATTATATTCAATTATGGTTGGCTGCTTTATCAAGATTTCAGCAGCAGCAGCTCAATTACTCGCCGTATGTCTGAGACAGGCTTGCGAGTGTGGGGCAAAGGCATTTGTATTCTAACAAATTGAAAGCTCTTGCTCCAGAGATCAACAGACATCATTTTCATAATTACATAATCATATCGATATATATAGCAAGAGACAAAGACAACAACAAATTGATGACAATAATCATGAAGAGAAAAATGAATGAGAGAGAGAGAGAGAGAGAATGAGAGAAATAAAAATGAAGTAAAAAAGTAAACGCTCTTTTAAAAATGGGAAAATGGAAAAATATGTCAGAAGTAAATAAATAAAAAAAAAGTTATAAATCAAATTTTAAAAAAATAATAAAACAAAAAGGAATTAAAACATAATAAAGTTACAAATAAAATTATTAATAAAAAAAATTATAAAATAAGTTAAAATTAAAATAAAATAAAATAAAATTATAAATAAAATAAAAAATAAAATAAAATAAATTAAAATAAAATAAAGTTAAGTTAAAGTTAAAGTTAAAAACATCGAAACGCTCTTTCAAAAATAGAAAAATTAAAAAATATTTAAAAAGTAAACAAATTAAAATAAATTTATATATTTATGAATATAAAGAAAATAAATAAAAATCAAATTAGAATTTTATAAAAATGTTGAAAATAAATTAAAGCCGTTTCTGCTTGAGTTGTAAAGCTTCAAATAAAAATTTTTAAAAATTATTTTGGGATTTAGAGAGCGACTTTTATATAATTTTATATGAAATTTGCAATTTTAATTTATATTTTATATCATTTTGTATTCATTTTTATCATTTAAATTAATTAAAATAATTTAATTTAGTTTTTATTCAATTAAAATTTAATAATTAAAAATAAATTTATAACAAATTAATAATTAAATTTAAAAAGTTATTTTATACTTTTATATAAAATTGTTCATATAAATTTAATATAAATTTTTCATTTATATATAATTTAATATTCAATACTTTTTTTTTAAATTTTAACTTTTGGTCCAACTTCAAGAAACTTCTCAATCAACCCAAAATACACTACATTAAGCTTTAAAAAAAATTACTCCTGCACGTTTTTCGTAGGCAAACTAAAATCATACGCAACAAAAAACAAAATGTCTTTGAATCGTTTTGGCTTTTGTTATTATTCGATATTTGCAGCAAATGCAACAATTTTACATAATTTTTACTGCATCTCTGCCTAGGCTGAAAGCCTTCTGCATTGAAAACCAAATAAAATAAAAATAGACGAAAAACAACTCAATTTAATTTCTTAAGCCAACGGCAGAAAAATAAAGAAAAAGATTTGCAAACGGCAGCAGAAAGGAGAAAAATCTATTGAAATGATTTCGTAATATTTGCAATTTGTTTAAAACGTGGCCCGGAAAATGCATAAAATAGGAAAATTGCAATTTCTTGCTATGCAAATATTATAATTGCTTAAAGGCTTTTTTGCCATTCGGTTTTGTTTGTTTGTTTGCTGTTGTTGCTGTTGCTGTTGCTCGAGTTGTTTGTTGTTGCTTTGTGCAATTGTTTTATTTAGCTGCTCATCGCAATTTGATTGCTTGTTCGTTCACGCCCACGCGGCGTATGCGCAATTTTCGGCAAGGCAACAAAAACTTTTGCACATTTTATATTTACAGTGCACAAAAAGTGGAATGTGGCATGGTCAAGCGACTGCCCACGTTAAAAGATAACATATTTTGCCATATGAACAGCGAACAGAACTTTTGAGCGTTAACTGCAACAACCTGCTGTGAAAATGCATTACAAAAACTAAAGTAAATAATTTAATTAGCTGCTGGCGTTGCAGTCAGCCAAGGCTTAACTCATATGAACTTTAATGCTTTGGCGGGTTAACTACAATTTGTCATTGAGTTTGGCCAGCAGTGGCTGGGCCTATGTAGAAGCAGAAACTTGTGCTGTTATTGATGTTATTCATTAACGTTAATATTAATCAATATTAATGTTAAATAACATATATTATATACTGTAGTTTCTGTTATTATGTTTGATTTTCAATTCTGTTACATTTGAGTGAATGTGTAAAGTGAGTAATTCAATTTTAGATCATTCTGATGTGAACCTCTAACGGTTGTAATAGTTTTAGTCTCCATAAGTTCATACTGCTGTCTGTTAGATCTATTAGCCAAGTCATTTTGATGGCTTTCTTGACTGCTTAAGTTTCTATTTCTCTGTTTTGAAATTTTTCAAGAATCGTTGCTATGTTAAGTTTTCTGTGCTAAACAAAAAGTGTACAAAAGAAGTCTTTCATATCAATTTTAGACTCTTCAGGATCAAGATCAATCTTTCTCTTCGTATTTTAATCCAGTTGCAGTAGCTGAAAGTAAAAAGTAGTCAGCGAGATATCTTCCATTAATTTTACTAGAATGACCCTTATATCATATGGTTTGCTGTGGAAAGTTGTTGAAAGAGAGAAAGGGAGGTAGCAAGAGAGAGGGAGAGAGAGAGAGAAACTAAGAGAGCAAGACTAAGAAGTGATGTAGAAAGAGAACTAGCTAGAAACTAAGGAACTAGGGTAGTAGCTAACTAGGGAAATAAGGAACTAGAGAATGAGAGATATTGAGATACCCTACAGTAGTGCCCTAGAAAGTAGAGAGCAAGCTAACCTGCAGTAGTTCCCCAGTTCCCTAGCTTACTCACAGTTACTCAACTACCCCAGAGCCCTACTCTTTCTTGCACTCTAAGTCTCCCCCCAGGTAGCTAGGGAACTAGCTTCGCCACAGTAGAACAGGAGCAAGAAGTGCTGTAGGGCAGCTCTTGTTCTCTTAGTCTCTACCTCTCTCCTCCTAGGGAACTAGCTTCCCTACAGTAGCTCCCTAGTTCCTTAGCTAACCTAAATTTCTGTCTGTTGTCTGTCTTTTGTTCTTTTGTAGCTAGATAGCTAGGAACTAGCTTTTTGACTCTTTCATGTTTTCTTGCTCTCTCCCTGTCTTTGTGCCCTACTCTTTCAAATGGAAATGTGATATACTCGTAAGGGCTGGTTTTCAGATTTAAATCTTATCTAAACTAATTTTGATCTAATTCTGGTTCTTGGTGTCGATCATAATAATGTCAGCTTTGTAGCCATGAATTTGTTGATTATTATTAACTTAACGAAGTATAAACACCTAAACAGTGAACAGCTTTGCTCTGTATAGCTTTACTTGGTTCTATCATCAATAGTCTTGGTTATATTAAAATTCTGTCAGAATTATATAATATTATTGAAATATATATAATATATAATATTATAAAAATATATAAAATAAATATCTTATATATATTTCATCAATAACTCGCAGCTTTGTTGATTATGCAGACTCCCATTTAGCTGACTTTATAACAAGTTGCTGTTCCATCTAGTATCTTCCTCTATCTCTATCATTTTGAAAGCGCATTTAAACTTCGTTTTGGTGTTTTACGGCTTTGATTATGCTTTTTGCTGGCACCGGTTTGTTTTTTTTCTCTTTATTTTTTCTTTATATGTTACACACCGGACACAGACTGCAATTTGGGCCACGCGCCTACAGCAGCGGCAACGCACACACATGCAGAGGGTGTGTGTGCGGTGGAGGGGTGGCTGCAGATATGGTGTGAAAAATGGGCAATTGCATTGGCAATTCGTTGAAAGTGACAAAAATACCTTGATACACAATTGTGACAGGTAAATTCTTTGCTGCGGTTACGAAATCGATGCCAGCCCACAAAGCCAATAGATAGACATAGTGACAGAGAGACAGACAGAGAGACTTGATAGACAGTCAGATAGACTGTAAGAGAGCTGCAGACATATTGCGCTCAAAATTTTTGGCACATGCCAAAAGGCAACCGCAGCGGAAAAATGCTCGCAAAACTCGAGCGCAGCCAAATGGCAAATGATTTGTCAGCAATTGTTGATGGGGTGAAAATGGCAATGCAGTTGCCATCGAGGGGATTGTGGTGTGTCTGTGTGTGTGTGTATGAAGGCAGGTATTTGAAGGCAATTGCAGTTCAGATCATGCTTTGCATATCGATTTGCGCTTGCATTGTTGAGCAGGCAGTCAACACCTTAGCTCAGCGCTCAAAGAGACGGAGGGAGTGAAAGAGTGACAGTGAGACAGAGAGACAGGGAATGTGTGGTTTGAGTATGTCAAATGCCATAAGTTAAGCTAATCGAGCTGCATGATTGAAATGCTGCCTAATGACAGATTGTCTATGTGGAATGATGTATCGAGCAGCTGTTGTTGTTTAAGGTTAAAGCAGGTCAGCTAACTGGTTATATAACTAGATAAATGTGTTTGCTACTAACAACTCGAAGCTAGTATTTAAAAGCTTAACACGCTCTACAATCCATTTAGCTGCCAGCTATTTCACTTTCCTATTAAGTGCAAGTGAAGCTGAAGCAAGTGAAGCTGAAGACAATTGAGCTGCAAAGTTTTGCTGGAATATTAATGTGTTA
This sequence comes from Drosophila leonis, assembly GCA_035045365.1. Classification (NCBI taxonomy): domain Eukaryota; kingdom Metazoa; phylum Arthropoda; class Insecta; order Diptera; family Drosophilidae; genus Drosophila; species Drosophila leonis. Next base: position 2,538,271 of record JAWNPC010000485.1, read on the forward strand.
TTTCTTTGTTCAACTGCTTGCGATGCTCAAATCCAATATTTTAGAGACTTTTTCTTTAATCTCTATTATTAATGTGTCTCTCGAGTAAAATAAATGAGTTTTGCAGTTAGAATACCTTTATATCATGCTTAATTTTTAGTAATTTATTAAAATTCAAATAAATCAAATAAAATCGAAATCAAAGTCAAATGTTTTTCATGCTCTGATCTCCATTGTGAATGGGTGTTTGGGGTATAATGGATTTCTTAAGCATGGTTTAAATTTAGCATACGCAAGTTTTGAGGGCAAAGCTGTGGTATAATGTGTATATACGAGGTATGTTTAAAAAGTATTGCGAATATTGCATTTATGCGGGTTACTTTGATTTGATTTTGCAGTTTTGGTGTTATGTTGAGACTTATGTCGCTTAGTTATAGCGACAAGTTCGTCTACTTTGAATGTGATAGTCATAGCCACAAGTTCATCTACTTTAAATTTTCATTTTATTTTTGACAGCTCTTTTGCTTGGACGTCTTTAATTTTTATCTATTCCAAAATAAGAAATCTAGAATCTGTATGTAAATTTTTTTTAAATTAAAAGAACAGCCTAATGATGCGCTATATGCCCCAGACCTGTACCCCAAGACATTTTCTTGTTACCAAAACTTAAGAAGCCCATGAGAACACAAATCTATGCTAAGATTGAGTAGATACAGGTGGTATAGGAGAAAAAGCTGAATAAGATTACAAAAACTAATTTTTTGAAAAGTTTCAAGAATGGTACAAAAACATTGACAGATGTATAAGATATATGATGGGAATTACTTTCAAAGGCATACAACAAATATACTTGAATTAATCAATAATTAAAAAATAAAACATAAATTTTGCATACTTTTCAAACAGAGCTCGTAGCTTGAACATGCCAAATTTCTTCACTGTTAAAAAAAAAAAATAAATAAAAATAAAAAATAAAAAAAAAATGTAAAATAATAATTTGTTTATTTCAGATCAGTTTTTGCGCTTGTTTTATATGAATATATTTTAGCTTAATAAATATTTTAAAAAATTTTAAGCAGAGAATTCAGATTTTTCAAGTTGGTGCTGTAAATAGCAGCTTTGGCTTAGTTTAATGAGTTAATAGTAATGAGATATAGGCAGAGCATCGCTCCACTTCCTATAAAGTTATATCTTGACTTTTTTTATTACAAAAGTTTATCATGGGCGCTTCAACTCGCGCTGAAACGGAGCTGCTACAATGCCCTCAATGTAAACTCTTTCCCTTTACCACTCTCTCTCTCTCTCTCTCTCTCTCTCTCTCTATCTTTCTTTTGCTGCAGCTTAAGTCATAACACACACGCACTGATTTACTGTATTGCGATATGAAATTTATATATACAATATATAAACGGCGCTCTTATATATTGTAGATTTAATTGATTTTCGTTGCGCGGCTGATTGAATTGGACTTAAGTGCGACAGACGACGCCAGCTGGCAGCCAGTTAACTGATGTGAGATTGTATCTGTCTTTCTCTCTCTCACTCTCACTCTCTCTTTCTCTGTCTGTAACTGTACAACTTATCTAACATTGTCGTCAGATCGTGATTGTTGAACAAATGACATTTGACATGTTATGCGGATTTTATTTTTGTTTTTTTTTTTACCTTTACCTAATTGTATGATAGAAAATTGTGTTGTTGCTGCTGCTGCTGCTGCGCCTAATTCGCTGCGGAGCTTTTGGGCTTTGCCATATGTGCGCGCAGCTGGAAAACTTTGCTTATCATAAATTTTGTGCTGCTGCCTGGGCAATTGTTTAATTGTTTGCTGGCTGCATTTTAAAAGCATTTTAATGCTTGTTCAGCAAGTTGAAAGCGGGTATATTGGCTTGTAGTATTCAGTCTTCGCTGTGTTGCATGAAGGCCAAGCCTTTTGTGTGTAGGATCGATCATCTAATGAAGACTTTTTGGGAGTATGGCAAAATGAGAAATATTATAGCATTTGCAAGATAAAATTGATTATTTAAGGTAGTTATTAAAACTAAAGATTATGACTTTAAGGTCTATTCTTAAGCTGCTGAATAGTTTGGTCAGATATGATAAAACTGCGAGCACTGTATTCCATGGCAAATAGAATAGAATAGAACTATAGTCTATACATATATATTTTGTAAAATATATTTCTTGTTTGTCTTTAAGCTATGTTCAACAAATTTTGCTCTTGAATTACTGTTGATGAGTTCTACGTAACGTTAAAGTATATATAATAATATTATAAATAGTCTTAGAGTTCAGATGATAAAATGTTGAAATTGAATCATTATTGAGCTTGTCTACATATCGATAAAAAATTATAAAAAATATATTATATATATTCCAAACTCTTAGAGCTAAGCTTAGCACATTTTGCAGTTGGATTACTCCAGATCTGATTTGCACATCTGCTGTTTCTATGAGCGTGGCAAATTATAACAGTCTTCAACCTCAAAGCTCATCAAATATATATAGAAATCGATCTAAAATATCAAAAACTTTTGGTCTTTCAACTCTATTCAAATATTTTCTCTGCACTTGAGCGCGTATTCTGCAGTCTATTATGCTCCATTGCAACGTTCCTATTTGTTGTTTTTCTTCTGTTTGTGTGGCTGATAATCGGTTTAAAAGTGACTCAACTTTTGGCTGCATTCGCATTGTTGCTGCTGCTGCTGCAAAAAAAAATTATTGTCAATTGTGTGCCGCATAAGTCGAATTAAATTTTAACTGTTTGTTTGTTTGTTTGTTAGTTGTTAGTTGTTTGTTCGTTGAGTTTTAATTGTGCAATTGTCTCACTTTAGCATAGTTTTATATATACATTTTTTTCATATTTTATTTTTATTTATTTTTGCCCGAAGTTCAAGTTGGCTTATGCAAGCGCTGGCAGTCGACACTTGAAGAGCGACCTTAGCTGGGCAATGCGCAATTGCCTTTATTTTGTGGGCCAACCTATGACATCTGACTAGACAAAAGATTGCTTTGTTGTTATCGATTTGCCATTATGTATTTATGATAGACAATTGCAGAGTTAGGGTAAGAGAGAGAGAGAGCGCGGGTCAGTCAGTCGCCCCCAGGCAAGCGTCTGATGTCAGTCGTCAGTCAGCGATCGTGATCGATGCCGCTCCAAACCTAAAGCATATTGTTTCAGCTCTGTATATATATATATATTGTGTTTTTTTTTTGTGATTTGGCTGCTTCTTGGAATGCGATCACGTCTTGGCTTTGCCTTTGCCTTTGCCTTTGCCTTTATGGCCGGCGGCTAGAAATTGGCCGCAACTGATTTGCACAACTGTCAACGAATGCAGCTGCACAGATTGTTTTACGATATAGAAAAAAAAGGCAAAAATGTCGTGGCCCTTTTTTTTTTTGCAGCGGTCAATTGATTTGCCTGGCAGTGCTTGGTCGTGGTCGTGCCCAGTTTTTTGTTGCTGGAAAAGGTTCGTCAGCAGCTCCACAAGCAAAATTTTGATTAAATTGTAGGTGGGTGGCTGCCAAAAGAAACCTTTTCGACTGCCCTGCCTCCGCTGCGTCCGCCTCATTTCCTGTAGCAGAAAAAGTCATTAACATTTCGCCAGCTGTTTTCTATTTAGTAGTTGAAAAGTTTTAATTTAATTACACACACAGAGAGACATTTATACATGTGTGTGCGGCAAGACTTTGGTTTTGCTACGCTTCGACACGGTTTCAAGTTTCTTAGCTGCTTTTCAGGATTGTTTTTTAATTGAATTGCCAATGTGCCGTGCCATTTTGTAAGTCGAAAATCCAATCTTCAAGCTCCGAGCGTAAAAACCCCTTTAAGCAAAATGACGTCTAAACTTTACATAGTTACAGAGAGAGAGGGAGAGACAGAGAGAGAGACCAAAACTTCTACATGGCAAACTGGCCGCAGTCCAAATGAAGATAAACACACATGAATGATGCTGTAGCTGTGTCTCTTTGCGCTGAGCTGACAGACATAAGGCTGGATGAAGAGTCGTGGAGCTTGGATCAAAGTTCTCACAAAACTTGGCTAACAGCCATACACGGCGTATGCGCAATTCACGAAATAAATGTCAACTGTGTTAGATGTTGCCGCCCGGCTGCCGCCTCCCCATTCAGCAGGCGTGGCCAGTCAGTCCCGCATTTAATAAAAATGAATTAAATTAAAATACGCAACTGCTGACAAAATGTCAAGTGTAGCAATAAAAGCGTAAGAGCTGGCAGAAAAGGGACGAGCAGCGACTGGAGCGAGGCATGTGGCCAGGGCCAACGTTTGCTGAACTAAAGCCGGCAAGCGTTCTTAATGAATTACATAAAATGCGGGACGGGTCGAGCGACTGTTTGGGTTTTGCGGCTCTGGCTGTGGCTGTAGCTGTAGCTGTGGCTGTGGGCCTCGTTATGCTACTCAGTTCTCGGTTCTTGGTTCTTGGTTCTTGGTTCTCGGTTCTGGCTCTTTGGCTTTCCGACAACTGCTAAAAAAAAAAGAAAAGAAATTCTGCAAAATTAATTTAACAAATTTTTAATTGCTCATGTCGTTTGCGCGTCCGATCAACGTGTCTGCCTCGAGCTGCACTGAGCGAAAATTTGCGCGAAGCGGAGCTAAATGGTAGATGTGCATGAAATGAAAGCTAAAAGACTTTAACAATTTTTTAAAATATTTAAAAAATTGTTTTTATATTCTATATGTATATAAATATAATATATGTATATAAATATATATATATACTTTCTCTCAGTGTATAGTGATTTTAGTCTAGAGTTTCTATATTTTATTTGACTTGCAGTAAAAGCTCTCTTTAATTTCTATGATTTTCCTATAAATTTTGTCAATTACTACAACTATTAAGTATTTTTTTTCAGTGTATGCTCAATTCAGCTATCAGATTTTACTTGAAAACTATTAAAGGTTGGCTAAACTAATTTAAAAAATTTTTAAAAATATTTTCTAAAATATAAATTAATATTATAATATATATATCAGATTTTCTCTCAGTGTAGAAGGACTACATTCATTTTCTTTATATTTTATTTGACCTTCAGTTGAAGTTCTCTTCATTTTCTATTATTTTGCTGCAGCAACTATTTAACATTTTCTCTCAGTGCAGACAAAATGCAGCTATCAACATTTTCTTTATAATTTACCCGTTTTTTTTTTTACTCTGTGCATATTGAATGTAGTTATTTAACATTCCTTTTTGTATTTTCTATAAGCTGCAACGGCTCTTTACCAATTTTCGCACAGTGTATATTGACTATAGCCACCTGCCTTTGGGCCTGCCGACTGTTTGCTTTTGCCTGCCTTCACTGTATATTTTTGTTTTTGTATGTTTTTTTCGCGTGTCTTCATCAGCAGCTGCGTTTTTGCGAGTCGGCACGCCGTGCCGTGGTTGGCCACAAAACAAGTTGAAGTTTAAGGTCATGAGTGTGTGCTCGCACACACACACACACACACACACACGCACACACGCGTGCACACGCATAGTCAGCCAACTGTCAACATTAAATATGTATGCGGCAACATTTTTATGGCGCCTCAAGTTCAAGTGCAAGCTGTTAATGGCAGCGCTCTAGTGGAAATACGCTTAAGCAGGGGAGAGGTTGGGTTTTTGCTAGAAAAACAAAGCTGAAATTGTAGAAGAAGCAGCAGCAACAGCAGCAGCAGAATGAAAACCTGCAGCAGCTGTCCAATTTTTGCTAGCTGCCAAATCAGCTTAGGCTACCTTCGTTTGCCTGCTCTGCTCTCTCTCTGTTTGAGTCTTTCACTAACTGGCAACAGCTGCCAGAAAAATTTTATACTTTGCTGACAGCGCACACATTGGCCCCAAAAAGGATTCTGCATTTTTTTCATCTGCTTCTTACCTTTAGACCCACGTGTCGTATGTGTAATGTGTGTTCAATTGAACGGACAGCCAAAGGGTTACCAAATTGCTCAGCAACTGTCCACGTGTGTGTGTTTGTGTGTGAACACAGCAGTTAGACGAACTATGTAGCACAGTGTCAGTTGCTTAGACAGTGCACATGTTTGGAGTTGGCAGCGTTTTGCGTGTCACGCACAGGTGAAGGACTAGGGCAAGAAATAGACTTTGTGCTTGGATGAGAGCAGGCGGGTAACTTAAGCAAGTAAAGGGAATTCAGCGAGCAAAGTTTTACAAGAATAAGCAAATATGGAATATGATTAAATATGGCCTAATATGAGTTAGCTCGACTAAAACATTATGGACCAAGAGTGAAGCTAGTCTTAATGTGAGTTAAAGCCACTAAAAACAAGTTTAGATTATCTCAGCTCGACTTGATACGAGAATAACAGAACTTCACTAGAATAAGACACGACTCAGTAGAACAAGAACTCAATATATAGCTGCTTTTTAACACTAAATACTAAAAAACACGATCCAAGGCACGACTAAGCACGAGAGAACATGATTTAACACGAGACAAAACAAAATCTCAAAGGAATAAGGCACCTCTATACGATTAGAACATAGCCAAGCTGGACGAAAGGCAGATAGGAGAACATCTGGCTTTTAACACTTAATACTAGATAACACGATCAAAGCACGACTCTACACGACTCAACACGACTCAACACAACTCATCACGACTGTAGCATAACTAAGCACGCCTAAAGCACAGCTTTCCGTTTGACTGATTGAAATTAGATAAAAAACGCAATAGCTTAAATAATTTATGTAGTGTAAACAACAGCTCGAACGCACCTCGCAGCATAGTTCTGGCTGACATGTGAGTTTTAATATAAAATTTATTGATTCAGCTGGAGCACTTGGCATGCCAGCTATGCTGTAAATATATATAATATATATATATATATATATATATATATATATATATATATATATATATATATATATATATATATATATATATATATATATATATATATATATATATATATATATATATATATATATATATATATATTTACTTTTACCTTTACCTTTCCTTTCAGCTGGGCAATAAGCAGACCCTAATAAAATAGTCGCGCGCTGATGAAATTTTGTTTGGTTTAAGCACAGTCACGTTGCGCTTTGTTTGTGGTTGTGTATGAGTGTAGAAATACTTGTTCATGAATGTTAAAGGAGTATATAGGGTTTATAAGCTATATAATTTATAATTTATAATTTATCTATCAATCTGAAACTGCAAAACTTGAGAGGAAAGTTACAATGGAGCTTGACAATAGACTACAGAGAAGGCTACTTAGAGAGTTACCATAGAGTAATGAGAAAGTCTATTGTAACTCTCTGGTCAAACTGTGGAGTTTCAGCTGTAAGACTGGGGAAGATATAGATAGATACATATATAGATATATATATAGAAATATATATACAGATAAAGATGCTCAAAATTATATAAAAACAATTCTTGGGCGCGTGGTTCTTGGTATAAAATTATTTTTGTTGTTGTTTTAGAGACTGAAACACAAAGTTTCGTTTGCTTAAACAAGACTTAGCTGATCTAGTTATTGATCTATAATATAATCTATATAGATACCTAACGAAACTTATATATGATTTGATGCTATGAGCGAGCATCATGCAGTCGATTTCATTTAATTTCCCCCTATTTTTTTAGTGTAACATCTCCCTAGCGACTTAATTTGCAAATATTTTGCCACTACTCAAATGCAGCTGTAGTTGAAATCTACTCGACCATATTTTTGTTGTTGTTGGGTTGCTGTTGTTTATTTTGTTGGCAAACAAATTGCATTCGTCATTTGTCAGCTACATTGTTTGTCAAAGCGCTCCCCAGGGGCAGGCTGCTGTTGGGTTTTCATAATTTGCCCAGGCAGACGCAGTTCTGGCCAGCTAAACAGGCAACCAGCTAACCAGCTAACCAGCTACAGCTACTACATCTATCGTCCAGCCAACCAGTCAACCAACTGGCTGCTGTTGCTCTCTCATTTGCAATTTGTGTGGCTGGCTCAATGCAGGAAGTTGGCAATCGACAAATGATGCTCATGATGATATGGAGGATGTGGATGCAGCTCAGCCGAGAAATGCAATTAATTACTTATGTAGCATGGCTACCAGTTTTGCAGATCCTGTGCCCGACTCATAATCAGTTCACTTAATGCGCCCAGCTCGAGCCAATCAGACATGCTGGCTAAAAACAAATTAAAAGCCAAATGCACTTTTCTAGCTGCTATCTATATAACTCTATGTATATAGATGTGCATTTGCATTTGCGCTCATTGTGGCTATATCAAATGGAAATGCATATTAGCTCGTGTTGATGACGATAATGATAATGATAATGATGATGATGTTGATGATGCAAAGAGTTTGTGAGCGAAACAGCAATAAAAATATTCAAGCGACATTTATGCGTAGAAAAACGCATGAGAACCAAAACTGCAAAACTACAAAACTGAATTAAGTGAGTGTGTCGCAGGCACGAAGGGGGCGTGGGGCGTGGAGCATGGGGCGTGTTCTACACACACACACTGACATCCGTTGTGGCACTAAGCGCAGCTTCCGCAGGCGACAACGCAGGATGCCAGTCAGCCAAAAGCTGCGCAGCTGTTGCACAGGTAGCCCTGGGAATGGGAATGGGAATGGGTATGGGTTAGGATATGGTAGTCGGGATACAAGTTTTTGGCATGGGCATGGGCATGGCAATGGGACAATGGCAACGGAAATGTTTAAATGCCGCCGACGATGACGACGACGACGTGAGTTTGTCCAGCGTCCTTTGCCTGCCTACAGCACTTCACCTACTAACGATTCGATTCATTGATCGTTGATTGAATTTCGATTCGTTAGAGTTTTAGCTTTTTTTTTCATTCTTTGTTTCGCTGCAGGCCTGTTGGGGTTTTGTTTTTCATTTGCCTGGGCACAGCATGCGTTGCTCTGGCTGTGGGTTAGGCGAGCCAACAACAACAATGTTTGTCGCTTTTGCAGGGAATAGACATGTTGCCATGTTTGTTTAGTGTGCAAACGCTGCTGGGCAGCTACTTACCTGCAGCTGCATGAGTGTGTGTGTGTGTGTGTGTGTGTGTGTGTGTGTGTGGAGAAGTGACTTGCGACATAAAGTGCTTTTATTGATGCTCATTTGGTATGGCAATTTGTAGCGTTTGTGACATTTATGCGTTTCCAATTTACAAATGGCATTATGCAATTTGTTGGGATCAAAAAGGGTTTGGCAGATGGCTGTCATCTTTGAACATATGCTGATCTTCGATTAAAAGAAGAAAACCTTTGCCTAATTGGCATTGAATAAGCTGTGTGCATAAAGAACTTAAACGAGAGTTTTGGCCTGGGGTAAATGACAGCTGAAGCCACAGCGAGAAGCCGTAGTAGCTGTGCGAAGTACTTAAGAAATGAAGTCTTAAAAATGTTACTTGAGCTGAGGCTTAGACAGATATAGATACGGCTACAGCTAGATGCAGCTACTATAAAAAGCAAGAGCTAAAAGATATATATATATATATACAGATATATATATAGTATATATATATACTGCAGCGCATTCTTAACAGCTTTGCTATAAAAGCTTTATCGACACTTAGCTAAAGCGTGCGCTATATAAAAATAAAGCCATATATAAATTTAAGCATGAAGTGCACTAAATTGCATTTAAACCAATTAACATACTTAAAGTTCACAGCGCAAATTGTTAAGCAGCATTTTTCAAAGGCTTGAAATTGAACAAAGAAGAGCTGTAGTTTAATTATATGCGCGCTTTGTTGCAGCTGAACTGCGCTTGCAGTGTTGTAAAATATGCAAAAATTGATGGATTTTCCTGTCAGCAGTTGGCTGCGCTATAAGCATTGAGTTGGTGTCTCTTTAGTCAGTAAAGAAACGAATTTGCTGCTTTAATATATTTGACAAGCTTAAATTTGACACTATTTGGCATGTAGTGTCAAAAAGCAGTGTTGTAAAACAGACATTAAATTTGCTAAACTAAAGTTTCACATTACTAAAGTTTTCTTTACGCTCTGAGTAAATATTTATTATATTCTGAGCAGTACAGATTTTATTATATATGCAAGCAAGTGTTGTAAAATGCTTGAAAATATATAATATATGTACAACATAAAAATTTATGCGCAACTTTATTGATTTTTTAGCTTTGACTTGAATTACTTCATAAAATTGAAAGGATATCTTGCCTGAATGTACTACAGCAGCTATTAGAGGGAACTTTCTGCTTCTTAAGTGCTAAAAGCAGTATTGTAAAGGAAGCGTTCTTCTGCTAAAGTGTTAAAAACAGTGTTGTAAAGGGAACTTTTTTTGTTCTATGTGTTAAAAAAAGTGTTATGGAACTTTCTGCGTCTTTAGTGCTAAAAACAGTGTTGTTTAGAATACTTTCTGCTTTATAAGTGTTAAAAACAGTATTGTAAAAAGAATTTTCTTCAGCTTAAGTGTTAAGAAAAGTTCTGAAACAGACTGAGCAAAGCTTATTAACAGATCTTCCCCCTCTAAGCGAACTTTAATGCACTTAAATTGCATACACCTAAAAGCTTTCACTATATATATAACAAAACAGTGTTGTATAACACACGCTTTATTTAAGACCTTACCGTACGCCCAGAACAATTATATTTTTAACTTATTTATCATCATTGAATTATATGGATTTAAATAACTCTTTGTTTTCCATATCGAAAGAATTTGACAGCTTTTATGCGCTTCAGCAGCTGTTTTGTGCAAGCTTTTTCGTTTACAATAAAATACGTGTTAAATAATTGTAAAAATGGCATTTAAAGAGCTATCGTTTGGCATACGCATGTATCATAATTGAATTAAATCGATTTAAGTAGCTGCCACAGCTCTCGTCGTCGCACAGTACTTAACATATTTGCATATATCTTAATAAAATCACACACAAATTTGCATACCAAATCGCGATTCAATTCAATTTTCAACACTCGCCGCGACCTACCGCAACAATGAACTGAAAGCAACGAAAAAACAACAACAACAGAGCACATAAAATATATATATATTGAAAATTTATAGAGATATATATGAAAGATAAATGTAAACAATTCAGAGTGCTCCAGATAGGAGTGGACTGACTGGAAGATGCCCTGTATGCTGGGCTGAGTTGCTGCGGAGTTAAACTTTTTATGATATCTAAATAGTTTTGCTCTTTAGAAGTACGAAATGTTTATAATAAAAATATATATATATAATTAATTAAAGTTTGATATTGATTTTTAGCAATTTCATGGACATGTACAAAAATTGTCTAGTTGATCAATTGTAGATTATTACAGAAGAAGATTATCACAGACGGAGAGATAGACGGGCGGACGGACGGCTGGATAGACGAGTCGGACGGACGGACGGAGACAAAACGACAGAACAGCGGACAGATAGACAGAACAGATCCAAATATACACTGCAGACTACTAATCAAGAATATGTACATATACCTTACAGCTTCAGCCACGCCTTCTGCTGCCTGTTAAACACAAATATAAGCAACACCAATATGCCCTACTTTTCATATCCTCCAGGGTATATATAAAAATAAAAACTGCAGGCTAAACGCCACATGCCTTAAATATTTGAGTTTTTAAAAAATGACGCCAAACATGTTTGCTCTGCATATATATGAGTCTGTCTGTGTGTGTGTGAATCTGTGTATTTCGTTTTTTTTTCGTTGATAATGTTTCGCTCTATCTTTAAAGCCACAGCAATAATACACACAACAAAATCAAATCAAATAAGTCTACGAATATGTGCCGGAAACCCGTTTTTTGGGCTGTTGGGCAATTTAACGCGGTTCGAAACGGTTTGCGGTCTCAATCTCCTCACAAAAACCAAACACCAAAAAAAAAAGAAGAAAAACCTAAGCTTTAACGGTTGCAGTTCAGATTCATTAATTTATCACTCTTGGGTAATTTTTATATATTTTGTGTTAGCAATTAAGTGTGAAATACCAATTTTTTCCCTCGTCTTAGCTTAAATTGCTTATTACAATTTATTTTGTTGGGGCAGCACGGGAGTGGGGAAACGGCCTTGTTAATAGTGCAACAATAATACAATTATGATTGAGCCTAACAATAAAGTACAACGATCAAAATTGCTTGAAGTGGCAAACTATTTAAGAAATTGCTGCTGTAAGACAGATATTTATTGTATTGTATAGAGATTTGCCAGAGTTGGATGTATGGATATATTGAAAGGCGTTTACGGAAATATGCCAAGTGTCAGCTGCTGGAATAAGTTATACTTTTGTGGAGGCTGTGATCATAGTGTTGGGTAATGTTTCTTGTAGAGAGAGGGAGAGAGAGTAGAGGAAGACATAATATATATGTATGTGGAGGGTATAGAAAGTATTTATTCAGGTACTTTTATAGTACTATATAAGAAGATAAAGAAATATAAATATACAGCTGTTCATAAAAATAGTAGTGCGACTGAAATGTTGAATGATATATATTAAAACATATTACAGTCGAGTCTCGATAATTCGAAATGGCAAGGGGATCAGGTTTTTTACGAATTAGACGGAAATTCAAATTATCCAGACTCGACTGTAACGAATTTTTTTCAAGGGGATAGATTTTGTTTCGATTTATCGCGATTATCGATTTAGCGGGGTACAAATTATCGAGACTCGACTGTGTATATATTTAATATATTACTATTAATACAAAGATTAGTTTTTATTTAATTATTACTATTTAAACCTCAGACTTGTCTTAGCTATTTAGTATTTGCATCAAATAGCTCGCATCGTGAGAGAATCAAATTTGATTTCCACAGGTGTTAATACAATTTCATTTCAATATTTTTCTAACACTCTTCAAGCAAATGCAAATATCATTTAAATACTAAAAATACAAAACTCAGACCTAGTAGCTTAAGGTATTTGAACTATTTAGCATATGTGAGCTGCTTGCTTTTTGCGCTTTTCCTTATGCAAATTCTTTAAAATGAGTTAAATAAATGATTTTGCCTGTTGGCATTTGTTGTTGTTCGCAAAGTTTTTGCTCCTAACTTCACTTAAATTGCTTGCATATTTGATGCAGTCAGTGCCACGCCCCCGCCTCATAGATTTGTGCATTGATTTAATATGCACACACACACACAGTCGTAAATCGCATTCACACAAAAAACTTTTTTGTTATTTTTTTTTGGCGCTTTTAATGTTTGTTTCAGTTTCAATCTTGGAATTTCTTTTTATGCTTTTTTAAGCTTTTTTACATTTTTTATTTGGAGCATTACGTGCGCGCCCATGGGGCTGAGTATGCAGTGGGGGCTGAGTGTGTCTGTTTGGCAGTTTGTTTTTGCCACGCCGCATGGCTAACAAATCAACACCCCGCACAGCGGTTGTCTGTGTGTTTGTTTGTTTGTTGCTGTTTTAATATGCGTTTAGCGTTTTATCGTTGCATTCAACATGCCAATGCGCGCATCTAAGCCCCCAACACACACACACACACACACGCCGCTGCGATCAGCGTAGAGCTTTAAATTTTATGGCGCAAACTTTTGTGGTTTTTTTCTTGTTGTTGTTGTTCGCTCGTTCATTCGTTCGTTCTTGTTGTTTGCTGCATTTGTCACTTGCTTTTTTGTTGTTCATTTCTTTAGTTGCGTTTTTGGTATTTTGTTGCAGCATGTGGCATGTGGCATGTGGCATGTGCAGTTATATTGCCATGTCCAATTGTCCAGTGCTTCACAGTGTTTCGATGCTCGTTTCGGGCCCCCGCATTTGAATATTTGTGCAACGTGTTTGCGGCGCTGTTTGCACAGCTTTAACAGCCTCTCTATGCCTCTTTCTCTCTCTAACTCTCTGTCTCTCTCTCTTTGTATGTGTTTGCATCTGTTTCCAATTTTAACTGTTTGCTTTGGCTAACACTTACACACGTACAATACACACACTCTAAAAAATATCCATTTGACCAGCCAAATCGTTTTTGTCCAGTTAAATTACAACAAAAAAAAATGTAAAACATTTTTATATATTTTATTTTTATTTATATACATTTTTATATGCGCTTTTATAGAGTGTAAAGCGAGTATATTGGTTTTTGAGAGCAATGCAAGTCTCTAACTTCAAAGAGACTTGAAGCTTTGTGCATTAGCTTATGTGTGCCCTTGCTATAAGGAGGCAAGGCAAATCGAATATTATTATATGTTTTACAACATGCTCGCCTTTATTTAATGCATTAAATCTTATATATAGCTGTGGTCATAAAAATAGTAGTGCGACTAAAATAATAATTGCATTGCAGTTGCACTACTATTTTTATGACCACAACTTTATACCAGTTATCAAGTAAGTTGAGCTACGCTTTAGATTACGATACCATAGACATAGTAGTTCGGAGAAGCTATACTCTGCTTCTGTCTTAAAGCTGTCTTCAGCACGTCTTGCAGTTGACTCACAGTTAAAACTTCAAACGACATATTTCACCTAAGGCAATTCGCGAGAAAATATCGATTTGTTATCGATTTCAACTCCCCCTTCTTCAGCCTCGAGCGTGTATTGTGCAGTCTGCAGTGTACGCAGTGTACTCTGACTAGTTTTCTATTATTATTGAAAATATTCTATATTCAAGCTTTTTATTATTATTTTGCTCTTGGCATTCGCTGCGAGGCAGTGGCGACACTTAAACAGCGCAATTTATTGGCCATATTTATAATAAAACATGCAGTTCACAGCCCACAGTGCGGCGTGGCGAGCAGCCAAAGTCGTTTGCCTCACTGGTTGCAGCAAGTGGCAAGTGGCAAGTGGCAACTGTTTGCTATTGCCCACCGCCCCCCACCACCCGGCCATCGGCCACCGCACCACCTCTATAACCACAAGTTTGCTTTTCTTGATCGTCGTGCTAAAAATAGCTTTTCCGCACGCTTTCAGTGTGTTAAAAATAACATCATATTTTTCATAGCTGCTGTTGCTGCCGCTGCAAATTGAAGAAATATGTTGCAAGCGCTTAAGAGAGTGAGTAAAATGGCGCCCAAGCAGCTGCCGCAAACCAAAATAACAAAAAAAAAAAGGGAAGAAAGAAAGAAAGAAGCAGAAATAGTTAATAAAATGCCTTGGCGAAACATAACACTAAATTTTTGCCAGTCGCTTTCGGGTCTGCGCCGCTTGCAATCAAAGTCAACGCGGCAAATGTACCTGTTAGCATGCCAAATACACTGCGAGAAAAACAACAACAACAACAACAACAACAGAAACATACTGCCACATGTAGTCTCGCCGGGCTGCACCTGCTGTCAGCTGGTGGATTAGAGCGCAGTCTGAGGTGAGCGGCAGAGCTTAAATTCATTCCTGTCGCAGCTCGCTTAATGCCTGCGTGTCATGAATGGCAGCGCCGCGTTTCCACTTTAGGGCCAAGCACAGTCACACAAACACACACACACACACACACATACATACAGAGAGACATCACTTGGCTTTTTTGTTGCCTGATAAAATTATGACATATGAAACTTTGGCAAGAGGCAAGTGGCAAGAGGCATGAGGCAAAGGCAGCAAAAGCAGCTCACTCGAGCTGGCATGCAAAGTATTTATACCTCATGGCCTTTGAGTGTGTGTGTTGTTGCTGGCATTTTCGTTCTGGCCATAAACATGCACACACAACATGGTGACGTAGCTGATAAAAGGCGACTCGTCTCAAATTTATTGGACTGAATGTTGCAAGCACTTTTCGTGCTAGGCGCGAGCACTTGATTAAAACTATATCTATGTGTGAATAGCGTCCGTGAATAGGTACACACACACACACACACATGCACATACACAAACTGACACACACGTGTGTGCTTGTTAGCAACCTTCAGGGCGGCACGTGCCCGGAGGCGTTTTTGGCACAAAACTGGGCGTGGCCCGTACTAAATTTGTCTATTTGCGACAGCTGTGCGAGGGTCATTAGGCGATATTACGCATACGCAGCGTTTGCCGCGAGCTGTACCCAAACAGTTAGTTAGTTAGATAGACAAGCAGATAGATAGATATATATAGATAGATAGATAGTTGGGTTACTTGCACTTTAGTCGCTGGGGGGGCTTTTGCATTGACATATTTATGCACACATACGGACACACTGAAGTCTCCATGGCATTTCGCCATTTGCAGTTTTAATTAAAATGAAATTAAGTTGCGGTTCTCGTTTTGCGGTTGCATTTTCGCTTTAAATGCAATGTCTGCACATTTCACATTTCATATATATATATATATACATTTTAATAAGCCATCCCTCCAGCATATGGCTAAAGGTAATGCGTATACCTGAGGGGCCGAGCCAAACACAAACAGCTGCTCAAAAGGCAGCAGCAGTTCAAAGGAAAATACATAATTGAAGAAACTGTGTTTTTTTTTTTATTATATATATTTAATTGCATTTTTTGTCAAAATAAGAAAAAAAATTGCTTAAAATTAGCTGAGTGGGAAAAGTATTGAAAATTACTTTAAGATTTGTTGCAATTGATTCATGTCAGATATGATTATAAACAAATTGAGGTTGGGCACAAATTTAAAACTACTTATAGTAAAGATAATCTGATGCTTGTCCATCGGGCGTATCCGACTTGAAGATATGTGCCCATATCGAAGCTGTTTTCTGCGCCATATCCGACTGACTAGAAGATATCAGTTATTTGTTATGAGTTCATCGCGAGATTGTTCAGTGCATGCAAGTTTTGACTTTACTTGGGCATAACCGACTAGAAGATATCCCTTAGTTATTACAAGTCCAACTAAAAGATGCCGACTACTAGTTACAAGTAAATTTCTGGATAGTTTTCTGCATCTTTTAGCTTCATGCAAATCGAAGCGAAAGGCACAAAAATTAGCAATAAAATGTAAAACGAATCACCGACAAATTCGGCTTCAAAGCCAAAAACATAAATGAATCTAACAGCGTTGCTACCTAACACAAATTTACACCCAGCTCAAAGCTGCACTCTGATCAAATAAACTAAAAACTACAAATTTCTAATGAAAAGTCCTAACTCCACTAACCAAATACAAAGATTTCAATTCCTTTTGTCTGCAATTGAAATAAAATTTAACTGTTAGTCAAATTTACAATTGGACTTATCCAAGCTGTGGATTTGGCCACTCAACTGTTGAAACAGTCTGAATAGCCAATGCTCAGCTGATCAGCCTAGCATACGCTGAGCATTTCTTTGTATATATATTTCTTGCCAGATATAGGTGGTGAAAAAGTTTTAATACGCTCAGCAGCAGCTTACAAGTATATTCAATTTGAAATAAATGCAGCAAAACTGGGTACGAAAAAAATGTAAGTACAGCAACAGCAGCAGCAGCAAGTCCTGGGTCCAAGCGAAGCCAATTCGGGCAAACACTTTGCTGCAGTAGCTGCCGTCTGGCCGTGAGCGCAACCAAGCGGCAACCAAAAAAAATGCAAGTAAGGGTGCTCAAGTGGGGAGTGAATGACTGGAAGATACCCTGACTAGAAGATTTTCTTACTAGATGATATATTTTGAGTAGGAGTGACTCTGACTGGGAGATACGCATACCTGCCTAGAAGATACCCTTACTAGGGCATCTTCTTCATTGGAGTTGTCCTGACTAAGAGATACCCTGACTTAGAGATAGCCTGACTAAGAGATACGCTTACAAGGGCATCTTCTTCGTTGGAGCTATCCTGACTAAGATATATCCTGACTGAGAGATACCCTGACTAAGAAATACTCTGCCTAAGTGATACTCTGACTAAGACATCGTCTTCGTTGGAGCTATCCTGACTAAGTGATACTCTGACTAAGAGATACCCAGACTTAGAGATACCCTGACTAAGAAATACTCTGACTAGGGAATTTTCTTCGTTGGAGTTCTCCTGACTAAGAGATATCCTCACTACGAGATACCCTGACTAAGAGACATACACACTAAAAGATATCCTGACTAGGAAATATTCTGACTAAAAGATATCCTGACTAGGAGATGCTCTGACTAAGAAGTCTTCTGCTTGGCAAATACACTAAACTGAAGACACCCTGACTTGGAGATACCCTGACTAGTACATGCTTAGGAAATACCCTATACATTCACATACCCAGCAATATATTCAATTTATGGGCTCTGTTTCTGCCCACGCCTTCTTCACCTCCTCTTGCCTGCATACGCTCAACAGCCTTTTTACCTATCTACCCATTTACAATGTAGAGCAGGGTATCCCTAAAAAAAAACAAGAAGAAGTTGTTTCATAGCTGTTTCTGGCATCTTTTTCTTCTTTTTGTTCAAATTGAGCTCTTTTTTTCTGCGTGGCCCAAAGCAAAGTGTGGCTGCAGCGACCAGGGCTACAAATTTCGGCTTTGAAAAAAGTTTCTTTTTGTGCATTAGTGTGCGCGTGTGTAGCGCTCCTGGTTTTTCGGTTACTGTAACGCGGGCTCCACTGGCCAACTTATAAATACAACAAAAAAACAAGAAAGAAAGAAGCAGATATATATTAATGCCAGGCTAAGAACCAAACTGCCATAAGGATAAGGATGAGCGTGGCAACTTTTGAGCGCACTTTTGATAAACAAAGCCAAATTGTACTTTGCTGCTGCAACAGTGAACATTGTATATATATATATAAAGTATACATATATATATATATATTTTATGGAGCATTCATTGCCCTGAGGCGCGGCAAAGGCAAACAAAATTTATTGCAACGCCGCGACGTTTTTGTAATTAAATGTTTTGGCCAGTTCGGTTGGGTCGGTTGCTTATTATTCAACACTTGATAGCCGAGCGTAGTCGCCCCTAATGCAACAAGCAAATGCGCAGCAAGCCGCATCAATTTCAGCCCAGGCTATTGGCCTTGCTTTAAATTTTGTTGTTTTTTTGTGGCATGCTGCAGGGGCGTGGCAGCTGTTTGTTCCAAAAAAACGAATGAAGTTCTTTTGAAATACTCACATAATTTATTTGTTTTTTTTTTGCTTCATTTTTTTTATTCTTTCTGTTTTTCTTACGAAACGTTTTGAAAATCATGCAAATTAAATTCGACTTTGTATTGTTTACATTCAAATTCTGATTTTGGCGAATTGCTAAATGTGATGTATAAATTTTGGAATTCATCTGCGTGTTTTTTTTGTTTTTTGCTATTTTATTCTTTTTGTTTTGTATCTTCTTTAAAGGCCGCTAATTTGGTTTAATTATAGCAAATTTGAATGTCATAGACGGGTGGAATTTGTGTGCGTCTCGTGCCTCTTCGAACGCATAAATCAAAATTCGAGTTTGTGATGTCATATTTGTGAGCTCATAATGTTTTATAGCTGCTGCCCTTGGCAGAGGCGGCGCCGCGTG